>CABEEJ010000145.1:183695-236293 GCA_901482245.1 Timema douglasi
GAGAGATGGTTCTTTTAAATATAGATTTGATTTTTCACGAGGATTTTTCAAGTCTTCCAGCGTGAGTGGTTTTATTAGATCTCGGTATCATCTTTATAAGTGAACTCCGAATCATTGCTTCTTTTTTAGCACTTTTTCCCCCCAGTGTTATCCGCATTTTTAATTAGACTGGAGAAATAGGAAAAAATTGTTAGATTTTATAATATATGTGCCCTTATTTGCGAATAAAAAGATTGTGAAAATATTTGGTAAGAAACACTCTCAGTACACCCAGCTAAGATTCAAACCTGGACCTTCCCGCTACCGGCAGACCCGATTAAACGAGTCTGTCTTTTAGTTAGATTGCCCACTGATGCAGGTATTTATTATTATCCATTACTAACATTACATTCTCTAGCCCCACTGATATACAAACTGATTTGTGATAAGTAAAATCATTGGTTTTCAATAAATGAAAAGTTTGATTTCAGTATAAGATTCGGTAAATAATATGTTTCTTTTTGGTTATAAATAGTGACAAACCAACTCTTATTTACCTGCTTCGGTGGCCACGTGGTCTAACGCGCTAATCTCCTGTTGGACTAGATTGCCGATTACTAGAAGATTGGGGTTCAATCCCGATCAGGTGAACTGAGGGTGGTTTCCCTCTCCGTAAATGCGGGTGCATTTTCTCTAAATTAGGACTTCCTAACCTATTAGTGTAATTAGTATATAGGCGTATAGCCTGAACAGGTAGTAGGACGCGGTGCTATAAAATACCACTCTTATTTGACTGATATAGTGCAACTAATAGAAAAATTACAGCTAACATTTGTAAATACAAAGAAAACTAAATATATAATGCTAAATATATATTTTAGTTTGATTAAATGCTGCAATAAACTTTAAATATGTTTCTATAGCAAATTTGATGTTCTAATTAACTCAATGACGTCAGCCGGCAATTGAGCCACACCAACGGAGCGGGCGTCATTTGTTGGTGATGATAGTTAAAATATCATTAACACATGTCTCGAAAAATTTCGATGTCCCTAAACACCGATATTAGCGCTAAAGTTTTTAAGATTCGTATATATAATTGTTTGAGGTAAAATTCCTCAAAGACTTGGAATATGTATGAGGTAAAAGTTGATGGCTTCTAATTTGATTTCATCACCTAGTCAGAATAAAACAAATTTGGTCTTCAATTTATAATTTGTATGATAATGACTTATACTTTGGCTGAGGTTGGTGGTCCACTATTTAGGAGCAAGAACAAGCTAGGAATAACCTTATCTGACAGTTACAAATTAAAATATTAAAACTACTTTCATTTGTTAAGATTTCAAGTGACTTTATCTGAAGCTGTAACTTTTGACAGTGTACTAATAACAAAAAACAAAAACGTAACTATCTATTACCGCAAAAATAATGCATTTGTATTTTATAGAATGCTCTTCCTATCAAGTTTATACTGTAGTTGCATCGTATGGCCAAAGCTAGACCATACCGTGGCTTAAATTTATATTTTAGTTGAATATCTTCGGGAAAATATCAAAATGTTTCTGGCAATATCTACGAGCTATAATAGGTATCTTATTCCATATACACAATAAAACGTTATTAAATATTTACTAGCAAACCATAGATTTTTTTTACATAGCATAATAGATGCTTTAATTTTCCACAGTAAGTTCTTTAATTTAACATTAGTAACTGTATTATAAATACAATTATTATTTTTGGAATAATAACTATCTTTAGTAAATCAATGTATGTTACTTCATAAAATAGCGACAAATTACTCTGTTATGCCGAAAAGTATTTTAGTTTGTTCTGGTATACTTTATTACCAATATTATGGCTATTAGTGACTTCGCTCAGTTCTAGTCCGTACCGGCAGGGATGCGGTTAAAGGCGTAGGTTTGTTCTTCGTAACTGCTAAACTCTAAGAGGGGGGGAGAGGAATACAAAGAATACTCTCAAACGAATATTAACAATTGATAAAACTGCCAAACTTTGCGTTATTGTACTAAATAGACCCAATTTATATTTATGTTTACCAGTAAAGAGCAATCAGGTGAATTTATAAATATTTTCAACATTGTTTGTTGTGGTTTATTTTGTTGGAAAACCACTTGTACTTCATTAATCAATACATTCTTGTTATGAAATAAATATTTCTGGTAACCTTATTTTACTTTTTATTGCCCCTTCGGATTGTGATCGTAGAAAAAAATCGAACTCAAGATTAGGATAAATGTCAACACCTCATGACCCCCGGAAACCGTATAAGGGATTTTAGCAATGTAGTATGTCTGTTTCTCGGCCTAGAGCCTAAACCATCGGACTAAGGCTTAATATTTAAGGTTTTAATCATAAGGTTCCTCCAAGAGGTTTTAGGAATTAGGTATACAACCCTAAAAATAAAGGTATTTTACAGAAGGGCAAACAGAAATTTTCAATTTTTTTTTTTAAATACGCTCTAACAATTTTGATCAAATTTGGCATACAGGAACTTTTTAACATTACAAACAAAATGTAATTTATTACTTTCCCATCAAAATGACTTTTAGGTTACTTAAACATAAGCGAAGATTTCCAATTTTGATCATATCTCAACAAATATTGGAGATAATGAATTAACTTCTCGTTGTAAAGTTGTAATACCACTAAGAATATAAACTTTTTTTACTTAAAATGTATTTTTATAAAACCAATCATTTCTTAGCTATATACAAATATAATATTCTTATATTCAGTTCTTTGCAATGAGATTGTTGTGCTCTTTGGTGGAGAGATATGTTATTTTCTCAAGGTTTCTGTAACAGCGTGCATTATTTCATTTGTGCGCTTTGGTGGAGTGTTTCTGAAACAATGTATATAATTTTGTTACGCAACTATTTCGATTTTTTAGTAAATGTCTCAAATTTAAGATAAAAAATAGGTCTGTGTTGTGTACCATACCATTTATTTAACATTTTAATTGCTAATAAACTACTTTAGTATACTTATATGAGTTTATTGAGGTTTAGGTCACATGATCTTCGCTCGTCAACAAGACATGATATAATATTGTCAGACGGAATATTAACTCGACATTGCTTGACTTCCAAGGAAATGTACAAAATTGTGGATTAATACCTTGCCAGAATAAACTTAAAATAATATGTGCTTACACTATACGTTTTTGGTAGTTTAAATTATGTATTTGTGAAACCTCAACCTCCGTCTACCAATATGTTTTATAGTTACTCCTTTTACTAACCTGAGATAACTATGGAAATCTAAAAAAAAATTATGGCAATCAATAAATTAAAATAAATTAATTATTTGAAACAAAATCTTAGCCCACAAACTGAGTGCACTAACGAACGCAATATTTGATTTTCCTAAGCAATTTGATAAGTTAAGTGGAACTAAGTAGTAGACATTATAACAGAAAACCCTGCTTCGGTGACGTAGTTAGCTAACGCGCTAGTCGTGTTGAGTTGACTGCCAAGGAGGGGGAGATCGAGGTTCGAATATCGGTCGGGTGAACTGGGAGTGGTTCTTTCCTAAATGGTTTTCCACTCTCCCTCCACGCAAATGTGGGTTCACTACCTCTAAATTCAACCTTACCAATTCCTAATACATTAGCGTAATTAGTACTTAATCGTATAGCCCGAATGGGTAGTAAGACGCGGTGCTAAATAAATAAAATATAACAGAAAAATGTGGGGAATAGAATCAAAACACTTTATCTAAAAACGTAAATGAAATAATATGCTCTGTTACAGAAGCGTGAGGTATAAATTAACATGGTGGTTTTCAAAAAGGGTATACGGTTCACAGAGCTATGTGAACAAAAGTTGTTTATTTTTTAATTACTATGTCATTCCTTTAGGGGCGATAGCTTAACCTTCAATTTTTAGCCACGCAACGCTTACGAATACACTTTAAGATAATATTTGTTTTTGTGTTCGTTCATTTTTAGGTTTCTTCTGCCATAAAAAAGTTAAAACTACCTACCTTGTTGAGAGAGATTTTTTCTATCAGTCTATGAATTTTAAGGGCGCTCCCACCTTTCACACACTTCCCGGACCCCTATTGTGAAATTCTACACTGTTCATCTTTTATGTTATCTGGGGTGTTCCTTTCATCAATTGGTCAAGTTTAAATGCTCTTCCACGCTGAAAGGTAGATTTTCTAATAATGTTGGATGAATGTTAAGCTACTCTTCACTTCCTCAACCTAACCCTTTCTTATCGGATGCCTACATACTGTAGGGAACCGCCCTGCTGAATTTCAATATGCCAGGTCCAGGGGTTCTGGGGATACGGGGATGACTGAAGTAGTGAGTCAGGACTTTCGTTTTTATAAGTTTATTAAGATGTGGATATGCAGTGATTTTCATAATCTATAAATGAATTGAACATATCTTAAGACCGTAACAGTAACATTTTCGTACATACTACCTAAAATCTGAAAGAGTTGGCAGCTTGGGCATCTGGGATTGATTGAATAACTTTTTGTGATTGTTATTACTCCGGTTATTGATGTAACTACATCAGTTTAACTCTATAATGTTGATTCAAACATATACGTGGACTCATTACAACCTTTTTTGATGCGTTGCTCCAGATAGCAAACAAATTGTATTCATATATAGTTTACATTAATTAATACAAGTTTGTTTACGTTTCAATTCCATGATTTATAGATTGGTTTCAGCGTTCCCAAACTTAATTGCCAATATTTTACATCAGTCTAGCTTTGTTTTTAAAAATGTATGTGAGGTCGGGGCAAATATTTGTTTATTCATATAAATGTTTAGAGATTAGTCTGAATTAAGCTCGATAACGTGGTTTGGAATTACGCCGTATATCAATTATTCTCTAGGTACAGTACGTTTCCCAAGATAATTATTTTCACTTCAGATAATTTTCAATACGTTCAAAATACATCTGAGTTAACATTTTATGAACGATTTTATTGACACGTAAGGTAATTTTTTCACAAGTAGATTATTGTATTTGTTTGTTGGTACACTCTAATGTCAGATGTTGGCTAGGTATGGCCTATTATAAATATTTCTAGTACAAACACAACAACGAGACCGTTAATATTATACTACAATTTATTAATAAGGTCCCCGATAATCTGAAACTAAATATTTCTGTTCCCGAACTTACTATCGGGTCTATCTCTATCTTAATGCGCCACTGTTCTACCAACTTAGCTCTGCGGAGACTTGGAGCAATGTGTCTCAGACATAGACCAGTTATCGGATAGTTCAGTTGGAGTCGGAGACTGAGCCAGAAACTGATAAAATTATTGTTTTAGCAAAACCAGCCCGAAGACAGGAAAAAAACTTTGTTTTGTCATAAACAAACTGGAAACTGGTAAAAATAGGGTTTCTATCAAAGCTAGTTTGGAGAATGGTAAAATAGCGACTTAGAAAACCCAGCCCAAAGACTGTTTTATAAGATTTAGAATTGTATTAGGTTTTCTTTCCATTACATTAAAATAATAGTTTTCATTTAAAAGTTTGAAGATTTATTTTTAATCAAGGAAATTATATTTTAAAACATATTAATGCATTAAAAATTAAAATAATTAGATTATAGTTAATACTTAATACGTGATAGGCCAACCAGGCAGTTTTTTGGTGTCTAAACGCTGATTTCTACCACTGAGAATCATTGAAGTATTGATTTATCCTTACCCGCCTCGGTGGCGTAGTTGGCTGACACGCTTGTCGTGTAGAGAACGACTGCTAAGGACGGGGAGATCGAGGTTCGAATCTCGGTCGGGTGAACTTTTTTTTTCCTAAATGCTTTTTCACTCTCCCTCCACGCAAATGCGTGTTCACTTCCTCTATTTCAACCTTCCCAATTCCTAATCCATTATAGTAATTAGTACTTAAAGCGTATAACCCGAACGGGTAGTAATACGCGGTGCTAAATATTTTAATTATTATTAATTTATCCTTCCAGTACACACTTCAAAGGGAACACTACCAAGGAAGATACTGACGGTTTCAAGTTCACCAACAACAGGGTCCCAGGTGTTGATGACACAGACGTGTAAAGTACACGTGGCAAAATGGCTCTTACCGGTAATGCTGGGGCCCAGCACGGACGCAATCTGAGGAGTATCTTCGTGTAATTCCACCTCCTCGCTTCTCTGGTGGTAGACGTTGAAAAGCGTCGCGACGCACCACAACTTAAGTTTTGAGTCGGAGAATGTGGCGCTGTCGGCGTCGAGCTCCAAGCTTGACTGCACCGTCTCTAGGACGTCCCCCGCATCCGGCGTCACCACTGTTGGCGATGATTCAGGTACCTACGAGGATGATAACAACGGTTTAATATAATTATTGTTTCCACAGGCGCTTGACAAAACATGGGGGGATATAAGCGCCGTAAACCGCACTTTCCGGGAACTTGGAGAACTGCTTCAGCACCGCATGGAAACTAAGTTATCAACCCCACTGAAACTCTAACAACATTTCTCAGGGATGGTCTGAACATTAACGTGTTAATGATCTTGAACGTATTCGAAACTATACACGTGATAGTGTTTAACCCGCGACAGTGGTTAATAAGTATGTGGCACAGCACTTGGTCGACTCTGGTGCTCAAAGTTCTAATCCAGAATGAATGCTTACTATTTATTTTTGCGTATATAATGAACGGGTGGTAAGACGCGGTGCTAAATAACCCAACTTATTTTCAATATAGTTTGTCCACATATCTAATACATATAATTATAAATTAAACCCATAGTGCCAACCTTTATGTCATTAATATACCTTGTGTTGAACGTGAATTCCGTTTACGGTTAAATCCTACAGTTGTACTTTGATGGGCTCCACCATGGTCCTATCATAATAAGCTTCAACATAGTAGGAACAAACGAGGTAAGCTTGCTAGCTTTCCCGGTAAATGAAGTGTACGCCTAAAGTGTCAGTTTTAATAATTTTAATTCCTTATGCAATAGTTATGACTAAAACTCAATAAGCTGCTTCAGTGGCCCCATGGTCTAAGAAGTCAATATAGGGTTGGATTGGACTGATAATGATAGGGAGATCGAGGTTCAAATCCCGGTTGCGTGTACAGTGGGTGGTTTCTCTCAAATGAGTTTCCACTCTCCCTCCACACAAATGTGGGAACACTTTCTTTAAATTCAACCTGCCTCATTCCTAATCCACTAACGTAATTTGTGCATATGCGTATAATGGCTATAGCCATTATTAACAGCCTAGCTATTTAATCTATCATGATATATGGATCATAATCTTTCATATTATGTGTATAATAAGACAATATGATACATTTGGTATTTAAAAAATAGTATACCACATGCTAATAGAATAACTTCTAGACTATGGTATTATTTAATTCATTTAAGTCCTGGCAAGCCCCAATAAAGATTATGACCACCCACAAAAATTAGTAAATACAAATTATCTCCACTTATTTAGAGTTGCAGTATAATGTAAGGTGTGGGAGAAAATGTCAAACATATCCCGGAAATATCCTTTACACTGAGAAGGAAACTGTATCCAGAAAAAAGGTTTAGAGCTAGTGTGAAGTGGTAAGAAAGTAAAATGTTAGTCACAAAGTGAGTATAGCCCAATCTACAATCATGGCAGGGACGTGACGGAACAATCATGTCACTACGACGGAGAACACAATGAAAAGCTATGGTCTTACTAAATGTATTAAAAATAAAAGAGGATGACACAGCTGGTTCTTAGAGAGTATAAAGTATGGAACACCTTTTAATAGTTTATTAATTATATCTATATATAATTTCCTAATGTCTGCGTGTGTGTTTTTCTACATTTTACAGAAACCCCTCGACTACCTAGAAAGATGAAACTTTGCACACTAACATTAGCCATGGAACACGGAACAGCCCCTAACAAACACAGATTTTCTAATTTTATTTGTTTGATTGAAATTCTTTAACAGCCTTTCATGAATTAAAAGAAAGGAGTGAGTGATTTGCGTAATAAACTCATATAAAAAAGATAATTTGTATCATATTTATTCAAGCTGAGTTCACCTGCTGTATATAGGCTTAGATACGAGATAACAACATATCTATTTGCAAATCTTCCATGATGTGCCGTTATAAAATTACACCGATTACGTACAGATCAAAAAGCGTCAATATAATCTGTCCGACCTTGAACTCGAGGAAAACACGACAAAGAGTAGATATGTATGTTGTGATTATTATTAATATCTATATGTTTGGTATATTTTCAATTTTTGATAAATATATATACAGTATATACCGTAATGTGTAAGACCCACCACAGCGGTGGACAAGAGACACAAACACAATGAAAATGTGCTAAAAGCATGTGTCCCATTTGACCTTGTTTCAGAGTTACAGGCAAAGGATTCCATTAAACTGTTTTATACAATACTCGATATCTCTAGACCTGTTAACTAGATACGTTGAGTGGGTTATTTAAAACACCTGGTATTTTTGAAAGAATGCAGCACTCTACGACACAACGATGTCAGGATTGTATTTTAGGCAGAATGTTTATATTTAGAGAAAACTATAATAATAAGCCGATCCACACTACTAGAGTACAAATATGATTACAACTAGGAGACAAGATCAAATGGGGCACATGTCTAATTAACTATTTTCATTGTTTTTGTGTCTCTTGGCCACCACTGAGGTGAGTCCCACATGTTACGTTATACACTGTGTGTATAGATAATATTATCTTACTAAGGGCATTGCCTACTTGTGACGTAATGAAAAGTCAAGATAGAACTTCCCATGATAATGTATTTACGTTTTATTGGGCGAGTTTTGGAGATACATTAAAACTAAAACCATAATTTCCTTAATAACTTTAAAAATGGTGTTACATTGTAACAACATATTTGTTTCTGAATCTTGAAGTAGTTTTTTAATTCCTTTACAACATAGGCTTAGTTAGGCCCTCTCTGGGTTGATTACGCATTTAATTCCTCCTCTTCCTATTTTGTAGATTAGTGACTACTGTGATAGTGCTTGAGTGCTTATAGTGTTACGTTAAGATAATATAATAATGGCTTATCAGGGCTACATCATTCTGTAGCTCACTTTGAGGAAAGATTAACCATTACTAATGTACCGCTGTCCAGGGGACGCCCGAATGTACTAGCCGTACATCCTTTCCTTGGAGGCTATTTCCATGCCCCGATGAAATGAGGGGCTGATGATAGTTAGTATTACTAGGTGGAGTCAATAAAGATCTTATCCTATAAGGCCTAATCAACTAAAACTTGATTACCATTATAATTACACTCCTTTCAAGAATAATTCCCTGGTACCAGCCGGGAATCAAACCCGGGACCTTTAGGTCATCAGCACCATACCATGAGAATGGTTGTAAAATTAAGATTGAACCCACTTTACAAAATGTCTTAGAATTCACTAAGTAGGCCGCTATTAAGAGGAAAATATATTCAAAATATCTAACAAAAGTCTAAACAAAAATTAAAAAAGTAAAGAAGTGTTACCACTAATATTAGTACGTCAATAACAATTATCATAATTCCGGACTATAATTATTAAGCTATGCATTTGCGCTTATGGTAATTTGTTGTTTATCTTATGTCACTAGAATATCACGTTGAAGATAATTTTTATTAGCTTGCGAGATGTAATTGCAACAATAATACTTATTTTAACGTTAAAAAGTTGGTTATACACCCAAAGGTTCAATCTATTTAAGAATAGGCTCCAAACATTTCGTGTCACGGTTCAAAGCAACACACAAGCTGAAATCTAACACATTAATATTCCTCAGGACAGGAGTGTTTAAGGCCCTCAATCGTGGAAGAGGATTAGGAGGGTCAACCACATTTATAGTTAACTCTGGTTTAATTACAAGCTGGAAGTGCTATAAAAAATGCGTTTGTGTCTAGTTCTATATTATTACCCATGTACAAGATTCGTAATGTTTGGATAGTGTTTTATTTTGTGCGAAATATGAGACAATATGTGAAATTAGTTTTTAAAATGTTCTCAGATACAAGTGTTTATAAATTTAAGTTAAATAAAAATCTTTATGACAGGTATGTTGCTATATTTTATAATAATTAGATTATCTCTAACATGCGTCCTTGCTCATCCCTACCCCATTAGAGTAATTATTATCATCTATCCGCATAACTTGAGGAAATGTTGAAATAAAATTAACCGCATTTATTTATCACATGAAATATACTTACACGAATTCAAATCCAACAAGATTATTTACTCTTTTTTAAAAAAAAACTCTTTCAGCAACGATGGTAATATCATATTTTGGTGGCTATACTTAGAATACCCGGAATGAATCCGTAGTAATTTTGAGGTGGTCGGAAATACATAAAGCTGTTCTGTATGTCAGCGAGGGAAGTTGAAGCTACCTGAAAGCGCGTGTAATAAAAGTCACGAGTTCAAACAGTTCTCCAGGGAACGCCACGGAAAAGATTGGATAGGGGTGGAAACCCTCTCCCTCCACCCCTTAGCGCCGCCACGCCGTCAGCCACACAATCATACTCGGATCTGTTTGGAGGTAGAACCTGCCCTTCTTTCAAAGTGTATGGGAGTGATAGAAAGTGCCTTCCGACTAGAGGAATGCTTCCCGCACTTTTCATACCTGTGGCAATCTCTCCCCTTCCCTTCTCCAACCTTTTCCCACCATCACTGGATGGAAAATTACGGAACACACACTCATGTATGAAAAGAAACTCACACGTGTGCATACAAACTGAGTGTTTATCGTGAAAAATCACATGATGTTACTATATTGTACTTTACATGTTACTTTGTTAAAATATTAGGTTATCGTATCTATTATGTAATATATACATTGATTTTATTACGAATGAACATTTAGAGTAACTTTTTGAAAATTCAAACATATTTTATGAGTTTAACATTGATAGCATGTACTTTATTGGTGTTATTTTATAGGAATTGATTGTATCAATCAAAAGTGACAGCTGCAGATCACGTGGATTGACGTATTAATACGTGAAAGTAGCTTTTGCATCGGTAATATATGTTCATTTGTAAGGAAATTGAGATATGTTTATTTAATTTGTTTGCATTAGGAACGTTGTTGATTAAGTATTTTTTAATTACTCGAAATAATACATTTATTTTGAGCCACACTATAGTATCAATTTATTTTAGCTTACTACTCCTTACTATGTGTCACATTATACTACTATAAAGCCACATGGCTGACTCACTCACTGACATTAATGTTTACCCTCTTCCAGATGAATTTAAAAAAAAAAGTAACCCCCGAAAAAAATTCAAAATGACGGAGTGACTTTAAAGTCGGTGCGGACCTTTCTTTGTAGGTTTCTTGTGGTTAAACGGTAAGAACTATCATAAAACGGCTCTGGAATTACATTAGTTTATATCCACTGGCAAAGAAAACGCACTGGGTGTTCGGGGGCGTAGCCCCCAACGAATAAAGCGAGTTAGATGTAAATTACTACTAGTAACTGTTGTAGATTTATTATTCAGGTACTTAATAAAAGCTTTGGAAGATAAATGGCTGGGAACATATTTATCAAAAAATTATTAATCCCTCATACATGTTCTAGTTTCACGTGAAGACTTAAGATGCTTCGTTCACACAAATATTGGAATAAACTAAGATTTATTAAATGGTTGGAAGAGAAAAAAAATATTGATTTCGAGATAATTGTTCACACCTGACACTTCATATAGTGTGACCACCTGTGCGGGTTTATTCCTCTTCATCAAGTTTGGAAAAAAAGTGAGGTAGTGTACAAACTACTTTGAATAATTTTAATTCAATTCCAATTATATTTATAAACATATCCGATGCCAGTAACTACGTGGTCTAAGACATCTGGATCTCAGAAAACTGTATTACTGGTATTGGAGAGTTGAGTATCGAATCTTGACTGGGTAGTCCAGGAATGGATGCACACATTTGATTTATCACTATAGTTTTTCCATAACATTTCCACGCTAATGTTTACACCTTCTTATAAACTTTATTTTTCATATCTACTAAATTAAATTTGTCTATCACTATGGGAGGTTAAATCTACTAAGGAATAAACTTAGCCTATCTTAGCCTAATAACTCGATAAACTCTTGCAGCGGCAAGATCATTACAAAGGTACGGAACTAGATAAATAAATGGGCCGACACAATCGTAGAAATGGTCGCAAATAGTAAATCTTATAGGTGTATAGTCCGAACGATTAGTAAAACGCGGTGCTAAAAAAATAAAGTAAATTATAGCATCGAGCAAAATTGTCATAAATAGGTAAATAAATCTCATATTGTTAATCACAATACATACTATTAAAAAAAGGTTTCAAACAAAGTTGTTTGCACTATGTTTTTTAAAGTTAAAATTTTCAAAAAAACTTATATGTACTCTCAAATTATTGATGTTTAAGAAATATAAAACCAAATTATTTACTATCATGAAAACTAAATCCAAGGTACACATTTTAAACTGAATATTAAGTTGTTTTTTTTTAAATAGTTATTAAAAATTTTCTAAGATCTGTCAAAAGTAAACTACCCATAGATTCATTCATTTTTGATAAATAAACATATAATACTATTTATCATATAAAGTGGTAACAATTTTGAACAAAATCATTAGAGCCACTTAAAAAAATCAAAATTTTTATAAATTGATCATCAGTAAACTATTCTTCTACAAATCTATACCCATAGCCAAGTATACAGTGTTAAACGGGAGTTATTAGGGAGGTCCAACATTTTCTAGATCTCTGTTTAGAACTAAATTGCTTGATACATTTTCGAAAAATTTTGATCTAATAAAAAAAATCAGCAGTAGGCCTAAACAACTTTTAAATAAAAGTATAGGAAAAAACTAATAAAAATCCATATGACATTTAAATATCAAGTGTGAGCATAAACTATCAAAACATTTCAAATGTGTGGCCAGGGACAGAGAGACAGACATAGAGACATGGGCACAGATATAATTGTAAAATCCACTCTTCTTTGTGTTTGGGGCACATACAATTAAAATACTCCAGACAATTATGAGATCGAGATTTCTCCCGACTACAATACTTTATCTTTAGATGATAAAGTAAATAACACCGAATTATTTTTAACCATTGTTTAAAATATACTTGAGTTTACGAAACTTTCATTTGACCTTCACATTCAATGGGTCACGAAGTAAACGTATAAATAAATGTACAAAATAAATAATCATTTATTGTTTTGGTTTTATATTTAGAATACAATAGTATACGTTTACTTAAGTTGTTGTTTTTTACTCTGATGAATAAGAGCAGTAGATGATGATAGGCCTTAGACAGTTAAGAATTTTTTTTGTTCAGAATTTGTAAATATTGTTAGGGTAAAACGTAACTCCATACTAATGAGCTTAAGATTGTTCGAGAAGAAAATGTTTGCAATGTGTTTATTTTATTTTAGACAATCTCATATCAAATGCAGTATAGAATAGTACAGGGCACTTATTGCATTTACTATGTCAAAGCTGATGACAAGTCGTTTGGAACGACCCTAATGGTGTGACTACAGAAAATTGCATCAATTTCCAATAACCATGTTATTATAATTATGTTGGTATTCATCCTGTAAATAAGTGAGCTATATTTGTATAATGAATACGACATAAAACTAAATGGTACGGAACTCCGCACGGATTTTCTCACTCCTCTGTTTAAAAATGGAAATATTTACTTAAAACTCATGCTATATATGAAACAAAATAATATACACTAGCTAACCCAAGCAAAAATTTAACTATATTTATTTTATACATTTTTTACTCCCAATTTTAAATTTTATTTTTACAGAATTAAAGTCCTCATTTGTATATTTGGACCAATAAAAAAGATCGATTTTGGGTCCACAAGGGTCAAAAATTCATATTAAAATTTCGACTTCCGTTAAAATTTTCGATATTTTATTATAGGTTGCACATCATATGGTTATCGTGTTGCTATTAAATTTCTCATTTATAAATTTAGGCCAACGAAAAAGGAATATATTGACTTTTGAGTTTAAAATTATGGAGATAGGTGAAATGTTTGTACTGCAATGATCTAAGAGGTTAAAGGAAAAAGAACATCAACTTTTCAAGAGACTTACTTAGTTACTTACTCCATGACATTACAAAATTTTAGCGTTAAAACTTAAGTAATATCTATTCTTTGTACAACTAAAGCTCATAAAACTGTATTAATATATTTGCCAATATCTCAAAAACTATTGTTTTTATAAAGATACATTTCAAATAAAACTTTTGATTTTTAATAGTACTCTAGTTTTGCAATGATACGTTATTAAGTATCTCAAATAGTTAAGGAGAGAGGGAAATTTCCACGTCTGTAAAGTACCCTAAAATTCAATTTCATATAAAAATGAAAATAGCCATTTTATTTAAAATTTTGATCAACGCCTGGATACGAATTTTTAATAAAAGTCGTGGGAGTTGATTTTAAGAAAATCGATTTTTTCTCTTTTCGCCCTTTACTAAACTACTCTTAATTTTAAGGTTAAACAGACAGACGGCATTGTAAAAACAACATTTTAGGCTTCGAGAGAGCGGGGGGGTACATTGAATGTCGATATCCATCAACATCTCAGTTTTTTTTACGGTCGCAATACTTTACCTCTAATGTTTGGAAAGTTAAAAAATATATATGCGTATAGCTTGAAAATTATTGGTTTTTATAAATATATGTTTCAAATAATTTTGTTTATCATAAATATTTGCAGTAATAAGTAATATATCTCAAAGCGTTACAAAGACATGATACAAACAAATTAGAATTTACTCATCAAATCGTAACCCTTAAAGTCATTTTGACGAAATAAGAGTATTAATTTTCTTTGTAATATTTATCAATGCTTGGAAAATAAATTTAATCTAAATCACTAGAGCTGATTTTGATAAAATCTATCTTTTTCTCTTTTTGTCCTTAAGGAAACTACCCTTAATTTTAGAGTTAGATGGTGGCCTGGCGGTCTAGGGGTAAGGTGTCAGACTTCTGTGCTGGTGGCTGGGGTTCGATCCTTGGTTCCGGCATAGATTTATCTGATTACCAAACCCTTCCTTCACCTCTGACAAGACATCTTGTGAATGTGGGGAAAGCCAAGCCTCCACCGTGGTTCGGATTCCACGTTAAACTGTAGGTCCTCCATTTCATCTCGCAATAACCCTACCATTACATATTAGCGGAAGTGCGTATAACCCGAACGGGTAGTAAGACGCAGTGCTAATAATAACAATAATTTAGAGTTAGATATCCGACTCCAAATACCTCTCGGGGTAGCCCTATGAAAACCCTAGATAACATTTTTTAGCCCGATCGGTAAAATAGTTTAGGCTCTACTTCNGGGGGTGTCATGAAATGTTGAAATTAATCAAAATCTCAAGTTCAATTTATTTGACGATCACAGTATTTTCTCTACCTGTAGAGTAGCGAGAATGTAAATATAGAGTGATTAAACAAAAATATATGCATTTAGATCTATCTATATGTATATATTTTGTAATATATGATTTTATAATATATGATTTTATAATATATGATTAGTTACAATATAATTTAACTTTATTTAGTTATCAAAATAATTATTGGCTTAAGTTGTATCGTCGTTTTCATAAGCTTTAAATGCCTGAAAACTACTAACGTTCTGCACTTTGATATGTAATCCTTTCACAAATAGTTTCAAAATTTGGTGTAAATTAAATAAAAGTTTTATAATTTTTAGCTTATTCTCATACTTCACATCAAGGTAAGAGAGGGAGCCGGTTTCACCACTTCAGTTAAAGCTATTAATCAATTTATACCAAAGCTAATGCTATTCTAAACGGGCCAAGGATGAAATTATTACTGTATAAAAAATTCTAAGTCTTGCATCATGTTCAGTCTGTGAGTCATAACTCACATCATTATTTTGTTATAACTCGATGTTAACAAAGTGTATTCGATACAAGACAGCTATAGGTGCCACCAAATGTAAGGTTTGCAATGAAAAAAGACACATTCTTGTACAACTTAAATGGAGCAGAAGGAGTATTTTTCGACCAGGAAAGAATCTATACATCTCACGTAAAACAGCAGTAGCCAATTGATTCAAAGAGTATCTGATCACTGCCCTTGGTGTTAGCACATCACCCAGAACGTAGAGATTTGTGATCGCGCTTTGACGTGCCGCAACGCACCGCACTGAAGCCAATGTGGGATACTCTTAAAAGCGTTCATCACAATTTTCCAATCAACTCTGTGATACAGTCGGTTATAAATCGTAAATTTATTCAAACAATAGTGTACGTGGGATCATTTCTGATTAAACATTAATAGAGATTAAGAGTTAATAGAAGAGAAGTTTCTATCACAGGACATTTTTGAAATATTAAATGATATTTGGATAAAAGCTGCATTGATAAAGCTATTTTTGACCATTTTACAATAGTTTCACAGCTAAGCATTGTGCACAAATCGTCATTCTGCCACAATATGGACATAGTGTAGTTATTATTGCTATTAGCACCAAGTCTTACCACCTGTTCAGGTTGTACGCACAACTACTGTAGTTATTACTGTAGTTATTAACAAGAAACTATGTTGCTTTGTGCCCCACCGTAACCGTGGGAAATTTCGAGTAATCATTCAAATATAAATGCACTGCACACATTTCTGGCATTTCTTGGTCTTTTCTTTTCCCTTTTACTCCCATACTTCGTGAGTACACAAAAAAATGCAGATGCGATCAAGGAGATGAGTTGGGCATGCAAATATGAAAGGTCTTAAGAAATTTAGATACAAATTATGGAGCTTGGAGTTTTTTAATATATCTCTTACAAAGTATTATAATTATTTAATTTAAATCTTTTAGATTAAAAAAAAAATCATTTTTTTCCCCTCCAATGAGATTTAAATACACAACTTTTAGGATGAAACAATCAATATTTTTACTATCTCGATATCTTACAGGTATAGAAATTATTGTGATCGTCAAAAAAAAATCAAACTCAAGATTTTGATGAATGTCGACGTTTAATGATCCCTCGAACCTGAAAAAGTGGTTTTCGCAATGCCGTCTGTCTATACCTCGGGTTAGAGCCTAAACTATTTTAACAATCAAGCTAAAGCTTGGTATCGAGGTGTTTTTGGAATTGTATATCCAACCCTAGAATTAAGGGTAGTTTAATGAAGGGCAAAAAGAGAAAAAAATTGATTTTTTCAAAATAATCTCTAACGATTTTGAAGAAATTTAATTTAAAAACACTTATTTCCATACACAATGGCTACTCTTAATATTTTGGCAAAATGACTTTAAGGGTTCCGGTCTGATGCGTTGATTCTCATTTTTTATAATATCTCCGAAACTTTATGAGATATAAAATTATTTATCATTGCAAATATGTAGGACTATTATTAATACAAATATTTTATATGAAACATATTTTTATAAAACCAATAACTTTAAAGCTATACGCAAATATATATATATATACATATATATATATCTATCATTCGAACACTAAAGGTAAAGTATTGCAACCGTAAAAAGCATCTAACGCGAGCTGTTGATGAGTATCAACGTTTAATGACACCACAAACCCTAAAAGGTAGTTTTTGCAACGCCACCTGTCTGTGTGTCTGTTTAACCCTAAAATTAAGAGCAGTTTACCAAAGGGTGTCAAGAGAAAAATTATATTTCCTCAAAATTGGCTATGACGATTTTAATTAAAATTCGTATCTAGGCGTTGATCAAGATTATAAACAAAATTACTATTTTCATTTTCTAATGAAAATGACTTTTAGGGTACTTTACAGACTCGGAAATTTCCATATCTCAACTATTTGATATACTAAATAACTTATCATTGTAAAATTACAGTACTATTAAAAAAAACTTTTATTTGAAATATAATTTTATAAAAACAATATTGTCTGAGATATTAGCAAATATACTAATATAATTTTGTGAGCTTTAGTTATTATTATTATTATTATTAGCACCGCATCTTACTACCCGTTCGTGTTATACGCACTTACGCTAATGTGTAATGGTAGGGTGATTGTGTGATGAAATGGAGGACCTACAGTTTAACATGGAATCCGAACCACGGTGGAGGCCTGGCATTCCCCACATTCACAAGATGTCTTGTCAGAGGTGAAGGAAGGGTTTTATAATCAGATAAATCTGTGCCGGGACCGAGGATTGAACCCCGGTCGCCAGCACAGAAGTCTGACACCTTACCCCTAGACCGCCAGGTCACTGATCTTTAGTTGTAAAGAGATAATAAAACGCATTAATTCTCTAATGCCACAGAGTAAGCAAATAAGTAAGTCTTTCAAGAAGGTGATGTTGTTTTTCCTCAAACCTCCTAGGGGAAATGTTTGTACAGCACAGGGGTGAATCCAGGATTTTCATTAAGGGGGGGGGGACGCAGGTGCTCCCATCAAGATTGGATTGGAGAGAGTGATGTGGTTGGAGGGGTGGCACCTAAAGAAATTTTGACATAAAAATACTTCAAAATTTAAGAATAAATCTTTTAAGTAATTTTTCAGTGTAACGCTTAACTTGAGAATAGTACTCAAATGAAAGGTATAACTCTAAGTTTGCAATAAATATTGAAGTTTATTAAAAGCAAATAATAAGAACATCAACAAACAATTATTATTAAGAGAGAAATAAGTTTAAACATTATAACAATTATTATATAAATAGTTTTTTAGCTATTCAATCAACTAGACAAAATTGATGGATTTATTCAGACTTCGAACAATCGAACTTTAACTCCACTCTATATCATAGCTAGTTATTTCTCATTCTAAATCGAAATTTTACCACTAAGCAATACTAACACGTTTTGTGTATGATATTATTCCCAGATTTTGTTTAAAGCACGTTATTTAAAAATAAGTTATTTGAAAGATCTGTATTTATTGTTAATCATTGAAATAGTAATAATAGAAATGATAAAATAAATTTAAACCTAAACAAGATTTGTGCAACAAAGTGAAAGGTGCACAACTTAAATTTAGGTAGTTTAATTAATGCCTATTTTCACTATTTTAATACTTAATGGGACTGTCTTAAGTATTAAAATAATTACCGTATATTAATCATTTAGTAATATTACTAATAACAATTTAAAAAAATCTGGTTAGTGAGATAGTACTAAGTGACACTAAAACTAGTAGTGACTTTAATTTGATTTAGTTGGTTTAATTTCTTGAAGGGGGCGAGTGCCCTCCTACCCTCTCCTAGATACACCCCTGAGACAGAAATGATCTCTCTCTCTCTCCCCTCTAATTTTATTCTCAATAGTCAATATTTACCTATTTTATTGGCCAAAATTTATAAAAGAGACGGGTGACCTGGCGGTCTAGGGTTAAGGTGTCAGACTTCTATGCTGGCGGCCGGGGTTCAATCCTCGGTCCCGGCATAAATTTATCTGATTACCAAACCCTTCCTTCACCTCTGACAAGACATCTTGTGAATGTGGGGAATGCCAGGCCTCCACCGTGGTTCGGATTCCACGTTAAACTGTAGGTCCTCCATTTCATCACACAATCACCCTACCATTACACATTAGCGTAAGTGCGTATAAACCGAACGGGTAGTAAGACGCGGTGCTAATAACAATAATAATAATATAAAAGAGACATTTAATAGAAATACGATGACCATAGGATGTGCAATCCTAATAAAATGCCAAAATTTGTAACCAGAAGTCAAAATTTTAATATCAAATCTTGACCCTTGAGGACCCAATATCAATATTTTTATTGGTCCAAACATACAAATGAAGACGTTAATTCCTTTGATATAAAATTATAAAATTTAAAACATTTAGCCAAAAAAATTTTACGTATGTATAACAATTTGTTCTCGGGTTTGTTAGTGTATATTATATATTACGAATTTTGAGTAAATATCTCCATTTGTAAACAATAGAGCGATAATGTTTGTGAGGAGATACGTACAATCTTTTTTTTAAAAAATGGGCATCAAAGGTGTTTTTATGAATAAACACACATTTATTTTCAGGCACGCCTGCTTCTAGCCCTGAGCATCTTAACTGTCTGTACGTGTACGGGGTAAGTTTTTCTTCTTTTCTACTTTTAATCTTTAGTCGGGTGCTGGTGTAATTAATTAAAATCCATTCTATACTTTTTTTTAGTGGTACTTTAAAACACAAGGATCATTAACGACTTAATTTAAGTTGTAGGGATGAGTAAGGAATCTCAAAGTGAATGTGTCCGTACCAGCTAGAAGACACGATAGGAAAAAACTGTAAAATCAACTATGGAAAACCAGTCAAGTCAAGCTCCTCCCTCAACGGTGGCATTTTTTTATTAGAGTTCAATGCCTTTTATTGATCACACATCGATCCGGATTTACAGTTCAATTTTCATAGTAAGAGCCTTATCTGACAGCTAAAAAAAGTTACTAGATCTCATTTCATGTATTTTATAAGAGCCTTTCTGTGAAAATATAACTGTGGTGGTTGTTTATGAAAGATTATAATAATATTAACTATTACACGTAATTTAAGTTGTTTTGTATTAGTAGATACCAGAATACAAACCAAAGAGTTACAATAATATAATATATATTTAGCACCGAAAAAAAACTAGAATACAGCAATACGTAACGAATCGCTTCTAAAACAAGTTTCATTGACACACGTTTTGAAACTTTAAATTATTTGAAAATTTACGTAAAGAAGAAAAAAAAAACCAACAGTTTGTGTAACGTACTTCTGACTTTGACAACATTACAGCTGAAATTGCAAAGTAAACCAACAAAGCCTGAAAATAAGTTTGTATTTTGGAAGAAAAAAAAAACTTTCTACTCGTGGTATATCTGCAGAACACTTTTTGAAGTTAAGTTAGTAAAGTTTTTGCTCAAGTATTTCAGAAGAATGAATCTCTTTCCACTTCCATTCTTAGCCTCGCGTATGAACCTGTTGTAGCGAATTTCAGGCGGAAAGGAGTAGGGTAGAATGCAAGAAATTCACGAAAAAAAAGTATATATATTCTTGAAAATAAGTTTCAGGTAAAATTTCCTATACAGTAAAGATGCTAAGAAAATAAAGCTTTCCTATAATAATATCTCAAGAAAACATGTTGGAAAAGATAGCTGAATATCATTTAAACTGGTTTTTTAAACATACATTTGTCATTTATATTGGCTATATTTTATTTTGAACATATTTTCAAGAGTAAATATACTTTTTTTTCGTGAAAAACAGGAATATATCAAACAGGCAGTCGCATTACCCTACTTTATTCAATCAAATATCCCCAGAGAATGAAATCAATAGCCTAATATCAGGGCTATGCCTCATAATTTCAAATAGAGGTCCGGGAATGAAAATAACAACATTTTAATAACGAAACACACATTTGCATACAAATTTAACTACAAAGTGTTCTCTATACGTACATGTGTATGTTCTACAATAATAATTATACCACCAATCGGTAAAACCTAATTTAATTCTTTTTACACCCCGTGGAGTGTCATATTAAAACTCTTTTACCGAGCCTAACACAATCATCAACATTATAGAAAATTGAACAGTGCACATATTAATAATTCATTAGGCTGCAGGCGACTGAATATATTAATTCTCTTTATGGAGGGTTGTGTATATACGGTGCGTATACAATCGCAACTGTTTACAATTCCTGCGAAGCGATTATTAATACGAGTGGAGATTATATAGGGGATAATTATCAGACCGAGGCCATCCATTTTACAAAGTTCCAGAGCACGAGTGTGTGTGTAAACAATCAATCGGCAAAGTCAGCATTTTATCAGGTGAGATTGGCCTATATCCACTAGTAATAGTATTTGGAAGTATCTGGGCTGAATTAAACGAGAGATTTATTGTTGTGTGATAATATCTCGTCGATATCTATCTAATACACAGTTTTACAATGTTTCCAATGGTATGTTACTAAAAAAAGAAGGGGGCACAGAGATTTTTTTCCCCCCCTATGTGATTGCGAAACATACATGTTGCGAAACCATTCCGAAGATTTGAAATTCGTAAAAAGGGCTTTAGTAAACCATTAAAACGGTAGATTATCTAATTTTGTAGGAGAAACTCTCCCGCATATAATAGGATGTTCAATATGAATATCTCCAGGATTTAACCCGTCCACCCAAGAACAATCAGTTCTATGGTATTTTACGATGAATATTTCATTGTTTCGTTTAACAAGCGTGGGACCAGTGGGTGGGGAACTTAGCGCTTTTGGGCCCGACTCGGAAAGTGGGAGTTCATTCACGATGGGTTTTTTCACACAATGTGATGGGTTTTTTTCCTCTTTATTTAAAAGTCGCTAAGAAAATCAATACTTTATTTTATGTGTTCTGCTATGCTACTAAAATACCATTATGAGTATCTTTTTTTATTTTGTACTTTTAGTGATAATTTACTTAACTTTTTATTATAAATAGGGAGCACTAGGAGGATATTTGTGAAAGAAAATGTATCAAAATTAACGTATTAGTAGGAGGGAATGTAAAAATAATATGTGGAAAAAATATAGCCTCGGTAAATCTAAATGAGATTTTAACGTTGATCTTCCTGTTAACAGCATTGGCACGAGTTTTAACACCTTAGGCTGCATGACCATGGTTATTGGTAACCTTCCTGGTTTGTAATTACAACTTTTCTTCAGGAAACGCATATATATTTTTTAATAATTGCTATACCAAATAATACAATAAATTAAAAATGAAAATATTCCAATATTTTGGAAGATTTTAAATATGTATATACTTATCTATGACTATATATATGTATAGACATAGATAGGTACGTAAACATTTAAAATTTCCAAAACATTGGAATATTTTCTTTTTTAATCTATTAATTTAATTTGTTTATTAATTTAATCTGGCATAACAATTATTATAAATATATATATGTATATATACAGTATAGAAATATATGTAAAATAATTTGAATATATATAGTTTATAAACCGGGTGCTCATTTGAAAACATTCCACCAAAATATCTCGAAAACAACGCATAGCAGAAAAAATGTTTTAAACTAAAGTTGTTTGGTTCTGAGGGGAAAGTATTGCGGTAAGGCTGGTATGACCTTGGGTGGCGTTGCTAAGGTTACTAAGGTTGACGTTAAGATCACTTTGATTTTTTTTAATGAGACTCCATATTTTTTATTACATATTATTTTAGATCTCATTGTGACATTTTCAAAATGGTGGTTTCAATCTTTTTAAAGTAAAAGTTATCGCAAGAAATGAACCTCACAAGTTTCTGAGCCGCCGGCACCGTATGTGGCATTAGAATTTGGGCTATTGAAACATTACTCTGGAAAGTACAAGTGTTTGTGTGTGAGACCGTAAGCAAAACATTGTTTTTACTATCAATTCCAGTTTAGAACCTATTAGTTGTCCCGTTTTGCTTACTGTTAACATTCAATCTTGAAAACTGGTCTACAGTCCGGAGAAATGATTTTTCTGTATGTAGCCGAGGTTCAATGTTCTCGAAGAACGGCAACAACATTTAACGAAAGACACCAGGTTAAAAACGTATCATATAGTTATGTTTTTGATCTTGTTTCAAAATTCCAAGAAACTGGATCTGTCGCAAACAAAAAACGGACTGTACGTACAGTATTTAGTGAATTAACTCAAGTGGAAATTTTGGGCACTTATATGTCCAATCCCAAAAGTTCAGTGCAGGAAGTGTCTAAAGCTATTGGGGTATCAATCGATTCGGTTCATAAGACATTAACATTAAATAAATCTCACCCGTGTAAAATGCAGGCACATCGAACATTAAGCGAAGATGATCCTGATAAGCGAATACAGTTTTGCGAAGAAATGATAGAATTATTGAATGCGAATCCATTGTTATTATAATGTATCTGCTTTTCTGAAGAGTGCACTTTTTTTCTTAAGTGCTTTTCTAAATAAACACAACTGTCTTTATTGGAGTGATAAAATTTCTTGTATTTTTACTCAAGGACACACATAATGGTCAGAAAAATAAACGTTTGGGCAAGTATATTAGATTAAACGATTATTGGTCCGATATTTACTGACGGAAATTTGGCAGGGGAACAATACTTGGAAATGCTTGAAGAAGCTATTCATCCTCTCATAGTGCACGCCCTAGAAAGTCAAGTAGACAATCATGGAAACATGGAGCTTGATGATTTTTTTTACATTTTCAGCCAGATGGAGCCCCTTCCCCCTAACAATACATCACTCGTCCATCGATGGTTAGACAAGAGATTTAATGGGAAATGGATTGATAGAAGAGGACCAATTGTTGAGTGGCCAGCAAGGTCACTTGATATAACGCCCATAGATATTTTTAAGGTGTCATTTAAAGTCCTCTTTTATAGGACTAATCCAGCAAATATTGAAGAACTAAAAAAATAGGATAACAATGACATGTAGAAGTTTTACAAAAGCAACCTTATGAAAAGCTATAAGTGAATTCGAAAATAGACTATATCATTCTTTAGTTCAAAATGGAGAGCATTTTGAAATTAAAATTAAAAAGTGTTTTTCTCAATGGTTATTTTACAGATACAAATGTAGACGTATACATATATATATATATAATTAAACTCACACACATACATATATATAAAATTTAAACAAATATATATATATATCTAAATTGTATGTTTATCAATTTGAGTCAAAGGAAGATTCGCTATTGATAAACTCTAAGTATGTCTCCATTACTTTATCAAACATTACTCACATTATTTACATTCAAATTTGAGTGTATTGTTATTAACAGACCGTTTCCATTATTACATTCCTAATCAAACCCCCCTACCCCCCGACCTCATTTGTTTAGTCTACAGAGTCTTTTCAGTTTGCAGAGGGCAATAAATTCCAAATTCGTTGTGCTTCGGTTAACCGGTTGGAGGCTCATCCGTGTGTTCATCCGAATATTTTGTTTTCATTTCCCAGCTGCGTTTGAACTAGGCTTCCGAGCAAATTGCGGTGTTCTGAAGGGTCGCTGTTGATCTTGTAGTCTGACAAACATCACACACAACATATTTTTTAAACAAACTTGTTTGTTGAAGAAATGTTAATTTAGGAGGAAGATTAAATTTACCATTAAACTTGATTATCCGTGTTTTTAGAATAATTGGGCAACACCTCACATTTGTTGGTCGGTAGTCGAGAGCTAGCTGTATTTTGATTACTTCAATATAATTTCTCGAATATTCGTCCATCTTTTATTCTAACACCATGCAAATACATTCCATGACTATGCTTTGTTCTTTACAGTTAATAACTTAATTAATCTATAGAATTAGACCAGCTTCGATGATCGTGTGGTCTAAGGCGCTACTCTCGTAGTAGATTAGATTGCCAATGACGGGGGGAGAGAGGTTCAAATCTTGGTCAGGTGTACTGTGGGTGAATTTTCAAAATGGTTTTACACTCTCCCTTCGTGAAAATGCGGGTACACTTCCTCTAAATTTAACCTTCTTAATCCCTAAACCCACTGGCGTATTTAGTACATTAGCGGATAGCCCAGACGGGTAGTAAGAAGTGGTACACCCTCAATATAAAATTATATATATATATATATATCATTAGGAACTCAAAAGTTCATTGCCGCAATTACAAAAGTACACCACCCTATTACATCTTATCCCTATCTTAAGCTAGTTCTATCCAGTCCACCTTATTACACCCTATATCTTTCAGAACCATTCTAATGTTATCCCCCCATCTGCGTCTAGGCCTTCCCAATGGTCTCTTCCCTTTGGGTTTGCCGGTCAATACCCTGAAGATGATTCTAAATTCTAAAATTCACGCTGCATATCTATCCCATCGTAATCTGAGAGATTTTATTATCTTAACAATGTCTTGTGATGAGCAAAGGGCATATAAATCATCATTATGTAATATCCTATACTCCTATTAGTCTCAACCATTTTTGGACCAAACTTCCTAAGCCCCTTGTTTTCGGCCACAATTTTTTTTTTCGTCATGTAAGGTAATAAACCACGTTTCACCCCCATAGAAAAAAACCGAGAAAATTATTGTTACGTTAATGAGTGTCAATACTCTATAAGTATCTTTATTTACAAAATTAATCAAGTGTTGATTCGTTAGTCGTATTTATTTAATTGACTACATATATTAGTCTCAACCGTTTTTTAATATCGATCATGGGCATTGCTTAATTTGACCATAACTTTTTTTCCTAATTTATAAAGTTTATGGTCAAACGCAGCTATGATCATTTTAATTTTCCATTTATTTGAGGTATTCAACGTACACTTTCAGAACAGCCTGATTATATTAGCACACGACCTAAAACCAACATAAATCTAGAACAGATACAGCATCGAGCCCTCGCCTTATCTTTATGAAAGGAGAAATCCACATTTCCCCAATGATACATTTTTCAACTATGCCGGGAAATGACCGGCTCTTCAGCTCAGTCGACAGGCACGCTTCCGGCTGAGCTAAAGTGTCGGACCACGGCGATGCTCATGGGAAATATTCAGGAACTGTTGACATTTAAATGCGTAGGAAAATAAAGTATTGTGTGCATGTAAATTAACTGAAGCAGTATTTTATCTATTTTTGGGCAAAACATTTATTTGTCATAAAAACTTCAAAAATACGGGTTTTAGCTCGAGTTTTCTTCCATCCCAAATTAATGTTCACCCTTTTTATCCTTATACCAGTGCTTCTCAAATTTTTGGAGATGGGGTACCACCAAATGGAAGCTATGTGAGCAAGAGGACCATCGGCCCCTGTGACTAAGGTGAGTGCAAGAAAAACTATATTTTTAGGTGTTCCCACTTATTTAATATTAATTCAAGACAAAAATGAATTTATTAAATTAAACTTTGATCAAAAATATCATAAATTATATTGAATAATTATTTAAGTGATAGTTGTTTCATTATTTTTAACATTATAAACATATTTTTTAATAATAATTATTTGTAAATGTTGATTTAGGCTGGTATAGTCTTACTTTTCTACATTAATTGTGTCCACTGAGAAATTACAGTAAATAAATAACATTATTATAATTATATTGTCACTACACCTGGTCGCATGGGCCTAACGTGTCAGGATGGGATTTTTGGGATGGATAGGTAGTGGCAAATATTTGTGGAATTCGTTTAATCTGGTTTATTGAAATAGATTAATTAAACTAATAGTGTATAATGTGATGTAGGATTTTGAACTAATTGATAAAATTTGGAGAGAAAAAAGGGTACTCAAGGTGTGAATGTCCCAACTGAGATGTCCGTACCCTGACCTATCGTCGATGCAATAACCCTAGATGGTATCAAACACCGGTTGTCTGGCGCTGTGCTGTTGTTATTGAACTTTGGTTGGGGCGTCCTCCTCTGTACCTAACAGTAACAAAAACTGCAGGATATTTTCCCCACTAGTCGGTTAGACTTAGTAGCTGGCATACGTCTGTTTGCTCTCCCTCCCCTTCTAATTTATCTTACGGTCCAAAATTCACTGTTATCTATCCATAAAGGAGTGGTGTTCCCCCTAAGATATCAGTGTTGTCACTGCTCTATGTAATGCTACTTGGCAAAACAATTGATGTTGTTTAAAAACACGATCTAGTCTGAATACTCGACTGCTGAGTCAGGAGAGTTGAAAGTGTGAGGCCATATGTCATACTTTCATGCTGTAGATTGACTAAGGCTGCAACCTATGACAATGTTTTATATTTCATCTTGTGCATTTAAATTTTTTGTATTATATGTGATAAACCTTCTCGTTAGTTAATTTTTACTACAAAACTCCCTGGCATCCTGCGAACCATATTTTGAGCAACACACTCCTTAGGTAAGATAATTAAGCCACCGAAATATATTTTATGCGTTAAAACGTACGGTCATTAGAATAGTTAGCGTTATTTTGGGAATACTTTATTGAAATTTAACGCGCTTGTCGTGTTGAGCTCGACTGCTGAGGACGGGGAGATCGAGGTTCGAATCTCGGTCAGGTGAACTGAGGGTGGTTTTTCCTAAATGGTTTTCCACTCTCCCTCCACGCAAATGCGGGTTCACTTCCTCCAATACAACCTTCCCAAATCCTAATCCATTAGAGTAATTAGTACTTAAAGCGTATAACCCGAACGGGTAGTAAGACGCGGTGCTAAATCTTATTTATTGAAATTGACATAACATTCTAAATGTATTGATGGAAATGTTTGAGTGTGTTCTGTTCATATAAAAGTTTCAATATCGAAATTTGAAAAATATGAATTCACGAAATAAATAAAAATCTAACATTTCTTGTTTTGTTTGATTTTGTTTCTTTAGCATCTTGTTTTGTATGTAACAGACGTCTCCCTCCCCATTTTATTTTAATCTTTGTACTCGAAGGAAGAAAAAATAAATAATTGGTAGTAATTTTCTTAAAGTTTAAAAACTTGAAGGGTTACGCCTTCTTTCAACCGGGTCCAATAGACTCACGAATAAATCGAATAGGTTTATAATCCTGTGGAATTTGGCAAAATATATTTGCACTAAAGTCTGGTAAGCGAATTATTCATAATAATGTGTTTTATTCCTTTAGCCAACAAATGTTTGAATTAAGAAAAATATCCAGGTATAGTATCTCATAATCCACTTTTTAGCTAGTCTGTATTGAACTCGCAAGCATTGGTGGGCATATGGGCTAGCGTAAACCTCGTATCTGGTTGGCCGGTGATGGGAAGGTAATGGCTCGGATCCCGGATTAGTGTACTGAGCGTGGTTTTTCATAAATCATTTTACCCTTTCCCTTGAATCAATTGATAGTGAATTTCCTCTCAAGTTTACCTTATTCATCTCTACCCTATTAGTTAAGTATATGTGAAGCTTCGATATTTTTAATAAGAATCGGGATATTTCAAGAGTGTGTATTCGATTTGAAATTCCAAAACTTAATATGTGAAACATTTGAATCGGATTTAATTTTTTAAATTCAAATAGATGCTAGATTCAGAGGATGGAACTTAACTCCAAATTCAATTAAAGTCGGAAACTTTTGAATCATTACCTAAATCCACTACCCGCTTCGGTGGCAGCATGGCTTAAGTTATTTGTTTCGCAATAGACTAGACTGATGAAGACGGGGAGATTGGGGCTCGATCCTGGTTGGGTGCACTGGGGGTTGATTTACTAAATGGTTTTCCAGTCTCCTTCCACGCTAATCCAGCTTCCTGTAAATTCAATCCTCCTAATCCCTAACAAAATAGTGTAGAGGCGTACAACCCAAACGGGTAGTAAGACGCAGTGCTAAAAACAACTAATTCCTTTATTTGACTTTACTACCCGCCACGGTAGCGTAGTTGGCTAACGCACTAGTCGTGTTGAGCTCGACTGCTGAGGACGGGGAGATCGAGGTTCGAATCTCGGTTGGGTGAACTGGGAGTGGTTTTTCCTAAATGGTTGTCCACTCTCTCTCCACGAAAATGCGGGTTCACCTCCTCTAATTCAACCTTCCCAATTCCTAATCCATTAGCGTAATTATTACTTAAAGTGTATAACCCGAACGGGAAGTAGTAAGACGCGGTGCTAAATTATAATAATTGACTTTACTATAGAAACTTGCGTACTTCCTTAAATGCGTAATACATTAATAGATTAAATCCGGTTTAGTTATATTAATTTTTTACCTTCTCATTTCTATAATTTCGCTTAGTTTTCTATTTGGATTTGATTAAATTTAATTAGAAAATATTTTATTCTGATTTGATTTTAGTTAGTTCAATCAGTCATTCAGTTAAGTTCGATTCAAAGTTGATAATCTTGGGTTGGCACAGGTCTACTTTTAGTGTAATTAATAATTATGCGTAGTACGCACAATACAGATATTTAACTCATGTAATATGAATTAAATTCAGGCGTGTTAGGCGCTTGCCTAGTACTGCATGCCTTATTATCGTGTCGCTTATAATGTTAATGAATGAAAACAAACATTTTAAGAGAACTGAATGTTACATAAATGTTAGATTGAAACATTGTATTTATTAAAATATTAAATAAACTTGGACTGTAACTTTCTCACATTATCTGTCTCTGCGTGACATTAAATAATCGATTACCTAAAAGAGATCCAAATTCACCCCAACTTTTCATATTGCCGCTCTTAATCTAAAATTATGTTTTTGAAAAATATGTCCCTAAAAGTATTCTAGCCCTTGAGCTTACTTGAAACGACATTGCTTTACCAACTAGTAGGGAATTTTAATTGGAACTCAACCTCCAAATCACAAGTTATCCGGTACCTTGTGCCGTATATCGTTTCACCACCAGTGCGAGTAGTAAAAATATATATTCTTAACTTTTTATTCCCGGGTTTATAGATTAATTAGCAAGTTAATAATTTTCAAATAAAATTAGTTGAGAGTAGCAATTTCTTAGATGTAAGCCCTTATTAATTATTAAAATATTTAAAATTACAAACTCACTAATTTTCGTTTAAAATATGTAACGTTTTAAATCTTATGTTTGACTGCACCAAACAATTAAATGGCTTTAAAGCCAACACTGTGTCTGAAAAACTACACAAATCTTTTTAAATGTTGTGATTATAACAATCAAAAATTCTTGTTCCCTTGTGAATTTCTCAAATGAATCTCATGTTTAAAATTTTATATATTTTTGTTCATCATATTAAGAAAGATGATAGCTAAAGGCATTCACTTAGGAGTCTCATAATATATTCCACATCATAGTGTAGTGATATATACCTGCTCACCATTTTAATGTGTGAAATATGACTCGCTAAATGTAGCCGTCTGGTTATACCTCATGAATTTCAATGATTTCAAAACTCGTAGCTTTATGAGAATCCACAGAGTCTATTCTTGGGGTCCATCATAGCGTCGGGCTCATGTTTATAATCATTTATCACTACAACTTCCTCTTCACTCTTATTCTTTACCTCCTTTTTTTATATACCAGCCATAGAGCTCGTGAAGTACCTTGAAAATATTCGCTTTCAAAATAATGAAGGAGGTCACTGTTTAAAACACCAAGACGTGGTCTAAAAATTATGTTATATTGTATCATTTAAAAACGGAAATAACTACATATTCCCAAATAAATTATTGATGAGTTAGATGTTATCATGAATGTGTTATTAAATTTAGCTCAATTTTAAAAGTGTATATATGCATTTTTAGAAATTGAGCTAAATTTAATAACACATTTATTTCTATAAATTGTACTCAAATATTAACAAGTGCCACAATAAGGTATTATAATCATTACTAAATATTATGCATAGGAGAACATTTCAATTTCTTTCATCCGTAGCTTATACCCTATTTTTATATTTAATAATGAACATTTTTGTCGAAGTTATACATGTCAAAATCTATGATTGGTTTAAAAAAAACGTGCTAGGCGAACGTTATTTAACTTTTTTTATATTCAAAGTAAAATATATAAAACTGTGTTTTAAACGAGATTGACACTTTATTACGTAAGTTTTACAGTCTAAGGACAGAGCAAAACAGCAGCTGCTAGTACTTCTGAGCGCTCGTCAGAACAAAGTGAAAAAGAAACCTTTTGTAAATGCAAGGCAAGATACGACAGTCTGGTTGAACAATAGTTCCATCATGTGATTATGTTCTTAATTAATATGGTAGTAAGTTTTACGAAAAGGGAATTAATGAGTGAACGCTTTAGTACGGTAAATTAACCTAATTCTAAGAGCAGCGTTAATTTGGTTGTGTTAAGGTAATTATTATGTACATGTTATTTAAATCGACAATGTATTTATACATTTTAGCATTCTTGTTTGGACAGAAATTACTCCTTATTAAAGTTCCATCAAATAGTCTATAACTATCTCTTGAGTTTAATGAATGGGCTAGTTTTATACATTATGACATATTATTAAAGTTTTAAATAAAATTGATTTTTCAATATAATAAAATAAATATTTGATATAATATATATATATTTATTTTTAAAAATGAATGAAAGCTATACACATCAAATAAAAAAGTAGTGTATTACAACTACAATTAATTATTAATTTTGGTTTAGTGTTAAGGTTGGTGGAAGCAACTCAAGCCTAATTATTAGTAGTATAATACTAATTAGTCGTAGCACGAAAAGGAAGTGAGACGTGTAAGGGGGGGGGGGAAGGGGATAAGGATCTATACAATTCTATAATGATAGTAAAGAAACTAGATTCAAACTATTAATTATTTTTTAAATCCACTATTGATATTAATTACATTTACTTAGAAATCTATTACTCCTTGATGTTGTAAGATGTTCAAACAACTTAAGCTCTAGTTGTTTTTATATGTATAAATAATTCAAATTATTTGAATTCCAAGTTAATTTAAAATTCTACACAAGTTCTGTTTGTAAAAATAAACAATGCCCTATTCACTCAAAGTCATTCAAGAATGTATACGATCCTTCCTGTAAACTCCCCACCAACTTGATCCCTTCACCAAGACAACACCAGTGCTCCCTAGCGGCTTCTGCCACTTCCCGACGCGTTATAAGGACAAACACGGCCGACCTAACCTCACCGTTTCATGGACGTGGACAGAGCGTTTCGCGGGAAGGAGAGAGAACAAGACAAGTGAGGAGGTTATAGAAGCGGAGAGAAGAAGGACGAAGAGGGGAGGGGGAGAAAAAATCTTGAGACCTCTCTATACAGTAACTACATTTGAAAATTGGATTTGTGTGATTGGACGTGAGAATTATACTAAGATAGAGACGCGTACGTGAGTCAGGTACTTACGAAGGTTGGTAATACAGACATCTACATGACCGAGTGTGACGGTGGGACAAGTCAGAGGGAGAAAGGAGTTGTCTTCCAAGCCACAACTTTATGGGAGAAGGTTTTCCGTTATCTCTCTCTCTCTCTGTCTTGCACACAATATATTTTTTGGTCCTCTTACTTCGATACAAGATGTTCCTCTTTAAATGGATCACGTCTTCTAGTGTGTGTTGTGTATGTAGCGTACGTGAGTGGAAGGGGCTCGGCTCGTGGAAATAAAAAAGACGCACGCTGAGGCCGCAAAGGAAAAAGTTGTAGTTTTAGCTTCGAGACTCGATTATGGCATCAATTTTGGTTTTTCTATTGTTTTAAAATTGAGTAACCATTTTAGTACAATTCATTTAATTTAATAATTAAAAAACCTTATTTATTGGACTTACATTGGTGGCCACGCGGAATAAATGTTAGACTCGTAGTCTATAATCTGTTTTTCTGGTGCCCGGTAGATCAGGATATGAAGTTTTTTCCCCTAATTGTTTTACCATTTTTCTACCATTCCAATGCGGGTACATTTCTTGTAAGTCGTACCATACTCATTCCTACCCAGCTATCTTAGTTTATATGGATAACATGGATGGGTAGCGAGATATAAAACGAACACGGTACAATAAATTATTAAATGTTATTTAGATTTTAAGAATGAAATAAATTAATATGCTTACGAATCAAATTCATGTTAACAAATGGGATTTAAAAATATCACAAAAAGATAACAATTTCAGAGATATGCGAACACTTGGATTTCAGGCTTCGAACTTAATTCTTCATTAAAACTCGGGCTCGAGATATAAAATTTTGAAGGCTCGTCATTTTTTAGATTTCTCTTGAAGTAACTAACTAACGTACACCTGACGGTCTCGGGGTATGGTGTCAAACTCCTGTGCTGGGGGTGTGGGGTTCAATCCTCGGTCCCGACACAGATTTATCTGATTGCCAAACCCTTCCTTCACTTCTGACAATACGTGTATTACCATTATACATTAGGTTAAGTGTGTACAACCCGAACGGGTAGTAAGACGTGGTGATAGTAATAATAATAACTAACGTACAATACATATAATTTTTTTAAACACAATGATAAATATATGCTATTTAATTTAAATGATAACGGTAGTTTTACTTATAAATCATTCGGTAACATAACAAACTGTTAAAATTAATATCAAATTTCACATTAATAACGCAATAGAGCTATAAAACTACTTTCGGTCGGTAAACTAATTCGATATTGTCGTACATTTTGAATTATTTTTGATTGAAGTTGCATTGCCATGAAGAGGAAATGAAAATATAAATAGCTAAATAGATCACTAAATATTTCAATAATCGTTAATTTTACCATTTTTACTTTCTAAAATTATAATCTCAATTGAATTTAACCAGAGAATTAAGTTGATCAACGTGTCTAAAATCAATGTTGATCAATATCGCAATAAATATCCAACCAAACTCACCACATATAAATAAAAATAAATGGTACGGAATTCCACGCGGACTTTCTTGCTCTATTGTTTAAAAATGGAGATATTTACTCAAAACTCGCAATATATGTGAAACGGAATAATATAAACTAGCAAACACAAGCATAAATTGCATTATACTTAAGTAAAAAAAATTTGAGTCATAGTTTTAAATTTTATAATTTTATTTTTAAAGAATGAATGTCCTCATTTGTATATTTGGACCGATAAAACCGATCAATATTGGGTCCACAAGGGTCAACATTTCGTATTAAAATTTTGGCTTCCGGTTAAAATTTTCGACATTTTATTAAGTGTTGCACATCTTTATGTCATCGCATTGCTATTAAACTCCTCATTTATAATCATTTTGACCAATAAACATGTAAATATTGACTATTGAGTCTAAAATGGAGATAGATTATTATTGTACAAACATTTCTCCTAAGAGGTTTAAGGAAAAATAATATAAACTTTTTGAGAGACTTGATTAGGTTATATTTAATTACTCTATGGCATTGGAGAATTATTGCGTTAAAATTAAAGTAGTATCTCTTTACCACTAAAGCACACAAAATTGTATCAATATATTTGCCATTATCTTAGAAACTGTTGGTTTTATCAAAATATATTTTATATACAAGTTTTTATTTTTAATATTACTACAATTTTGAAATGATAAGTTATATAGTATCTCAAATAGTTTCGGAGATACGGAAATTAACGCTTCTGTAAAGTACCCTAAAAGTCATTTTCATGGGAAAATGAAAATAGCCAGTTTATTTATAATCTTAATCAAAGCCTAGCTACGAGCTTTAATCAAAATCGTAAGTGCCAATTATGAAAAAAATCGATTTTTTTCTCTTTTCATTCTTTATCAAACTACTATTAATTTAAAGTTTAAACATACACACGGACACACACACACAGACGCCATTGAAAATACCACTTTTTAGTATTCGGGGGGGGTCGTGAGACGTTGACATCCATCAACAATTAAGGTTAGATTTTTTTTACGGTCGCAATACTTTACCTTGAGTTTTCGAAAAGTTAAGAAATATATATGCGTATACATATGCGTATATATATGCGTAAAGCTTGAAAGTTATTGGTCTTATAAAAATATGTTTCGAATAAAATATTTGCATTATCAATGTTCTACATATTTGTAATGAATATTTGCATTATAAATAGTTTTATATATTTGTAATTATAAGTAATTGCATATCTCAAAGAGTTACGGAGATTTGATCAAAAATTATAATTTACACATCAGAGCGGAGCTCTTAAAGTCATTTTGCCGAAATATTGAGAATAGCCATTTTGTTTGGAATATTTATAAATGTTTTAAAATGAAATTCAATTAAAATCGTTAGAGCCGATTTTGAGAAAATCTACTTTTTCTCTTTTTACCCTTCAGTAAACTACCCTTAATTTTAGGGTTAGACATCCTATTCCAAAAACCCCTTGCGGCAGCCCTATGAAAACCCTAGATACCAACGTTTAGCCCAATCGGTAAAATAGTTTAAGCTCTAGCTGGCGGTACAGACAGACACAGACAGACGGAAATTCAAAAACCACTTTTTCCGATTCGGGGGTCATGAAACGTCGAGATTCATCAAAATCTCGAGTTCGATTTTTTTGACGATCAAAATACTTCCTCGACCTGTAAGAGAACGAGAAAATAAAAATCACTCACTGTTGTTATTATCTTATCAAAATATTATTTTAACCATCTTATTTTTCATTTTAAACTATGAACATCAACTTTTATAAGCGTTAAAAATCGAATTGAAATAAATATCATTTTAGAATAATGGAAGTGATCATGGACGATTAATACATTAAGGACAAATAAACTGAATGTGAAACATTTCAAATTTTTAACTGTTTGTGATGCTTACATTTTCATATAAAATAACTAAAGCTGCAAAGAGGCTTATTTTGGGAAAATATTAGCTGATTAAAACGTCAATTTTATGAATTTTTGTAAATGTGAATATAATCTGAATGAACAAAACAAAAATATTGCAACCATTTTAATTTTTCTATTATATTTTTATTTGAATGGTGTTATTATTTTTAAATATATTTTAAAAGTGTTATTTCTAATTTAAAAACGTATACTTCCAACTTGTTAAAAAAAAAATTCAACGTATTTACTATTTATAAATTGAGTGCTATTCTTAGTTTTAAAATATGTGTTGTTTTTATGTATATTTAAAATATCACATTTTAAAGATATAGTACTTACATTTTATATTTGTTTTGACTTGATATTTTAAATGTACTAATTTACTTTTAAAATAAACAGATGTTTTAATATTTTAAAACCATGAATATACTATAAATCCACTAGAGCTAGGGCACGTTATGAAATAATCGACTCGAGTTTTACCCGAATGAAAAAACCCAAGCTCGTAGACCCTTACTAATTATTTAATAAAAATTAAAAATAATTACCAGGGATTTGATATCTGAGCTTTTAACTTACCACTGTTGTGCTATGTAGGCTATTATTGACCTTCTAGTCAGATGTCTAGTAATTTACCAAGATTACACTCATATTTACAGCGGTATTGATTTGAAGAACATAGGCCCAGTGTGTAGCTCACAAGTGGTAGAATGATCAAATATGTATTGCAACTTATTCAAAAATCATTTTATAAGGTACCACAAGCTCTCTGGATAGAAACATATAAAGCGATTTTATCATTTTTTTTTCTCCAGATTTTTCAACACGCATATTTTGTTGCCAAATAAAGCTTGTGTTCTGCTATGAAAAGTTTCAAAATCAAGTCGTTCTGATGTCTGTCTTCATGTACCAGTTCTGTTAAGTTTCAGAACGGAACAAACTAAGGTTCATGGCCCAGTTAGGTCGCATGTTCTTGTTATTGCCTCTTGTTCGTGGCACATGCTTCCCACGACGAGTCTCGACGTCCACAAACCGAGTGCACTGAGGCTGAGAGAAGCGGGGGGAGGAGGGTTATTTTTCTGTCACCACGCACACACAGAGAGACATTGGTTTTATAGCCACAAGGTAACACGTGTTCGCTACTTCTTCTACAGCTTTGCGTCGAGATTTCTATTACTTCTCACTTTTATTGTCAAAAGGACTGGGCGAACGTTTAACCAGTTTGAACACAACCCTATTATTTTTTTCTTGAATTGTTTTTACTAAGACCTTTTTTTAGTAGTAGAAAAAATTTAAAACTCTAGAGTGCCACTTCCCTTTTACAAAAAAAAAAAGAAAGGGAGAGAAAGATTTGCCATCGCGTAAACTCGCGAAGCACTTAAAAGAATTTTAATCAAATTTTTGTTTTATCCTTTTGTTTTTATAGCATTTTTAACCGGCTATTTTTACAGGTATGTACTGCTAAACAGATTATATTGGCTTTGACTTGCAAACTAAGACCGAAGGCCTGTGTTTAATTTTACTCACACAGTCCCTATATAATTACTAATTGGATGACAGTATGGACCCGTAAATAATTATATATTCACCTGCACAACCCAGGATTCAAACAAAGCTCATATAGACTTGGGAGTAATTTCTCTTGCCACTTAAGCCTCCATTGTAATTCTAGTGCTTGTGCTGGCTATAAGTGACTTAATACTCTCTAATATAAAGTAACAGGATCACGTGGAAGGATTGTAAGAAACTGCCTTAGCATTAATCCGTAAAAAGACTGCGTCTCCAAGTACACTTTATCGGGGGTTTTAATTACAGTCCATGCGAGTCAGACTCAAGCAGAGTCTACGTGAGTTAGAATCGAGGAAAGTCTAAGCGAGTTAGAACCAAGTACAGTCTACGTGAGTCAGATTCAAGCACAGTATATGTAATAATCAAGCACAGTCTACGTAAGTGAGACCCAAGCGCAGTCTACGTAAGTAAGACTCAAGCACAGTCTACGTAAGTGAGACTCAGGCTCAGTCTACGTAAGTAAGACTCAAGCACAGTCTACGTATGTAAGACTCAAGCACAGTCTACGTATGTAAGACTCAAGCACAGTCTACGTATGTAAGACTCAAGCACAGTCTACGTGAGTTAAAATCAAGAATCAAGCACAGTTTGCGTGAGTTAGAATCAAACACAGTCTACGTAGGTGAGACTCAAGCGCAGTCTACGTAAGTAAGACTCAAGCGCAGTCTACGTAAGTGAGACTGAAGCGCAGTCTACGTAAGTGAGTCTCAAGCGCAGTCTACGTAAGTGAGTCTCAAGCGCAGTCTACGTAAGTAAGACTCAAGCACAGTCTACGTAGGGATCATGCACTGTCTACGTGAGTTAGAATCAAGCAAAGTCTATGTAAGAATCATGCATTGTCTACGTGAGTTAGAATCAAGAAAAGTCTACGTAAGAATCATGCATTGTCTACGTGAGTTAGAATCAAGCAAAGTCTACGTAAGAATCATGTATTGTCTACGTGAGTAAGACTCAAGCACAGTCTACGTAGGGATCATGCACTGTCTACGTGAGTTAGAATCAAGCATTGTCTACGTGAGTAAGACTCAAGCACAGTCTACGTAGGGATCATGACCTGTCTACGTGAGTTAGAATCAAGCATTGTCTACGTAAGTAAGACTCAAGCACAGTCTACGTGAGTTAAAATCAAGAATCAAGCATAGTTTGCGTGAGTTAGAATCAAACACAGTCTAAGCGAGTTAGAATCAAGCAAAGTTTATGTAAGAATCATGCATTGTCTACGTGAGTTAGAATCAAGCAAAGTCTACATAAGAATCATGCATTGTCTACGTGAGTAAGACTCAAGCACAGTCTACGTAGGGATCATGCACTGTCTACGTGAGTTAGAATCAAGCATTGTCCACGTGAGTAAGACTCAAGCACAGTCTACGTAGGGATCATGCACTGTCTACGTGAGTTAGAATCAAGCAAAGTCTATGTAAGAATCATGCATTGTCTACGTGAGTTAGAATCAAGCAAAGTCTACGTAAGAATCATGCACTGTCTACGTGAGTTAGAATCAAGCAAAGTCTACGTAAGAATCATGCATTGTCTATGTGAGTAAGTCTCAAGCACAGTCTACGTAGGAATCATGCATTGTCTACGTGAGTAAGACTCAAGCAAAGTCTATGTAAGAATCATGCATTGTCTACGTGAGTTAGAATCAAGCAAAGTCTATGTAAGAATCATCCATTGTCTACGTGAGCTAGAATCAAGCAAAGTCTACGTAAGAATCATGCACTGTCTACGTGAGTTAGAATCAAGCAAAGTCTATGTAATAATCAAGCATTGTCTACGTGAGCTAGAATCAGGCAAAGTCTATGTAAGAATCATGCATTGTCTACGTGAGTAAGACTCAAGCACAGTCTATGTAAGAATCACGCATTGTCTACGTGAGTAAGACTCAAGCGCAGTCTACGTAAGTAAGACTCAAGCGCAGTCTACGTAAGTAAGACTCAAGCGCAGTCTACGTAAGTAAGACTCAAGCACAGTCTACGTGAGTAAGTCTCAAGCACAGTCTACGTAGGAATCATGCATTGTCTACGTGAGTAAGACTCAGGTAAAGTCTATGTAAGAATCATGCACTGTCTACGTGAGCTAGAATCAAGCAAAGTCTATGTAAGAATTATACACTGTCTACGTGAGTTAGAATCAAGCAAAGTCTACGTAATAATCATGCAATGTCTACGTGAGTTAGAATCAAGCACAGTTTGCGTGATATTTAACATTCAACTGAATATTATAGTATCAGGTTTTATCAAATAAAATATGCGCTTGTAGAAACATAATAAGCAGTTAAAAATATACTTGTATAGTTTGAATAAAATGTTTTCTAATATACTTCCACATTTATTAGATTTCTAAACTGTGTGTTTCTCATTAATTATTGGAGTTACTTTATAAAGGTTTATCGGTTCATTAATGTTAATATTTTTTATATGGTTTCAGATCTTCAATTTCACGTTCTTGTAGCTAACCACTCTTAATTCATATTGCCCAACGTATATTGTGTGGTCATTCTTTGAAATAAATTTGAAGTTAGGTAATGTAATAACGTAGTTTATCTAAGACGGCTTCAGATTTTGAAATAAATATTTAATAAAATAAATATTTGTCTATTATAAAATAAATAAGTTTTTCTTCTGAAATATTAGAGTGTAATACTGCCCTAAAAGAGGTATACAAAATTTGGTCAAATTATTTGAAGTTATCATTTCTAAATCTATCACCAATTATGTAGAATATATTATCATGTTTCAACATTATATATAAGTCGAGTTCTAAAACCCCGAATGAATAAATAAATAATGTGATAGGTCACTATTACTTTGATAAGCACTCCTAGTATAGCAGCTAAAAATGTTAGTTGTAATAAATCTAGAAAAAATTAAGGGATTTATAAGCAACTATAAAAAATCAGTAACAGAATATTATTACTGTTGAGGATTTTAAACAATTCAATAACTGAAGTAGTAGTATTCATAAAGTTATCTTTTCGAAAAGGGTTAATTAAATAACAAAGGCCTTTACGTGTGCCCTTCCCTCTTTTATGTGACTACGCTTCCCAAGTATGATGCCCTGAGGTCCTAAATCAAGGCCCCTGTACAAATACCGATTTTCATTTCTCCAGCACTTCATTAAAAGGTGCTAATCGTAACGAGCCATGAAGTGGAACGTTGATTTACTACCACTTCTGTTTCCCATAGTCGCATGTACTTGGGGGAGGGGAATGTAAAGTCCCGACCACAAAAATCAGCCGATTCTTCAATTTAAGCCTGCAATACTCCGTCCCTCTTTGTGATAAGAACTACACCAGCCATTTACAGTTAGGACGATGCGTAGTGGAAAAGAAACCTTATAATGTTCAAAGCAGCAATATTTATATTCGTAAGATAGGTCATTTTGAGTAATATTTACCAGATAAGTTAAATATGCTTGATTCTTACACGGAATACTGGATGCCGAGTGCATTTGAAGGTGTTTTTTTTCCCCACAGTTTATTTTCCCATTATCTTTATAGATGTTCAGTTAATAAAATTCAAGATCATCATGCTGAAATCTAATAATTATCACACACTGACAAATGGGATGCGTTTACCGCCCCAGATTGAGTGCCAGCGACACCGATATTGAGTGTTGTTCATGGTGTTGACCTGTAATCTAGGTTGATAAATCATAAAACAAGGTAAATGAAAGACTAGAAAGGTTGTAAAATAAATAAAAATAGGTATCTTTAGAATGAAAACCCCCTTTATCCTGTCCTGTTCCAAATATAAAGGTTATTTAATAATTCTTGGGTAAGGATGAAGGGGTATTATAGAGGGAATTCATCCACATTAGACCACGGGACTACCGATGCGTGTATTTAGAGAGTTTTATATTAGCCCAGGTAAGACAGTTTTTTTTGTTAAAATAAATTAACAATACACTTTTTCAAAGTGATAATTAGGAGAAAAATCGTAGAAATTGAATGTAGATACATTGAACTAAATTGGCTTGTAGGTTTTACGTTAAAAAATAATAATCATAAAAGTAATGAAAAATGGCATTTTCTCTTTTAAGGTTTGAACAATTTAAAAATAAAATAAAATATAGTCCATAATAGCTCTTATAAAAATTAAAAAGGTGATCCCTGGTCGATTGAAATCGGTTTAAAACTTTTTTCAATAAGAAATCAAAACCACGAAAAAGGGTCATTTTTCGACATTTAATTACAAGGGTTGTAATTGTCTTAAGAACTTATTTTGGGATTAAATTGTAGCGCTTGTTGGTGCCTACCTACAATAAAAATTTTGTTCAAAAATAATCATAACTTTTTGCGGGAATCGCGAGTATGTAAAAACAGGGTTGCCGAAAAACTGCTTGGAAGAGGACGATAATAGTCATAGTGAATTTTCAAAGCGCTATTTGTTCTAGAAGAGTTTATCTGCAACCCCTATGTAGTTAAAGGTAAGCAGGATCCGATTTAATACCTAAAAGCGCGTTTGAAAACTGGGGTGTTTGTTGCTTCGGGCACTCGGGAGTGCGAGCGGAGAATTGGCAACGTGGTGAGGCGAGCCTCTCTGGTGGCCGGGCTTCGAGAGTTTTAAAGTGCGGTATTTCTTCGAAATATTAATGGTGGGCATATTAGTGACGCATACGAAGCAAGTGGTGAATGGCTATTTTTGACGATTCACATTGGCATCGTATTATTTTCCATTTTTTATTTTTTATCATAAAACGTAAAAGCTACAAACCGATTTAGTCCAAAGCATATACATTCAATTTCTACAATTTTTCTCCTAATTATCACGTTGATAAAGTGGATGGTTAATTTATTTTAAGAAATAAATATTTTTCCGCTATCTTATCTGGACTATGTGTTTTAATTTGTTACTAGCCACTTGCTTTGGTGGCCAAATGATCTAAGGCGTCTCTCTCATACTAGACTGCAAATTATGGGGTGATAGAGGTTCCAATTCTGGTCCAGTGTATTTAAGTTGTTTTTTACTAAATGATTTTCCACTCTTCTTTCACAGAAAATTCGTATACATTGAATCTAAATAACCCTCCTCAACCCTTACACATTAAAGTAATAAGTACATATGCTTATAAGCTGAATGGGTAGTAATACGTGGTCCTATTAGGTGATCGTATGATCTATGGTATTACTCTCGCAATATACTAGACTTCCGATGACGGGGAAATCGAGTTTCGAATTTCAGTCTTGTGTATTGAGGGTGGTTTTTCCATAATAGTTTTACACTTTGCTTCAACACAAATGCGGGCACACTTTCTAGAAATGTTACCTTCCTCATCCCTAAAACACCAGGTGTAATTTGTAAATAAGCGTGTATTCCAAATGGGTAGTAATATACGGTGCTAAGAAAAATTGTTACTAACAAGTAGGATTTTTTAAGTAAAGTAGTCAGTAGCGACTTTTCTCCAGCAAAACAAACAAAATGTTTACTTGCATACATATAGATTAAAGACACACGAATAGGAATTTGAACACAAGTTTCGTCTGTACACGCCAACCTCTCTACCGACTGAGCCATCAATGATTCTCTTTTACGTGGGTGTGTCATTCAGCAATACATTATACCTTCGCGCGTACCGATGCATCTAATTACCAAGACTTGCTACAAGAACGCATTGTATTCTAGCAATTACTTTAAACAACAGCGTTTTCAGTACAAGCTCACAGAATAAATACAGTGGAATCTCTTCTAATAGCGGCAACCTTCCGGGATCAAAAAATGTCCGTTATTAAGAATGGTTCGTTATTTGTAAACATATGTATTTTTAACTATACTGCTTGATCACAGTTTAATCTATATATCCCTCTACACTGTGGATATTAGCTAAAACAGTCTTATTAATGCACTATGCAATATTATACCTTCGTGTAGGATAAGGCTATAAGATTTTGTACGAAACTTATGCTACTGTACAGAATACACACTGCATAGAACAATACACAAATTAAATTAAATTTTAACAGTAGGCCTTCTGTACGGCACGGGCGCATACTAGACTGCTAGAACATCCCTCCGCTGATGGCTAGGAAGGGGTACAAGGTAAAATCTTGAAGTACCATATTTTCTACCACGTAGATTATTATAGAACCTTTTACTAGAGGGGGAAAGTAGGATTGTTTACACTCCACGTGAGACAGTGGCATTACTGACATTTCTACAGTAAAATACCGTAAACAGACCGGTGTTTTCAATTTTTAGCCACTGTTAAGAGAATTATATGTCTCAAGAAGTATCCACGTCTGTTATTGGGAAGTTGTTTTACCGTAAGAGTACATGCTATTTTGCCAAGTAAATATAAACTGTCCGCTATAAAGAAGAATCCGCTATTCAGAGGTATCGATTAAGGCAAGTTTCACTGTTTTACATCCGAACAAACATGTATTTGCATACGACATTTTAACGGAGTACTTATTTGTGTATACATAGAAAAATTACACTCGTTCAGAGATTTGAGCCCTGAGATTTCAGTTTTAAGCATATATGTAATTTTTCTATATTTATACAATCACTCCTCAGAATGTCATATCAAAAGACTTGTTGGCTTAAACATGTCCATTGTTTACATTTTGGGTAGTAGCCCGCCCAAGTGGGACTAGCCTGAAATGCTATGAAACAATGAAAATGTTCTTAAAATTTAATATTGGTTACCGCCAAATCTAGAAAGAATTTAAAATTCTAGAGCAGTTCATATGACGGTAGCTGTGGATCCAGAAATACAGTCATTGGTTCAATCTTAGAAAACATTGGCCAATAAGGGTGTTTTTTAGGGGGTCTTCCCATTAGATAATTTTCTATGTTGAGGTTTTAAATAAGCCTCTAATGAAGAGTATGTGCATTCCAAATTCTAATTTTTGAATTTCTTCAAATATAAATATAGCTTTCAGTAGCGATTCAGTCCATGATAGTTAAAATCTGTCTTCAGGTTTTGGTTTTTACTTTTTCTGTTAATAAATTGATTTTAACTTGTAATAGTATAATTAACCGTTTGACTTATCTTGGGTGAATTTTATGAATGTTTTAATATATATCTATAATTGATGTGAATATTTGTACATTAATGACCGTTACGTACGGTGACCCTGAAATTATAAATATTATATGAATGGAAGGGATGGGATTGTCTATGTGATGATTTTAATGCAACCATGAGAGAAAACAGTTAATATTTAATTTAATATACAGACAATTCATAGTATAAATACTGCTAATACTGATTTATATTAATTCAAATTGAGCTAAATACACCAGCCACCAGAGCCAGTTTCAGGCATCCCCGCAAGAAGAAGAATTATATACATACACAACAGGTCACACATACTTTAACTATTCGATCGCACAACTAACCAAGGATGACACCTAATTTAGGTGGATAATACAGCTAGTTTGCCTTAAAAGACAGTGACACTGAGGCCATCGAAACCGTTTGATCGTATTTAAAAAAAAAATCCAATGAAACATTAAAATATTCACAGTAGTCAATTGAAGAATCCAAAGAACAAACGTAGATAGTTTTATAATTCTTAATCTTCTTTCTAAAATCCTGGTTAGTCAGCTGTTAGATGGGCTCTTAAGGGCCATATTTCAATTAACAGAGATAACTTTGTATTCCCTCTCCCTTTATTTCCTTACGCTCTTAAGGCTGTATACAGACTGATGGTGCTAATATTCGATAACTGTGACCGTTTTGGTTTGTGTCAAGTTTGAATCGTTTATTTGAGCACGGCTATTTAAATCAACGAATTCACTTCCAAGACACTGTTTTGAAGCAGGCTGAAGGGGAATGATCAAGATTGTCGGGGGTTGCCTCAGTATGTGCCGTTATGTGACCCTCCGCGTCTTGAGAGTAACGTAGTTTTGGTTGAGAGAAGTTAGTGAGAGAGAGGTTAAGTGAGGATCAAGTCAACCTTGGCTGCCTCACAAGGGGTGAGTTAAGCAACCGTAGCCTTCTCTCCATCCTTCCTCCTCTTCTCAGATCCGCCCCCAAAAGAGGAGTATGCAAACGGACGCGGGCAACACTGAGCCAAATGGAAAACACATGACTGGTTTCAAGGGGATGGACAGGGGGACGCCGTCCGGACGACTCTCCCCCGTCGCCGCAAGTAAACGTTCCCGTGGCTCCATTTATTATTAAATATTCAAATGCGTACCGCTTTATTTCTGTAGCTCAAGGAGAGATAGAAGCTACCACAAGTTAAGGGATGTTATCTCTTATTAGTACGTTCAAACACTGGGGTAATTAATGACTTAATCTAAGGGGTAAAGATGAGAAGAGTATCTCAGAGTAAATTCACAGAAATTAGTGCGTAGATAGTATGGTTAAACTCAGCCCTAATGCACATGGCCAGAATCGGGACTCATACCTCTCCGTCAATGGTGAATAAACTCAGTGCGAGTGAAAACTACTGAGATTGCTCGACCATCACTATGGGTACAGGTGTTATTGCGAGTTCAGGAGGTCATTGCCAGCTGAATAGGAATGGTGATGGAGCATACAAGAATGATAAAAACACATGTAAACGAAAAGTAATTTTTAAGCTAGAATTGATTTTATCTAATTAATTTATTTAGTGTAACTTTTTTATATCATTTGTCACAACCAGTGAATCATTTTCTTAAAACGTTTTTAATTCGATGAAAATTCCAACTAAAATTCATACTGGAAGGAGAAGATTTAAAAACTAAATGATTCCGATTATATATCTTAATGTATGAGATATGACTCACTTTAATATTAGTAGTTAGTTGAATCATCACGACCCCCAAAAAAAACCTAAAATCCTGTTACCCGTTTGAGCTAACTGCATACTTACAATAACGGAGTAGGGACTAGAAAGGTAAGAGTTAGAGGAAATTCGACAACATTTTTGTGAAGGGAGATCTTAAAACAGTTTAAGAAAATCATTTTAATACTCCCAACCAGAATTTGAACCCCGACCTTCATGACCATACTAAATGAGTCTGGTGGATGTTACCACGGGTGCTCTTTTCTCTTTATTAACTTAGTTAAACCTGCATCTAGTTCCAACTATTACAGTTCCGGAAAAAAATCTCCCTCGCTTAGCTATACAATTATTTTATTAGAGCTTCTCCCCCCAAACACCAAGTTTGAGAACCAACAGCATGCCGAATGTCTTTTGAACAGAGTGTATATAACTAGCACACATCTCTCATGAATAATACATTCCAACTTGCGATCCACACGTACGCTCACCGGATGGTATGGCATGGGCTGGAGAGAGCAGGCAGCTCTTTGCCTGTGCGGTCTGCGCCTGTACATACGACGTACCGGGAGCGTTTGTCGTAAATCTTCGTCAACCTCCAGGAAGTAGTGGGTGATAGGGTGAGGCGGGGTCGGCTTAGTTAGCACCGTTGTGCATTTGCGCTCTGCACAAGGGCGCCGAATTGCTGAGATATCGCACCGTCTTTACGCGACGTCACGTAACAGAAAATATGGTTTATACACGTAGACGGTGTCGTGTACCGGCGGGTTCTCAAACCATGGGGCGTGACCTAGTGACCGTATTTTACATTTTGGTATTTTGGTAGTCCTCTACAAGGAGATTGTGTTCGAATACTAGATAAGGATACGAGTGAGGCAGGTTCCACAATAGTGAGAGAGTTTTATAAAACTAAGTGCCCCAAAATACTATAATAAGGCGTTTTGGAGTGTTGGTATTGTCACAAATAACACTTTTTTTCCTTCAAATAATATTAGATAAAGTGCATTGAATGTGACACTGTATATATAATATAGTTTTCTTCACAAGAGATGATAAACAAAATTATTCACTGCCACTGCCTCTATCTGTGTCTGTACTTTTGAGAGTAAAAATAGAACCTATTAGATTCTTTGTATCGTGTTGCTCAGAAATATGGGTGCCGTCTACTGATTACCTTCATGGTAGAAATATATTTATTTATATATGGTCGTTCTTGGAGCTCTACTTTAAGTGTCCCTGGCTTCCAGGGTTTCATACTAAAATTATTTTTGGGGCACCACTAGGGCGTCCGGCCACCTCAATAGGTCTTAAACTATGTAAATAAAGGATCGAATTCTACTGCCATTTCTGGCATTTAAATCATTCTACACTACAGTCAGATGCCATATAAACAATGAAAAATAACAAGCTTAATTAATTAATTCAATATGTGTATGATACCTTACCAAGAGATGCACCACTTAAATTACATGTCTACTTTTATAATTAAAATAACATTAAAGTTAACAAATTTTAAATAAGAACAAGATAATAAGTAGATTAAGTTCTGAATCAGGTAACAGAATGGAACAAAGATATTATATTATTTGAAAACTTCCAGATTTACAAAATTAAATTAACAAACGAGTCGGATCAGAAAGTTAAACAGATATTTAAAACCATAAAAAATAAACTTAGTCCCCCCCTCCCTCGTATTTCTGGTTCATTTACAGCAATTCAAAAATTAAGGCTCAAAATTTGTCTGTATTAATAAAAAAAAATATGTTGTAATAAATGGCATTATAGTGAGAATCTACTTCGTCACTTTGATGTGGGGGCGCCTTCCAATAATTACAAAAGATAACAAAGTTGTATGTCTTATGAATCACCAAATTTGAAGATTTCGCTGTAGCAGCTTAGTGAAAATATTTTCACTATAATACCATAAAATTGTTTCGGATAGATTCGCCGTTGAGTTTGTATCTTAAAATAAAGATTAGGCTAGCGCAACTTTTTTTAGCGCCGAGTTTTATTACCGGTTCAGGTTATACGCCTATGTACTAAATACCCTTATGGGTTAGGGTTAATAAAGGCTTAATCCAAAGGAAATGTACCCGCATTTGCGCGGAAACAGAGTGGAAAACTATTTAGTAAAAAAACCTTCAGTTCACCCGACTGGGATCGAACACCGATCTCTCCGTCTTCTAAAGTCTAGTCCAACACAAGACTAGCACGTTATATTTATTTACATGTATGAGTGTATGACGTATTTAGTTTATTCTACACAACAAAAAGGACGCTGAGAGAAGTTTATTTCAATTATTCTTATTTCGAATACCAAATCCAAAACCCTTCCAATACACATAGAAAATGAAACCTCTTTGTTTTCGTAAACATGTTCATTCATCGCGATGTTTGAAATCGGCTCTCGAATTAATGGATAGTTCCTAGGTTGGCCACTACGTCTGGGTGAGCGTTAAAGTCAAACTCTAATAAATAGTTATAGCTCTAGTGAGGAAACCGTATTAGCGACGATGCTTTTAAAACAGGTAGAATGTATTCTAAAGTTTGGATACTTGTAGAGTTATTTAAATAAATTAAACAAATTGTTATCAATGTTTCATAAGATGGAAACTGAATTCTCACAAAGTAAGTAATCTGAAACGGTAGACAATTTTTTTTTTCAAACAACAAATCATTAAAAAAAATAATCATGAATTGTTAATAATAACTCTCAGAATTATTGCCGACAAAACTAAATTACGCCAACGAAAGTGGTAACAGAATTAACAACATAGTAGTTTAGCTGTGTTAAGAACCCCAAAATACTATAGTAACACGTTTTAGGGGGTTGATAGCTTAGCTGTAGTAACTGTTCTAAGATATTATAAAAAACTGTTTAGGACGTTGATAGTTTGGCTATGCTAAGTGTTTCAAAATACTATAATAAAGCTTTTGGGACGTTGATATTTTGACTGTATTAAATACTACTTCAAAATACTTGGGTAAAGCGTTTTGGGACGTTGATAGCTTGGCTGTGCTAAGTGTTTCAAAATACTACATTAAAGCGTTTTGGAACGTTGATAGTTTGGCTTTGAACAAACTGTTTAAGACCTAATACTTGCACTAGACTTGGTCACTATTATTATTATTATTATTATTATTAGCACCGCGTCTTACTACCCGTTCGGGTTATACGCACTTACGCTAATGTGTAATGGTAGGGTGATTGTGAGATGAAATGAAGGACCTACAGTTTAACGTGGAATCCGAACCACGGTGGAGGCCTGGCATTCCCCACATTCACAAGATGTCTTGTCAGAGGTGAAGGAAGGGTTTGGTAATCAGATAAATATTTGCCGGGACCGAGGATCGAACCCCGGCCGCCAGCATGGAAGTCTGACACCTTACCCCTAGACCTTGGTCACTATTGACTGAGAGATGTGTTTTATATATTTTTTATATTCAACACAAGTATTATTAATTACAAAGAGTAGATATGAGGACTAAAGTTGAAAGGAAGTGCATCGTATAGGTGAGTAAAGCATAGTGCGATGTGAAACCGCTCGGCAATGTTTTGCTGTTTGTCAGGGTTTAAATCCCGGGGTGCATACACTCGGGTGGAATGTGGCGCCACATAATGATTAACCACTTGTCCTAAATTATTTGTTCATTTGAATGCAAGTGCATTTATTCCCAATTATCATTGACATATTAGATTAAACCTTGAATAAGCTATATCGTGTGTATCCTAGGCTCATGTCAATAATTGCTACAAATAATTTAGGATTTGACAATGTCCAACTATACAAATATAAACAATATCACTGCTTTGGGGTAAGCCTAAGTTAACTTAGTAGCCTGTGTGTTCACTATCCACTACTCACAATTTGCTATCCAATATTTACTACCTACTACCCACTATATATTATCCTCTACCCACTATTTCTTATCCACTACCCACTAACTATCCATTACCCACCACCCACTATCCACCACCCACTATTCACTATCCACTAACCACTCTCTACTAACTACTACTTACTATTAATCATTCACTACCCTCTATCTATCATCCCCTACCAACTATTCACTATCCACTGTTCACTATTCACTATCCACTAACCACTCTCTACTAACTACTACCTACTATTAATCATTCACTACCCTCATATCTATCATCCCCTACCCACTATTCACTATCCACTGTTCACTATTCACTATCCACTGTTCCCTATCTACTACCCCATATATATTATTCGCCCTCCACTACCCAATATCCACTTTCTATTATCCACTATTCTTGTTACCTGGTCATACTGACAGGGACACTGCAACCCTGCTTGACATTTATGGGGTTCATCCGGGAAATAATTAATGTTTGGACATTAAAAGAGAGACTAAATTTGTAAATAAACTTTTTTATTGTTATCTAATTCTACTGACTTTAATCTACTTTTCAACAAGTCATGTTTCGTAACGTGGCATAAGATTTTGAACATCCTGTTCAGAGAAGTTGACCGCCTGTGACTTGAGACAGTTCTCAATGTTCTTCTTTGTCTCAGTGAACTTTTAACCTGCAATAAACCTCTTCTCCAGTCCAAGATTCATCGTCAGATGAATTATGCTCACAAAAAAACTGTGAGGAGTGAAGTTATGGTGAGAAAGTGGGTTAGATAGTTTAATAAAAAAAATAATGGAAGAATGTTCATGTTGAGGAGAATAGCGGCCGCCCGTCCATAGCCAACGCGAGTGGATCTGTTGAAAAAGGTGGACGAGATCATTTGCGGTGACAGGCCATTCATGATGCCTGACTTGTCAATTCAGTGTCCGGACATTTATTGGTTTTTATTGCCTGAAGTTGTGACAGAACACCTGAATTAAAAAAAAAAAATGTTTCTGAGGTGAGACTCACAAGAATACATTAGTGGGATAAGTTTTGGTATTTTCGCAGCGGTACCAAAAAGTAAACATGTTTTTGAGCAGGATTTTCACAGGGGATGAAACGTGGGAGTCCCATGTGACACCGGAAAACAAGAAACAATTAATAGATTGGCAGCGTATTCGCTCCCCTAGACGCAAGAAATCCGAGCAGACGTTGTGGACTTCTATGAACATGGTGTACAAAATATTGTGCCATGTTAAGCAAAATGACTTTAATTTTGATGGTGGCTATGTTGAAAAGTAGATTATGGTCTGTAGGTGGTCTTAAGCTATGTGCTCGCCTCAGTACCCGATGTTCGTGGGTTCCAAACCAACTGAGGTCTACGGATTTTTCTTGAGCGATAAAAATCCGTAGCACAACTTCTTTTGGAAAGGAAGTAAAGCCGTCGATCCTATGTCGATTGTGGCATGTAAAATAACCCTGGAAAGTATGGGAAAATACGTTTTCCGACAACATCGGTAGGCCCTTTCGCTCTCGTTCATAGAAATTCTCGTGTGTTGATATAATATGTCGGTTGAATACCTCAACGCCTCTACAAACAAATGAGTTGATTAATACGTCTATTTTCTTATTTTAAATCGATAATTATTGATGAAATCTAGGTAAAACGTCATCAAATATTATTCTACGTAAGAAAGATTTACCACTAAATTATAATTTATTTACAGTTTTTTTATTTAATCTAAGAATAAAATTATAGCTGCACTCTTGCTGTGTATGTTTTTTTCCACCCCGATTCTTTATAAAAGTTATTCCCTCTGCCTCTTATAAAAAAACACCTTGAGTTTAGATTTTGTATGGCCAACAGTGTACAATTTTGCCTCAGTGACAACTTTGCGCTTCCGTTAAATTGAGTTATTTGGCTTACTCCTCCCTCTTCTTGTTAGTACTTTGAAGGTGCGAGGTCAGTAAGGTGCGGGGGATGTTAAGGGGAGATGCTGGGGAGGAGAATGAGAGCTAGGGTCGAGGACACGCTACTTTCTAAACATGGTGGCTTACTTTGAGTCTCTCGTGCGGAGATAGGAAACACGTGGGGAGGGACTTAGAGGAATAAGGTTTACGAGAAGCGTCGTGGGAATATAAAAAAGGAACTTTGTATTAAAACAATATAATATTTTGAAAGTTTTGGTATAGTATCAAAACTTTTTTTTAGGCACTTTACATTTCACCCCTCCCCCCCCCCCCCCCCCTACTCCCC
>CABEEJ010000145.1:236640-264534 GCA_901482245.1 Timema douglasi
CCCCCGCCCCTTCACCGGCAATACAATATATTACGTGAGTGATGTATCAAACTGGACGACCACCGATGCGGGTTGCGTTAAATGTGGTTTGCATTTTCTCTAAGTTACCCTTATCACCCCTTCCTATAGAGTATGATATTTTTTATTTATATTTTACGTACACTCCATCTACCCTTAAAGGTAACAAACTTACCGTGATGGGTTAGACTATGGTTCAGCTTATGAGCATTTGCTAGCTTTCTCTATTGAAACCTCTTCTTCTTTATTCTGTATAGACCTTTGACCTGTTCCATTCCAAGGGCTCTAAGGGCCAACCTTACATCTTCGCCACGGTCTACCAGGTCTTCTTCTCTCTGGAGGTCTTTCGTTTCTTTTTTGAAACTGATCTCATTTATAAAAAACATTAAGTTGAATATTAATTTGTAAAAGTGGTCCTACATCTAAATATCTTAGCATCAGTAAGTAGTTCACTAAGTCGTTAATTTATTATGCCATAACATCATTGTACAAAACGAGGAGGGATTATTTTAAAGGTAACCCATCAAAATTATTCTAGAAATGATGTCACAATATTTGGGAAAACATCGGCATCAAACTCCTGCTCCTTGATTCATGGTCAAACGTTATGACCACTTGCACAACCTGGACAGAAGTATGTATTTATGGTAAATGTGACCCTATTTAAGATTTACTTGAATTCCACCACCCAGGATTCGAACACGCATTATCTACAGGCTCGCACCGGTTGTAAGCCATAACTTAAGGTGGGAATGTGAGGAATGCGAGAAAAGGTCAGTGTTTTACAGTTTTTAATCAAAAGTTTTTTGGTCAAAAGAAATGAAATATTACATACAACTTTGCAAATATTGCATAGTTTAATTTCGACAATATGATGGAGAACTCTTTGATTTATTTTCCTTTTAGAATGGTAAGATCAACAAAATGGATACTAATTATCCAGTCCAAAGATTAAAGGCCAGTTTCATAGTCAGACTTAGTACGCCTCAAGTGCGGTGCTATACTAAATTCAAGACGACACATACCTAAACTCTAATGGAATGTGCCAGTTTCATAATCAGACTTAATGCGCCTCAAATGCAGTACTATAATAAATACAAGACGACACCTACCTAAACTCGAATAGATCGGGCCAGTTTCATAATCAGACATAGTACACCTCAAGTACAGTGCTATAATAAATATAAGACGACACCTACCTAAACTCGAATAGATCGGGCCAGTTTCATAGTCAGACTTAGTACGCCTCAAGTGCGGTGCTATACTAAATTCAAGACGACACATACCTAAACTCTAATGGAATGTGCCAGTTTCATAATCAGACTTAATGCGCCTCAAATGTAGTACTATAATAAATACAAGACGACACCTACCTAAGCTCGAATAGATCGGGCCAGTTTCATAATCAGACTTAGTACACCTCAAGTACAGTGCAATAATAAATATAAGACGACACCTACCTAAACTCGAATAGATAGGGCAAGTTTCATAATCAGACTTAGTACACCTCAAGTGCGGTGCTATAATAAATACAATACGACACCTACCTAAGCTCTAATGGAATGGGACAGTTTTGCATATGAAACCGGCCCGTTTCATTCTGGTCTAGGTAGATGTCGTCTTGTATTTAGTATAGCGCCGCACTTGAGGTGTACTAAGTCTGATAATGAAATTGGCCCTTTGAGTAAGTAGGATACTTAAAAGGAAATTCCTACGCATTTTCCCCTGCGTAACTCATCTTGCTACCCATCCAAGATACAAGCAATTTCCAAAATTTGTAATATGCGAAAGTATATTTGTATTGACGTTGAGGTAGATTGGAAAACTATTTAAGAAAAAACGTCGGTAGAGATTTGAACCTTGACCTCCCCGTCTCTGAAAGACTATACAATACAAGACTGATGCATTTGTATGTGTGTGCACTGTTATTAATTTGACCCACATTAACTTGGGGAAAGTGTGGAAAACAAATTAATATCAGATTGTAACCCCTATGCCCCACTGCACTGAACCCGGTCTCTTCATCAATGGTGTTCAAGTGCAATGTTAGTCTAACACACTAGACTATTTGACAATTGTTGCAATCCCACTCTGTAATTTCCCACCCTTTCCTAAGATTTTCCCCTTAGCGTTACAATTCTCATTTGAACTATGCGTAAATATATGAATTGCGTTAATGAGATAGAGATGAGTAAGGCAGAACTTAGGAAATTGTACCCAAATCTACGTGTAGAGAGTATAAACCCATTTATTAAATAACACCTTCAGTACATACGGCTGGGATTCGAACCTCAGAACTGGGAGAGCCGGAATAAGAGAGTTCGATATTTAGACCACGTGCTCACTGGCATTTATTCCAAGTCTCTAATAACCAACATAAAATTGGCATACATTCCACTAATAAAAATCAGTGGTTATACTAGTTTGGCTTTGATCAATTTATCAAATAACTTATCAGCTGTTTTAGAAACACAATTATTCCTCTCTTGACGTGCTAACTACTTCTCTCTGCATTCTGGTCTAAGTAAAATGCAGATCCCGTGCAGTTCAGTAAGAAATGAATTGGGTACCGCTGGCAAAAGGGACCAGCAAACCTGGCTTTGCCTCGCCTACTCTGTGGAGTGGTAACTTTAATCCTCCCTCCTACAGCATTTAGGATCTAAAATTTGAATAAATTACGAAGCTCTCCTATTTCTCTCTTTTTTTAAAATCCTTTTTGTGGTAGAATAGGGGGAGAAAAACAGTTTTCCCAAAGTTTCATCTCGTGAATCTGCAGTTTCTTGCACGTTATTTCCATGAAGAAGTTTTAGTCGTTAGGAAATGTATTTTTTTATTTAGTTTTTATTTTATTTTAGTGTTGTTTTATTGTGAAAAAAGCATAATCTGCAAGGATTACATAATGAATGTTCGTATAAATTAATAACAAAACGCCATTGTTTTTGTGAACACCGAAAATTGAACCTCGCGCTTTTTTAACGACTTGATGGTAAAACAAATGCTTGACTTAATTTATTCCACAATTTCAGGTCAGGTAAAAAAAAATCCTATTCAAACATAATAACAGAGCTTGTGGAGTAATAAAAATGTATTTGTTTATTTAATATGGTCGCATTAAGTAAAATACTTAATTGTCAGCTCTTTCATAGCCAAACCCGCTCAATATAAGTTTCAGTTAAACTGGGAAACTAATAAAAGTCTAATTATTGTGATGTGAATTTTTAATTAGTCATATTTTTCCATCAAAATAACGTGTGACCGATATATTTCTGGTGAAACAAGGTCTTAAATCACTAAATAATCTATCAAGTTTACTGAATTTAAATTAAAGTCTACGTCATTCGCTAGCGAATATTAAAATGTTATATAAAATGTTCAATGTGTTGAATTCCAAGCAAGGATTTGATAACTCACCACAAAACCCGTAATCGCAGAGAAAATAAAATTATATATAATTCTAATAATAAACTGTTTATTTTGTATCGTGGTTTTGAGCACTATACTTTAGTGTTTGCCCTTGCCATACACATTTAATTAAATTAATTAATCAGTGATTAAGAAGATATAATGTTCAGGAAATGTACTTGAATTTGCGTAAAGAGAGTGTTAAACCATTGAAAAAAAAGGACACCCTCAGCAATCCTGGCCAATGTTCGAACCCCAACTCCATAGTTAGCAAACCACACTATTTGAATTTTAACCATAGTCCGCGAGGTCACCGATGTGGAATGGAAACATCATTAATGTGAACAATTTCGTCCGGCTTATTTTGAGTTTATCGTTTTAAAATTATGTTAACCAACATCACATATTCATTTTTAGTAGTGGCGTGGCGTGTTGTGTCCTCAGGGTGATAGGCTAAATTCATAATACTGTATATATTTTAACTTTCTTTTGACACCTCAGAGAGGAAGTATTGTGACTGTCAAAAAATTCGAATTCGAGATATTTATAAATGTCGAGGTTTCATGACTCCCTGAAACCAAAACAGTGGTTTTTACTATGCCATCTATTTGTCTGTACCTTGGGCTAGAGCTTAAACTATTTTACAGATTGGCTTATAACTTTGTATCTGGGGTGTTCATGAGGTCCCCCCGAGGGGTTTTTGTAATTAGAAGTCTAACCATAATTTTAAGGGTTGTTTACTGAGGGGCAAAAAAAGAAAAATCTATTTTCTCAAAACTCACTCTAACTATTTTGATTGAATATTATATCTATATACAATTTATTATTATTATTATTATAAACAAGAGGGCAATTCTTATTTACTCATAAAAATGACTTTTAGGGTTATTTATATAAGGGAAATTTTCAAATTTTCATCATTTTTCCGCAACTATTTGAAATACGAATTATCTTATCATTGTAAGGTTGTAGTACTATTAGAAATAAAAATCTTTTAATTGAAATATATTTTTATAAAACCAATAAAGTCTGAACGGTAAGTATAAATACTTTTTAACTCAGTTCTTTGAAAATTAATTTGCTTATGTTCTTTGTTGGACAAAGATTCTCTTTTCTCAATTTTTCTGTAACAATGTTCCTATGTCCATAGTGGCTAACGCCATAAGGTAAGTAACAATGTATTTTATTTCCTTTATGATATTTGGTGTAATGTTTCTACAAAATTGTATAGACCTATTATTTTTGCTTCACAAATCTTACGAGTTTTTAGTAAATGTCTATTTTAAGACAAAAGTGGAGGAAAGTTTATGCTGTGCACCGTACAACTTATTTTTAAATACCTAACAATATTGTAAATATGTATTGTGACCACTGTAGAGGAGTGTGGGCGAGACTCACAAGAAAGGGAAGTCTTTGATTGGTGTAGAATTGGTAAGTGGGGGTAGCAAGCTTCTAGGATGTTCCTTTGGAATCTCTTTATCATGTTTGGAGTGAGGAAGCTCTCCCCAGTTTTTGAGTGTGTCGATTGAGAGAGGTAGCTGTCCTGGGCAATAGTTGACTGTAAATATAATCAGCGCTACCTTGTAATAAATACTCTCAATCAATTGAGTTATGAATATACTAGACCTTTCCTACCCTCCCCTCCCCAGCATTATTATTTTCAACACACATATTGAGGAATCATCATAGACTCTACCATAAAATATGAGTGACTATCGACATTTTTATGAGGAATAAATTAAATTTTCAAAATAAAGTATAGACTAGGTTACTCACTGAAAATGTAGCTTTATATTGGTGAAAGAATTTTTAAAATAGGTCTAGTAGTTTTTGAGTTTATCCATTACAAACAAAAAAAAAATCAAATCTTTTCTCTTTATAATATTAGTGTATGATACTACAGTTTAGTTAATTAACCCTAAGAAGCATCTCCAGTCAACATGATAATTTATTAATAAAAATATATGACAGTTACAGTTTGACAGGGTAATGTTTGAACGTCACAAGGGTAAGCAGAGGTAGTAGAAAAAAGTATCAGTGAAAGGTTTTCTTCACTCACTATAAAGCTCATTAGCTAAATGCAAACGAAAATATTATTATTATTGTTATCACCGCGTCTTACTACCCGTTCGGGTTATACGCACTTACGCTAATGTTTAATGGTAGGGTGATTGTGAGATGAAATGGAGGACCTACAGTTTAACGTGGGATCCGAACCACGGTGGAGGCCTGGCATTCCACACATTCACAAGCTGTGATTAATACACGTCTTGTCAGAGGTGAAGGAAGGGTTTGGTAATCAGATAAATCCGTGCTGGAACCGAGGATTGAAGCCCGGACTCCAGCACAGAGTAAAAAGAAAATACATCTAGAGCAAAGCCTATGTATGATTTATCAAATAAGGACCGAGTGGGGTACACATATCACAGGTACACTTGTAACACTCCACGCCACCAATTTTCTTAATAGTTGAACAATTTTATATTTAAAAAAATTACAAATGGTCACAAACTACGAAAATAGAAATAGACTAAAATAAGAAGAGTTATTTTAAAAGAATAATGTTACTGTGATTATTATGGTAATATATATATATATATATATAAATGTATATATATACATTATATATATTACATTAAATCAATTATGGTTTCGAGCCTATGGTCAAGGTCAGTTTTTATTCAAGCCATATATTTTCCACTGTCAGCTGGCTAGGCTTCATATGCCTTATAATCTAACTTAAGACTAGAACAGGAACAACGTCCAGTAACCTGCAGTTAATGCATCCCTGGGAAAGGGTAGGCCAACATTTCACCAATGGTCAATTTTTTGGACATGCCTGGAATCGAATACGGGACCCTTATCTTAGTAGGCAGACACACTACAGACAGAGCTAAGGTATCGGAGATGCATACCTACACAGTATTTAATTAACTAGCTTCAAGTGCCCGGCGTTGTGTGGGGGAAGTCAGTGGTCTTATGAAATTTATTTGCGTTTAAGATTGAGTTTACACCCGCTTCGGTGGCCACTCGGTCTAAGGTTTTACTCTCACAATAGACTTGACTGCTGATGACAGGGAGATTGGTGTTGGAATGCCGTTGTACTGAGGGTGGTTTTTCCTAAAGGGTTTTCCACTCTACCTCCACGCAAATTGAGGTATGATTAGTTTAAATTAAGCCTTCCTCCTCCCTGACACATTAACATAGTTAGTACATGTGCGTACAACCTGAAGAGGTTGTTAGACGTGGTGCCAAAAAAAAGTTGAAATTTCTTATTGTTGATAAATGTTGATACAAAACAGTTAACTATTACATTAAATAGCACCTACGTAGAGTGAACAATATTATATATATATTATTTTTTATCATCACAAAACGGATCTCATGTGGTTTAAATCGTAAGACTCATAATATATATGAAAAAGTAAAAAAAAACTGTTTGCACTCTCACATTTTCCTTAGTACTAATATAAAATTCCATCTTTCTAGTTAGTTTTTGTAGTTTTTTGCACCGGAAATTATGTCGTCAAAAGCGTGAGGATTGCAGTAGATACAAAAGTAAAAATAGACGCTTGAGGCACACTTATGAAAGTATCTCTGAGTAATCATACCAAGTTTCCCATTTGTATGGTCCTTTGTTTATGAATAAGCCCTCTCGGCGATTAAGAGACTTTAAAGACGCCAGGCTCGAAACATTGAATAAGCTGTTCTACATAGGCCAATGCTAATATTCTTGCTTTACATGTATTTTGGTTTTGTGATTTCCCACATATCCGGTCTCATGGTCAAAGGCGTAAGGTTCGCAATGAATGTATAAGTATAAACAAGACGCTGTGGATTAATAAACAAACAAGCCCAAGTAGCACATAATGAACTCTCTCTGAGTACTTGCAATGTTTAGATTTCACGGTGTCTTTGTTTCGTAGTTATCCCCCCACCTGTGGCTGTGTGATTTAAGGCATCAATCTCGCAACATGATAACATTTAAAACAAAAAAATACTAGATTTATTCAAGAAGTTAAGTCTTTGTAAGATTTTAGATTTCTAATTTTCTTTATTTATGAGCTTACTGAACCAGTGGTCAAGTAGTCTTAAACGTTAGTTTCTCAAAAGTAAAAAGAAGAACACAAGGTCTACACCCTCATGTTTCTAAAATAGATGTATAAAGTTCCATTTTATTAAGTTAATTTATTCACTTTGAAGTTACCCGTGCGGATGGTAAAGCTGCTGAATCATACAAAATACGAGTAAATACACATTTATATTATATTTTATTTTTGTGATTATTTTCTTTGTTACTTTGGATTTTCAGCTACCGTTTAGTGGAAGAAATCAAATATTTGTTTATATACATAGTTATCAATGAAGATGTAAGTTACAATCAAATAAAGTTGTGACAGGTCACCTGCGTGGTTTTCATTTGTCATAGAAACACTATTGGCTTAGACTACTAATGTGAATAAGAGACAACGAACCAAACCAAACTACAATTTATCTTTGAATTTAAAATATTTCCCGTAATATATTTGTATTTGTAGTAGATATTTTCTCCTGGCTATAGGAAATTAGACAAAAAAACAAAACATTTCATATTAATAGAGACAAACCGTTGGTGACAGAATTCTTGAAAAACCATTAATAATAAGGAGTTATATGTAGTAGGGGCTTTTGCTAGTATAGGCTCTTTTTTAGGGAGATTGTACCTTTCGCTTCTCTGGGGTTTCTATTAGCAAGCCTGCAAAGTTTTGTTTCGATATATCTATTTTCAAGAGTATGTCAGCCATTTGAGCTAGTTGTTGTTAATAAACAAGTTGGTTTCTCAAACTGTGTTTATTGTGATGAAAAGGTTTCGTGTATGATGCTCTTTATGAAAAACTAGCGCTTAAATAACAATAACACGTTGAAATATCCAATTCCAACAACAATAGTGATAGTGATAACATCTATTTAAACCTAAGCTTTGATAGTGATAGTAGTTATTTTGTTATAACCAAACATGCACAATTATAGGAACTCTCCCGTACATGTATCTAGGGCAAGTATAAAAAACATGATCAGCATCTGGTTTGTGATAAATGGTCAAGGTGGGCCGGATCAGCGTTATTTTCATCAATAAAATACTTTCATTTTTTACCATACTAAAAAATAGTCCAGCAAACCATACTAAAACAAACTAATATCCTATTTTAATAGGAAAAACTTATCTTACAATGTAAAATAATACTATATCTACTTTAATATATCCATACGTCAATTTATATTATTTTCAGCTATTAATTTTAATAGATAATACAATACCGATAGAATAACTAATAATCCTGTATAAATATTCACAGCAATAATATTATATGTATTCATTTTTTAAAGTTTCTTCCTACCAAAGCAACTAAAGTTCTTGAATATTTTCTGGTATTTTTAATGTTCATTTAGAATCGTAATCATAACAGTTTTTCAAGAATATTGTAAAAAGAAGCCACTAAATATTACAAATGCAAAACGCCTTCCTATATAAAACGATCCTTACACCAATATTTGTATTTTTAAGGTGCGGCAGAAGGGAGCACGAGTAATTTTACAGTTTTTGTGGCATTACACTTTATTGGCAAAAGTAAAGCAAATATTTCTCCAGTAGAAACATAGAATTTAGTTTTCTGCACATGCTAATATCAACAGATCTTGAATAACTGACAAGGGTGTCTTGGAATTTTGTCAAAACATTTTAAATAAAGATAAAAAGTTTTGACAAAATTCCAGGACACCCTTGACAAATATTCAAGATCTGTTGATATTAACATGTGCAGAAAACTAAACTCTATGATGCTATTGAAGAAATATTTGATTTATTTTGGCCAAAAAATTTCAACTCTATAAAAACTGTAAACATACTTGCGCTCCCTTCGGCCGCACCTTAAGTGAAACACTTAATTGTAAGGTTAAAAAAGAAAGAAAGAAAGATGGGACTAATCTTTATATAAGCACAGGGGCAAGCATTAGGTGAACTATGTATTGAGTGTGAGAATTAGTTTCCAAAAACGAGTTTTCTTTTTCTGCACTTCACGTTTCACTACCCTTTCAGGTTAACCACTTATTTACTTTGATGGTGTGTATTATTAAATAAGAATTTAAAAAAGTGTACACACATTTGTGTGAAGGGTGAGGGAAGGAGTAAGAAACTATTTAACGAAAACCACCTCAATACCCTCAGCCTCCATTTCACCTGCAAAGTAGACAAGACTGACATTTTTGTTCACGCACCCATTGGTGCGGGACACTTATACTCTCTGAAAGGTATTTTTGTTATCAATATCCTGCTATGTAATATGATTCTGGTAGGGAAAAGGCCTTTCAGAAAACAATTCCTACGATGAACAAACTTTATAAAATATTTGTAAGACTGTTTGGACTTAGTTTCAGAATGAGGAAACTACCGAGCCCAGAATAGGCTGATTGATCTTAGGAGAATGCGCTTGTTGAAGGTAGTGCTGTACTAAAGGCAAGAACGACAGCTCCTTCCCATCCACTTCGGTGGCCGCATGGACTAACGCGCTACTCTTGCGGTAGACTAGACTATCGTTAATGGAGAGATCAAGGTTCAAATATCGTTTGGATGTACCTAGTTTTTTTAAATGGTTTTCCACCCTACCTTCATGCGCAAATGAAGGTTCACATCCTCTAAATATAGCCTTCCTAGTCCTATAACTATTAACTTAATTAGTACAGCGTAAAACCCACCCCTTGTTCAACTCATTTCACAACTATTATGTGTATAACTGAAATTGTTGTAGTATTAAATTTGAGTTAACACCCTTCAGTGGTCGAATGGTCTAAGGTGTCACAATATATTGGATCTGGGATGTCGGTATCTCAATCCTATCCTTAAGGTGGGTTTCCTTAATTGATTTACCCCCCCCCCCCCCCCCCNNNTGATTTACCCCCCCCCCCCCCACGTACTGTGCAGTAAGTTTTCTTTAAATCCAAACTTCCTCATCCCTTCCCCATGAATGTAAATACACAGATAGACCGAAAGGATAGTAAAACGAGGTGCAAAAAAAACAAACTTTTATTAGTCTACAAATGTTGTGCGATTATTTTTTATGAATATTTAAATAAAAAATTTAAAATATATATTTGTTTTTTCGTAATTAAGTTGTTGTCAAATCAGCTAATCAATATAAGATTTGAAGATTGTGAGGTTTCTTTTAGCAATAAGCCATCTGAAATCAAAATGTATATCAGTGATATATATTTAGTACTGTATGTATAGCTTGCTTCATTATTTTAATTATATACACAATTTACAAATAAAAATAACAAGCACTGTAATAATTAACAATAATATTCTATAAACGTAATTGCTTGGAAACCGTGGTATTTAAAATGTTGTCACATTTGTTTTAGTCAATCATTAAGTAGAAGGATATTATAGCACTTAATGTGTTTTAGGGACACGTCATACTTCACAACGGGGCTATACATTTAGGTACTGATTACGCTAATGGTTCAAGGATAAGTAAGGTTACATTTATATTAAGTGTACCCACATTTGCATTTAGAGAGTGGGCATAATTTAGGAAAACCTACCTTCAGTACATCCGATCGTTGTCTAACCCCAATATCCCCGTCGTCAGCAGTCTAATCTTGTGCAATAATAGTGCCTTATACCATGCAGCCACTGAAGTGGGCCACTTGTGTTAAATTAGCTTAATCAAAATTGATTACAAAACGTTCAAAGCAATTAACAGAGAAACACTTTGCAAAAAAATCCTGTAAGATATTGTGCCTTGAAAAACTACTGTTTTTTAATAATGTGAACTTATCAAGAAAAAAATACCCATTGAGCTCTTTGATGTACACTCTTGTAACAAAATTAAATGTGTGGAGGTTATTAAGCACATAATAAAGATATTAATTAAATAGCTCATAGTCATTAACAATCATATGCTATTCAATTGTTTGATAAATCCTTTGAAATTAGGGAAGAATCACTGGTGCTTGCACCTTTCAAAGGAAAGATATTCCTACCTAGCATTATTTTCGAGAAACAAGCTCTAAATCAAAATCATGAACTACCATTGCATAATATGGTATTTTTTAGTACTACGTTTTACTACCTGTTCAGGTTATCCGCACATGTACTAATTACTCTAATGAATTATGTCTGAGGGGGTTTAAATTTAGAGGAAGTGTACCCTAATTTGCGTGGATATAGAGTGGAAAACAATTTGGGGAGAAAACTTTAGTACACACAACCGGGATTAGAACCCCGATCTTCTTATCATAAAAAGGCAAGTATAACCCGAGCAAAATACCCTAGACAATGCGGCCATGTTTCTTGTTAGTACTTGAATCGGGAGTTACACGATTTAACGGATCACTCTTGAAATATACTAGATTGCTGCTGACGGGGAGGTTGGTGTTCGTTATCTGGTCGAGTGTACAAAGGGTGGTTTTTTCTAAATTATTTATCCCTCTACCCTCTTTAAAATGCGGGTACACTGACTCTAAATTCTATACTAACTATTGCAACCAATTAGTGTAAATATACGGGTATCCCTAACGGACACTAAGTCGCGGTAAAACTACAAACAACAAAATTTTGCGAGAAATACCTTTCCGACCAAAAATAGTTAACATAGAGCGGTGGTCTCTAAGATAAAAAATAAATTCACAGCAAATTTAAGAAAAACTGACTAGATTACGAGTATCAATAAAACCATGATATATTCATTATTTTATTGATAGAAACATACTGTCCAAATATGTTGAAATCTACCAATTTATGAAACATGAGATGGAAACTGGGAATGTCATTAGTGATACATGCTTAATCCCAGTCGGTTATCTAATCTGTTGGAAGGGATAGCAAAACACAATTTAGACAGACGGTTAAATCATGGTTTGGACTTGCAGCACTTTATTGAGATTATTGGAATAAGTCAAGGATTTTACAGTAATAAAATCAATTAAAATAAGATAATTGTATGATTAATTGTGAATTAACAATTTGGCTTTCCTTTTGTGCCTGAAAGACCACTTTATTAAATAAACTGAAATTTATACACAAGAAAACAACTTAAATATGTATATTTTTGACAGTATAAATATAAAATAGCCAACTTATTGCTATTATAAGCACAATAACATGAGTGATCTATTACCTACATATCACGAAGTAATATGTCAACACAAATTATTTTATCAATTATTATGTGTTAATTGTTATGCTATTTTTTTTAATGATATTAATACATTTGAACAAAATATTGAATTGTTTTGGTCCGATATTTCTAGAAAGAGTCAAAATTTAGCATAACATTTTTAAAATAAAATCAATCCTACTCCAGTGAACATTCTTTATTAGACAAGGTATAAAATGAGTTAGTGGTCTGAGAACTAGGCGTTGTGTCTATTCTAGAATTGCATTTGAAAATCTTGGACCTATATCAGTGTTCCTTTCAGAAACAACTTTTTAAAGAAACATATTTAAACATCTCAATATATATATATTCAATAAATAAATAAATATATATAGTATGTATTTTCATTTTTAGGTCATAATAAAAGTCTTATCTGCTATAGTTAGAACTCGGTAGGAAGGAAAATATATGAAAGTTAAAAAAGTTACTTAAACAATTGTCATATATTTATTATTTATAATCCGACACCTTAAATCAGTTGTTAGCGTGGCTGTCTACTGAGCTAAGGGTCCCGGGCTCTTTTCCTGGGATGGCCGAAAAGATTATCATGGATGAAATGTGGTTTTCTCCTTATAAACTGATGATTTATCGACCGGGGGTTGTGTGTTGTATCAATTTTAGATTTAAGTTAGTTTATAAGTCGTGTGCTGGTAATTATAATAAGTCGGTTAAGAAAGAGCACGTAAATGAATATACTCTTATATATAAAATGTATATGCAAGGTCGTGGGATCTTCTACTGTTATTTTTAGATCTATAAAATAAATTTAATTGATTAAAAACTGTAGTAATAATGACAACAAAAGAGTTTTCATTTTTTAAATACATTAATTGCTTTTACTTACTGTACTATACCCACAGTTAGAATTATTTCAATATTCATGAAAACATATTAAGTGAAAAAACATTAATTTATTTTCCCACTTAAATCGGACAAGCCAAATAAATGTAATGATTAGCAGACAAGCATTTAACACCGCAAGCACCTTGCCTAGGGGAAACCTGAATAAATCGAGGCCGTGCCTTCAGTTAACTAACTACATTATAATTAAACTGAACTATAGTTTTATATATTGCTTGTTAAAGCTAATTGGTCAAAGCAACCATCACACGATAAACCCTGACGCTAATCCTAAAAAAAAAAATTAACGGTTTGTTGGATTATTCTATTAAATGGGAGGCACGACCCTTTTATTAAATCTCTATATAAAAAAGGGTTTCTTGAAAATTGAGTTTAGACACTTTATTTAGTATAAATGAACGGAATTAGGAGGGGAATTTTAAGGAAATATGCTGTATCTACCTGCAATTGACTGAAAAGAGGTTGATTAACCATACACATTCAGGGGTAAGAAGGAGATCTTAAGTACACTTTGGTGACCCTTTTCTACTTAGATACACCCAGGGCAAAACTTAAAAAAAAGTAATGAACAGGAACATCATTCATTTATGATTTTTTGGAGCCTCATAAAAACTACCACAATATTAATACAATAAGTAATCAAATAAACAAAGAATCTCTGAAAAGTTTTCTTGGCCTCAATTCTTACAACTTGTTCAGACTATACACATATGTACTAATTACGCTAATGAGTTAGGGATGGTGAGGGTTAACTTTTAGAGAAAGTGTACCCGCATTTGAGTGGAGGTAGAGAGTGAAAACCATTTAGGAAAAACCCATTAGTACACCCAACTGGAATTCAAACCTTGACCTCCCTGTCATAGGTAGTATAGCCTATTGTAATAGTGACGCCTTAGAACATGCGGTCTCCGAAGCGGGTGACAACAGTATCAAATCATATAATATATTATCATATAAATAGAGTAAATAAAATACAGTAAACTCCCGACTATCCGCGGGGGGATTATCCGCTTTGCGGCTTAGCCGTGACATCGCCAACAGCAAGGCATACGTTTTAAAAAAAACGCCGTGTTGATAGTGAATACCTACCGATTATTTTACTCGATAAATCCCTAGGGAAGAGATGATGGCCAGAGAGGCAAGAAGTTTATGAAAGGGGAGGGGGGCAGAACTTTTGAACGGAAAATACATAGCGGGATAAGGAAAATGGAAAACAGCTGCAACGAAGCAGAAGACTAATACAGACGTTTTTAAGTTTTGTATGCTGTATATACTGAGTATACTGTACATTGGTTTAAAGTTTTTTTTATTATATTAGTGCGTGAAATATAACTATGTGTTCATAGACGCAATCACAATAGGCGAGTACTAGTTTAACTTTAATGTGCTACTATCTCTTTGTTTTACTAAATATTCGGATTATCTGTTGTTTTGAGATACCCGTGGCATTCGCCCCCCTCCATTACCGTGGATAATACAGAGTTAACTGTAAGTATAAATGATTCGTACTTGAGAAACTCAAAAATAATATATAAAAAATACTATTAATATTTTAGTTAAATATTTTTCTGATAAATGATTTTAATTTTTACATCATTGCTTTCAACTTAGTTTTGTAACTATTTTCAAGATTGCTAAAAAATGCATCGTATTATAATCATTTCTTTTGATGTTTCGACGCTCAGTTATGATATTTCTGATGCTCACATATTATTAATTGAAAACATTTAATTCTGTGGATGCATTTGTACCTGTAAAGCACAAACTTAATTTTAATATTTTCTTAAATGTTTAAAAAAAATTAAAGTTGTCCCTTCAAAATGGCTTTAAAATTTAAAACAGCTTGGTAGCCACTTCAGGTTTAAAAAATAATAATTTGCGTTGTAATCGCCAGTTTGTGTTTATTCATCTGAGAAATCACCATGGTATGAAGCGTGTCACTACTTGGTTCCAATAGGTACGAGTCTTTTTGTGCCAAGTGGCAATTAAAACTAATCTTGCATACTCACACTTATACTGGCCAATTATAAAAATCCAGGACATTTTCCGGGATATCTACAGATGTAGAACAATGTGAAAAATTCCAGGACTGTCCTGGAAAAAACAGGACGAATGATCGTCCTAGAGTCTCCACTCAAATGTTTTTAGTTGTTTCAAAATATTATTTTATTAATGAATAAATATAAATTAAAAGTTAGTAGAAATTTAAATTAAAGTTTATGTTTCTAGACTTAGACCTGAAACACGCCTAAGAAATATAGAGAAAATGTCCTCAAACTTTTCTAAAACTGTTGATTTCTCTTATATAAACTTGGGGGAAAAGAAAATCAAGTGCATAAGACCTTTAAAATTGAATTAACTTTAAAGTTAAACGTAAGATACACTTTTAGTTTTCTTTGAAAACTTTAAATACATGATTAAGATGCTAAGAATGAGTAAAATATAACTTTAGTAAAATATAAAGCGTTCTTTATATATAAAACAGAAGGGATGTATAACTTATTGTGAGGCTGGTCAGATATGAATACTTCAGAATAAAATCATTTATCAGGGATTCGCCTGAGATAGACTCAAATCAATTAATATAGTTATCATTATTACCGTTTGGTTTTACAAGAATTATGATATGCTTGTTTTTATGTGTCAGACCCTATTTGTTGAAAATTGTTGGCACTGCTCAAATTTCCTTTGAGAAAGCCGTATCAGAAGGAACACATATAGCTTCCAACATCCTCTAACTACTTCAACGTGGGCTGTAAAGCAAGCGGGTTGAGGGCGGTATTTTTGCAGTTTTTATATCAAAACAATTTTTTGGTTAAACCAAATAAACTAATTCACCACTATAAACATAAATATTAATTATATTCACATGGCTATATCAGCAGTTCTTGACTATCTCTCATGAGCATAGCGGTATTAGATGATAAACATTTTAAAGAAGAGAAAAACTTGTCATTCAATTTCAGGACACCCTTGACAGATATTAAACAAACTGTTGAGGTCACCATGGGAAGAAAATTAAGCTCTATGTTTCTACAGGAGCAAAATTTATTTAGTTTAGCCAAAAAGGTTTTGATATAAAAACTGTGAGAACACCGCTGTTAACTCTCCTTCCCTTCCCCCCTACCTTAAAACTGCTACTCTATACAGTATGTTAATTAGTAAGTCTTCTAGAAAATAAAGTTATATTTTTTAGATAAAAATGATAAGTATTTTTAATTAGTGATATTCTACTTATATACACAAAGAAACAGCTGCAGATAACATGACTTGACGTATGAACACATTAGTAAGTTTTCTAGACATCAGATAAGGCAGTTCCTATGAAAATAGGACTGTAAATCATGTGTATTTGTAAATTGTGTGATGGTACACTAGATGAAGTCATAAAATGCGCGTTAAATGAACCAATAAAAAATGTAAGTTTTAGTAAATTAATATGACTTATTTGGTTAAATATTTGGATAACCTAGAATATTTAACTTACATGTATATGTAGCAGTAAGAAATGTGTCTTGTATTATATAAGTTTAAAATTATTTGATGTATTTCAAACTATGAGTAACTTACCTAGATACACATTTTCAAAATAATTATAATATTATTTTATCTGAAAAGCATGCCCAGTAACCGATGCTGGTGTCTTATTCAGCCTTAGCTTGTTTACAACTGTCGACACCCTGGTCCGTGTGTGTGATCGTGCAAGATTTTATGTGTTCAAAGTTGCAAGAGTTCAGCCTTAGCTTGTTTACAATTGTCGACACCCTGGTCCGTGTGTGTGATCGTGAAAGATTTTATGTGTTCAAAATTGCAAGAGTTCCACCTTAGCTTGTTTACAATTGTCGACACCCCTGGTCCGTGTGTGTGATCGTGCAAGACCTCATGTGTTCAAAGTTGCAAGAGTTCAGTCTTAGCTTGTTTACAATTGTCGACACCCCCAGTCCGTGTGTGTGATCGTGCAAGACCTCATGTGTTCAAAATTGCAAGAGTCGTTTCCCTCACAGCAGGACGTCTTGGGACTCATACATCTTTGATCGTTGTTGATGTTGTGTCGTCCATGAAAAAGTGTTGGAAGGGTTGGGTGGGGAAGGGAGTTTGTATCATAGCGGATAAGAACCAAGGATTAAGTAGAACAGGATGATAACGGTGTTGTCTAACCCCGTGACAAGTTAAGATTGAATTTTTAAACTTTATAAAGAGTAATATTTTGCTGGTAAAAATAATTTTCAGAAAATACAAACATATATTTTTGTGGTTGACATTGATATTTTTACTATATTATTAGTATAATATCACCGATATTGATATTATTATCTATCAAAAGGGACAGTTTTAAGTCACATTAATTTACGTAATAATATGTTAAACTGGCTTTAGAGACTTCTCTAATTGTCAAAAATGTTTCTTCATACCTAAATCGGATTGTTTTTACTAGGCAAGTTTACATTTAACACTGAAACCAAAAGCATACATTCTTGAACATTTTAAAAAACATGTTAAATGAGAGCGTTAGCGTTATGTGAATGGTGAATTAAAAGAAACCCACTTCTACGGCTGCGTGATCTATCGCGCTACTATCGCAGTAAACTAGATTACCAATAACGGGTAGATTGAGGGTCAAATCTCAGTCGAGTGTACTGAGGGTGGTTTTTTCCAAAATGGTATTCTACTTTCCCTCCACGCAAATGTAAATATAATTCCTATAAATATAACCTTCCTTATCCCTAAAACTCCCAGCGTAATCTGTACATAAGTGTAGTAAGACGGGGGGCTAAAAATAGTTCTACTAAGAAGTGTCACTTTTTAAGTAAACACTGTAGTCAGTATTCTATTCTAATTTTATTAAACCCAACAGAAAACACTGTAGATCAACCAAGTTATTGGTAAAATGTCTTGTTTTTGCGTCAAAACCTAATCTTCCAGTTTAGAAATTCACAAATAGCATCATAGATAAATACAATCAATTATTTTTATATTCCAAGACTTTTCAAAACAATAGAAAATACAATCTGATGTTCATTGGAAGGGCCTATCTGACAGTTAAAATAGTCACTATATCTACATTCAATATTCATACATGAGTTTCTATTATCCGCAGCTGTCACTTTTTACAGGGGCTATATTATAAATAACTAAATAAATATGTTTAGTAAAACAACAGTGTATAAGCGTAATATAAGATACGGTGATAAAAATATAAAGATATTAAAATAGCAAGATGATACTAATTTTGACCAGAAAATTGTAATTTATTTTATTAAATCCGTCTTTTCCTATGAAAACCAGGCTGTACAAACACACGCACACACATAATAACTTAAACATTTGGAATGAAGGACTAAATTGCCGATATTTTTACTCAATGTTCTTAACTACACAAATAAGTTAATGGTAGATTAATATAAATGACATAGACTTGATAAATAAAGAAATTGATAAAAAAAACCTATTCCTATAAAACACTTAGTTTCAGGAACTGCAATATGGAAAATGACAAACGGAACTATACCAAAAACCCGCCCCATACTAAATATTTTTTAAACAAAGTTTGACAATTTTTTTTATCTGGATGCATGCTAATACATCATTAGTGTCTGTAATACTTAGCTACAACTGGTTTCACTGATGGTGATTTTACCAAATAGGGATTTTCCATTTCCTTTACAAGTTATAATTGGTGCAGTTCCTCTTGACCTACTCATCGTTTCCTCCTCTATATCTACTATCCGTTAATAACATTGTGCTAAAGGGTATCACTAAAAACGTAATAACGCGCGTCTGTTGCGAGAAGATGACCCTCAAGTTTAGTTGGAACTTTGTTTGCGAACAGAGATTTAACTTGCTTAATTAGCTGATAGATTATCGTACTTGCAAAACAATTCTGCAGCATTGTTTGTATAGAACTTGTTTAACTATCGAATGGTTAAAAATAATTAAGGCAACAATATTGTGGCCTGACTTAAGAAGGTTCTAATGCGCTACTAACAAGCCTTTGTAATTGTTTTATATTAACATTTTTTATAACGGTTAAAAATACAAATGAATAATTTTTAATATCTATCAATGAATACATGACAATTCAAAAGATGAATATCAAAAGTCTGGACATTAATTATTAGTTTTGATAGTCATTTTTCAATTTCCTTTATTCCAAGTATTCCTATACTCAATTACTGTAATGTTTTTAGTTTAAATATAATTATTAATCTTTTATTTATTTTTTCTTTCATCCATTGCCAATAAATAGTATACGTTTTGATTAATGTATGTGTGAGGTTTTGGATTTTCTTTCCCTGTGTCAAAGTGCAACCATAATCTAGCGAAAACATGAACAAATTAAAGCCCTACACAGAAAAAATGAAAAATAAACAAACTAACACAAGTAATTCCCTTAATTGTTCTTACTACTGTGACACGTTACGCTGATTACGATAATCACTTAACCTAGGATATAGTCAAACTCGACAAGAAAATATACATAGCAAGTTTCGCATAAATATTATTTATGTTAATATTTGTAGACTTTTAATTATTGTATGGCTACATGAAATACGCTGTAAATACCGGTCGCATTATTTAAAATTACCTCTAAATCCCTTGAATAGTCTCATTCCCTCCACTTTCACGGCACGTAAAGCTAAAATCTTCAACTCCACCGGGATTTAATCCCAATTATGCATAGATAGTATATAATGATCTTGAAAACGATGCACCGATGATTTGTATAATCCTAAATCTTGAATTAAAAACTTTAAAAAAATATTTTTTTAAAATTTTTTCATTTAAATGTATAATTATTTGATGAAGTCGCAGGTTGTTTTGTTAAAAAAAATCTTAGCATCTGTAAAGAAACGACATATATTTTAAATCTATTTATAAAATTTTCTCTAATAAACACAATTTCTATACAGTAGTTTCAATTTCACACAACGTAATGGTAAAAACATTATAATTTGTTAGATATTTTAAGCTCCAATTTTACAATTTTTCTATTCTGATCAATCATTTCTTTTGTATTCATTTGTTTTTCAACCACTGAACTTTATGATATGTTTTAGGCAGTGGCGTTTCGTAGACTGTTGCTAGGGTAAGTATATAATATATATGCTATAGCCTATTAAATCTTTATTTTAACAATCATACATAGATTCTGACCTGCATGTCTCATTTAGAAGTGTTAATACCTGGCCAATGGGTGTTTTGGTTAATGACGCAAATAGTTCACAGATGCAGTTTAGTTAAACCTTTCCTAGTCTGGTAAAAACATACACCATACCACTTATTATAAGGCAAATAGTAGATTTTTATTCTAAAAAAATTATTTTACAATACTAAATATGTATATTTATAATTCTAATATTTAATATTGGACTTTTAATTACTTATACTTTGTTTTTATATATCAACTGAATACATTACTGCCAATAAATATTCAGAAGCTGTAATAAAATGCTTCTATAATAAGGTCATGAAGAATTTTCTTATTATTGTTCATTATTCGTGTAGTCAGTGTGGTTTTGTACAAGGGAGTATAAAAACGGCATTTTATTAGAGGCGACTTTCTCTTCCACCGATGCATCATTGATCGAGGAAAATAAGGCTTACATTTTGATCCTGCCGCACCATTAAAAAAAATTGAGATATACAAAAGAACTATTCTGTACTCTTACGTAGTTTTACATATCTTTGGCTAAAAATCAGAAGAAAAAAAATGAATAAGTTATATTTATAAAGGCTCTTAAGCCACTTTTATCCCTAGGTAGTAGAAACTCCTGATTTATAATTGACTGCAAGTTATTTGAACTGTGAAAAACAAAGTTACATTAAGAAACTATAGTTAAGATTCAACTTAAAATACTACGGATTTTTTAATAACTCCTAGTTAGATTGATCAACCCCCATCCAAGAGCGATTATAATAATTATTTGTCACTCAAAAATCTAAGCGGTAAGGCTTGGTGTGTAATAAGTACAACGTTTTTAACACAAGGGTTATCGAGGACTAGACCCAAGGAGACGAGGATGGTAGCTTAGAGTAAATTCAACCGCATTAGCGTGGCGAGAGGAAGGTAAGACCACAATCAAAATATAATGGGTTAAAGTAACTCCCACTGCACCTGATCGGGATAAGAAATCTAACCCCCAAACGGTGCTAAACAAACAAATAAACCTAACCTCCCTTGTCAAAGATATTTTAGTGCAACAATAGCCTAAGTTCTTAGCTTTGGCCACCACCTTGGTGTGTGGGACGATATAATCATCAGTGTTTAGAACGTCCTCGTTAAATATCGCAAGAATAAAACATGTCGCCTAATGCCCTATCACGCTCAGTTTTATGTACATATTCCCCCTACCACGATTTACTAAACGTCTGGGCTATCCCCATATTTACACTAACATATTTAAACTAGTAGGGATGATAAAAGTAGAATTTTAAAAGCAATGTACCGGAATATTCTTTGAAAAAAGTTGAAAACCGTTTAGAAATAAGACACCCTCAATACACCCGCCCAGGATTCGAACACTGATCTTCCTGTCACGACTAAACCAAAACAAACAATATTGTTGACGCTTTTGTCTGGTTTCTCGCCGATGCAGATTCAAGTAACTTACATACGTGGCCAATATATAACCAAATATAGTAGTTTAAGGGTGTTGCCTACCTGTGACGTCATGACCGTTAAGATAAGATTTCCCATGGTAGTGAATGAACGTTTTACTCAGCGAGTTTTAAAGATTTAGCGTTGAAATAAAAACTAAACATTCTTAAATTCTAGAAATAGTCCTAGTGTCACAAAATTATTATTTTTATCTTTAAGTAGTTTTTTGTAAACGTATTTTTTTTATAAATCCTCTACAACTACAAGAAAATGGAATGTAGGAATCTTCCTGCCAAGATGTAGATTTAAAAAAAAGTCCGTGGTAGCATATGTCTCTAGAATAGGAAACAAGAAAAAGGTGAAATTAAAAGTCAAATCAATTTTTTCAAGGTCTAAATGTTAAAGTGACTGTGTTAACTCGTCAGAGGAAGAGGGAAAGGTTTATCACCACATAGACAAGAGCCTTCTTAGAGTAGACTTCTCATTTTCTTCCCTCTCTTTCTATTTTGTACATTAACGTTTATGTGTGATAATACTTTGTTAGACTGCTTAGGTATGTCAAGTTAAGATGCAACTCGATTAGCAATATAGTTTTGAAATTTTCTAGTGGGCAACGTCGCTAAGTCCGGTTATTTATATTTCTCATTAGACTAAAGCGAAATTTATATAACAATATTTTTGCACTTCAAGAATTTTATTTTTCAGTGCATATATGTGTACAGTATACGTTATTTTTACTTGTGTGTTGAACCTTCATAGGTAATCTATATCGAACAAGGTGACGCATCAAAATATATTTTACTGTAGTATTAATTGGACAGCAGTTGAAATTGTCCATACAAGGAACATTAATTTTACACACACATATTTTTAATATTGTTCTGTAAATATACAAATAAAAAACATGTATTGCCAAATTATTATTTAATCTTTCTAATGCTACTTCTTTTTAATGAATACTTCAGGGAACTACATTTTGAGGCGACACCTTGTTCGACCCTATACGTCGGGAGTGATGCACGCCATGTTCATGCCTATGTCGGTAACAATTAGCTGGTAAATTAGAAACACCATCATCCAAACATCGCAGCCAAGTGTACGCCAGCTTCAATAGACGATCGTGAAATTGATATGAATAGAAACGTTCTATCTCATTCATGAATCGTGCTTTTCAAAGCTCTCTAAAGATCTCAGTACATAAGCACTTTTAAAAAATATAAAAATTTAAAATCTATTATTTCAAATATTTCCTTGATGTGTGATTAAAAACCACTCAATGGGAGGCTATTTCACTCATAGTGCAGCCCAGTTGTGTGACACCTACGCCTAATGGCTAATGCTGAAACTAATTACTAAAGTTAACGTCAACTTTAATATCAGATTTCTATAATGCATTAGCTAATTAGTCTTTAGTTAGTTTAAATTTGACTTTTCATTTTAGAATTGAAAATACTTTATTTAACTAATGAGGTACACTTTTAATTATTACTAACCACGTTAAATAAAATCAATATAGTTTTTGCAAATCTGTAAAATGATTATTTGTATAAATTAAACAGATCATTTACTCACTTCTCTTCGCCGTTATTTTGGTTTAAATACAACATATTTTAATGCAAGGCTTCTTAGGCTAGTCGATTAGGAGAATCCACCCCAAGCACACCTTGTCAGAATTCAAAACCATACCTCCCGTCATAGTCAAAACAATTTAGATGTTCCTGACGTTTTGTCCACGTCCTCATCGATGCTGGTCACTACAGAACACTAACCTATAAATAAATGTTCAGTTAAAGCAGACACATTATTTGTGGGCTGACTGTTTCTGCCCAGGTAATATTTTGTAATGTAATTTTAAAAGCTCGTAGTTTAATGTAACATAATTGACTAATCCATTTTCTATTTCATCCGAGAGAAAAGTTGGTGCTGCTATATTTAGGTCTTGACTTTAATCCCTATCAGACATACTAACATGGACCTATAATAAATTGACTTCCAAATACACCTGCAAGGTTCAGTGCGCGTGCAATACAAACAATAGAATGTTCTCATTGGCGCGTTTACCTACTGTTCCTAAGGTCCTGGGTTCTAAAATACGTCAGAGACGGATATAATATAATTATTGTGTTATTGTACTGGCTAATATGTAACATAACTGTTTATTAACTAGTTGATATTTTTTTCTTAAAAATAATAGATCATTATTAATACTGACAGAAGAAATAATTGGGGATAGTCATTTAGACGAAATAGATAAACAACGGATCAGATTTTAACTATGCGGCAAATATTAGAAAAAAAAATTGGGAATTTAACATGATGGTACAGATTTTACAAATGCCCATGATTCAGTTTTAAAAAAAAGATATTTTAGTTAAGTTTGGAATATCCAAAAAACTAGTTAAGCTAATTGAGGTATTGATGAAACAAATAGCCGAAACTATTGATAATGCATTTTAGAGAGGATACTACCTCAAAGATATCATATTCTGAAAATTGAAAAATGACACCTGGACATGGGAATCGAACCCGGGACCTTCGGCTTAGTACGCCAAAGATCTTACCACTGAGCTATCCAGGATTCGTCCCGTGCTCATGGTCATTCTTCACTGAGGTATGTTTGAGAGATACGCATGGCAAGGTACGGGTTGGATATCACTTATCAGATACTTTCGAAATACATAAAGAGTTGAAACAAAGAGGTGCACTTTCCCCATTATTATTTAATCTTGCCTTACAGTATGCTATTAGATTAATGTAAGAGAGTAGGGAAGGGTTAACATTTAATGACACAATACAGCTATTAGGGTACACATATGATTTAGATTTGTTAGGCAATAGCAAGGAAGCTGTTGAAAGAAATGTGGAATTTTTATTAGAGCCAAGTAAGGAAATAAGTTTAGAAGCGAACGCTGAAAATAATAAGTATATGATAACAGAGAGAACACAGATTGAGGACGATAATTTAGACATTACAGCAAACAACATATCATTTGATAAGGCTATTGAATTCAAATATTTGGTAATGTTTTTAACTAGTGATAACAATATTGGATTGTAAATTAGGAAAAGAATACAGTCGCAGTCGTTAAATGCTTGTTACTAGACGGTCAGTAAGCTGTTGGCGTCACACCTGCTGTCAAGAAATGTAAAACCCAGAATATACAAAGCCATAATTTTACCGAGTGTTCTATATGGGTGGGAAATATGGCTTATTACCTTGACGAAAAGAAATTTAAGATGTTAGAAAACAAGACAAGGTTCTTATGAAGATATTTGGGCAAAAAAAATATTGGTGAACATAATGGGGAATGGAGGAGGCTACATAATGATGAGCTGAGTATCCTGTACTGATCACCAGACATTACAAGGGTAATACAACATCACAGGCTACGGTGGGAAGGTCATGCAGCGTGAATGGGAGTATCTAAAACCGCATTCAAGGTATTGAATGGAAAACCCAATGGTAAAAGACCACGGGGAAGACCCAGATGCAAATGGGAGGGTACAATTTGGATATACCTTAGAAAGAAAGGGTGTAATGAGATAGACAGGGTAGAGTTAGCTCAAGATAGGGATAGGTGGCGTACTTTTGTGAGCGCGGTAGGTGAACTTTCGAGATCCTGATGTCATAGATTAAGTAAGTATACTAATAAAGATACACATTTAGTTTTTTAGCTCTTTCTCTGATAACTGCGCGTGAACGCAGTGCGGGTGCAGGTTTAATTATATGTCAAAACAAAACTATAAAGGTGGTTTAACAAATAAAGATGAGTCAGACAAACTTTTTTATAGACAATCAAATATAATAATAATAATATAAATATTTTTTCTATAATTTCCTTTCTCAAGTGAGGGTACATTTGCGTATCTAAATATTGGCGTTCAGATACCGGATAAAAGAGGAGGAAATTAGATAAATAGAATTAGTAACCCTGATTGATGTTTAGTCTTTGGCCACAAATGTAATTTCTTGGGACAATAAATTATCCTCTTGCTTCTTCTCACACAGGGACCTTTTTCAATCTTTTGAATAATACTTTTTAGGCGGGAATCTGTATCGCATCTAAATTAACCACTCATTTCACTGTTTGAGTTCCTCTAACAAAATACTGGATTGGCCAGGACGAGGAGATTACTGTTCAAATCCCGGTCGAGTTTGCTGAAAGGGTTTCATCCTAAATAGTATCCCAATCTCCCTTCACGTAATTGTGGGTATATTCCCTTTAAATTCAACCTTCCTAATTTATAATAGAATAATGTATGAATGTGGATAAACTTAAGTGTATAAAGACATGATGCCCATAAAAAAAATCTTCCTAGTTTCACAAGGAATTTTCAAAATAAAATAAGGCACGGTAATTAAAAAACAAGTTGAACTAGTATTCACATGTTTTACATGTTGTCCAAATAGAAAACGGGGAAGAAACTATCACTAGAAAATATTTCTATATATATTTTTGTGTATTTTTTTATACTAAATATGAAACTATCTTATTTGTTTATAATATTATTTTTTTCAGAATTTCAGTTAATTTATTTTTGTTCATTATTCAATGGTAGTGCTTTTACAATTTTTTTAGCTTGCTTTATGTTTAGTAATAAATTATTACTCTCTTCTGTGCCCGATTGGTTTATGGTTTTACTCTCGTGTTAGAATGGCCTGATGAAGACGGGGAAATTTCCAAAAGTACTATTATTTTAAAATAATTATTTTTCATAACTTAGTTTTAAGAAGATTTTACATTTCCCAATAATTGTTTGAATTTTGCAGAGTCTAAGTGTCACTTTAGAATAGATAAAAATAATATTTTTATACACAATTATTTATTAATAACATTACAGTATAATTCCAAGAACTAACGTAAAATTCATTTCTCACACAAATTAACCAACAAATTGACTTATAAGAAAAGATTAACTTAAATTTTTAATAAACAAAATACATGATGGATGTATTCTTTATAAGTTTCACTTTCATTGAATACACACTGTATTTTTTTTATTACTAATTTGCCAACTCCATTGTTACATTTTTCAGAAACCTTTTTTTCCTCCAAACCCCTTCCTCGCCATCACAACCCCCGCTTTCCCATCCCTTACAACATTGTTTTGTGTTCGAGTGAACGTGACCGAACGTTCGATGAAAATGACAGCCATAATTAAAATCTAATCAGATCGGTGATTGTAACCGAAACACTCCCCCCCTTCATGGTAGAATTGCGACAGCCTCGCCATTTAGGTATCTCTCGCTAGATAAACATAGCTTTTATCACTCGGCGCTAGTAAAAATAAGTGTCAAATAAAAGTGGACAATTCGTGTGATGATTTCTTGTTCTTGTATACTCCAGTCAAAATAAATCTACATTCTAAATATTGTTTTATATATAACAAAAACAATATTTCTTATAATGCCATGTATGACAAAACTGGACGACCTGGCCATAATTAGTGCAGAATTGTAATTATTAATAAAACGATTAGGCACAATAGAATTACTAATCATACTTGTCATAGATAATTAAATAGTGCCTCACGTTTGATGTTTTGTTACTGTTGTCAAATGAAAATTTTTAGTAAATTAGTCACCTAATTCATGCCAAGCGAATAAGTCTAATAATAATATAGAATTGGTTTAGGGGAGACCGGGGATGGTTGGTTACAATTTGCATATTCCATTATATATATATATATATAAATATAATAATTATTATTATATATATAATTATTATTATTTAGTACCGCGTCTTACTATCCGTTCGGGCTATACGCTTATATATATATATATATATATATATATATATATATATATATATATAT
>CABEEJ010000145.1:264567-407779 GCA_901482245.1 Timema douglasi
TATATATATATATATATATATATTTAAAGTATATCAATGGACAGTTCCTTGTTTTATGAGCTACTTAAAATGTATTTTATCAAACGTATAGGTTAAGTAAATATTTTATAAAATATATTTTATATGGTTGTTTGTGATGTTCCAACCAATCGCTCACCGGGGTTGGTAATCACTTTGTATGGGGTACGTCGGCACATGTTATATAAATCATTACCACTTAAAAATTAAAAATAATCACATTATTTAATATTAAAAACAAATTACAAACTAAATTATCAACATTATTATCATACTCGTGGTTCAGATGGTTTGAAGTTATTCAATCACTAGACCTTATTCTGATTCACAAATGTGACATGTGTAGACATTATTATCTTCTTTACACACCACATTTTACATGCAGTGCATTGAATCCAACGTTCCTTTGGTAAACTGTTAGAGAATAGCTCCAAACAAATCAAACAAAGGGTGTCGTCTTGTTCTGACTCATCAGATGTAGTAGATAGATTTATGTTTATTTTTTGGATTTAATTTTTGTTGGTTTTTATTCCTCAATTTTCCTCAAACAGATGCGTTTTAAATTATTCAACTTTAATTTTATTCGAAGTTTTTATTTTATTTATGTCTTTAAGTGCTTTCTTAATTGGGATGCCAGTTAATATTAACGTCTTTCTCCTTTTGCCATTGTTGGTAGGCCTAACAGAAGTTGTTCTTGACTCCTGCTTTTGGGACGGAGTCGAATCTGTTCCAAATATCGGTATATGCTTAAACTTTGTCTACCTGATTGATACCCTGAGGTAGATGGGGTGGTACGCATTTTTCCTGCCAAATAAATTAAATACGGTTATACATTAAAACTTAATTTTATCGTGAAAACTCTGTTTTAATTATATTGGGGTTAGTTGGCACAGTGGGTCAACCAACCCCATAGTGAGTGTGCCAAGCAGCCCCGTAGCCATTTTGTTTGGTCATATCATATATACTCTATTGAAAAATAAATTTAGATTATCAAAGTAGAATCAAGTCTTAACTAAATAAATGCCGTTAAAATATAATATTTCATACTAGCTCATTCTTACCCAACTATTTGTTAAATCATAAGAATTTACTCACCTCAGATAAATTTAAATAAAACAAACTTGCTCCAAAATCATTCACGCTGACGGCTCGAAACAAACATGGGAGAAGCGTCTTGCTCAACTTCAACGAAGGTGTAGATGGTGCTGCGCTCAGTCAAATATTTTAACAGTTATTAAGCCTGTACCAACCTACCCCTGCAGCCAATCAGACCTCGGTCTCCCCTAATTGTTTAATAATCGTATCATCATATTTAAATATACTAGCACTTGTGTTGTTCATATTTAAAAAAATAATTAAACTCTATTTATTATTAAAGACTTAGTTTAATAAAATGGAAGGGCATTTATAGGAAGGGCACTTGCATAAGTGTGGAGGCGGAAAGGTAAAAATCACATTGATAAATTACATTTTTAAAACCACCTCAAGTGCACCCAGCCTAGATTCGAATCATGACCCTACCTTCACGGGTAATCTGGCCTATATCAAGACTGACACCTTAAACCGTGTGACTAATGGTGTGGATGGCTCGATTGTGTAAATCTCTGAATTAAACCTTTGGTGAATACACAATATATATTGTATATAGACCAGAATATACTAGAACGTAAGCCATCTGTTTCATGACGTCATAAAACTCTCAAATTATATAAAATTAACTTAATAAACACAATGACCGATTGCCCTAGTTCTGTTATCAGTCACATACATCCTTTTTTTTACATATAAAGTTCAATAGCAATATTAATGTATGTGTGTCACAGTCTGATGTTCCATAGCAGACCATTCATTTAAGCTCATGACGGATAAAGTAAGCTCCAGAATCATGAACAATCAATCGGTAATCCTAGTCGCTGAGGGTTTTGCTTTAATCTGATGCCCTGAGGTCGATACTAACTCTCAGTGACCTACATCTGTTTGCACGTGAACCGAACGTCTGGTTTAATAGTAATCAATAGGTCAGGGTTTTAATCCCTGACAAATGTTCTGAGGTTGGTGGTTTTACGTAAATAAATTCGTATCCCCACGTTTTGGAAGACTAAACATACCTATTACATCCTTTTGGATTGAACACTGACCTCCAAAATAATTGTCAGCCGTGCAAACCTCTCATAAAATCATGACCGTCACTTGAAATAACCTGCCTGAGTCATCGCATGGTCAAAGGTGTCGCTATCACAATATACCGGAATGTCTATGATGAGGAAATTGGGGTTCTAATCCCTTCTCTGGTGTAATTAGATGTGTTTTTTTTTATCTCAACTACACCTACGGGTGCATTTCCTCTAAACTCAGCCTTACTCATACATAACCAAACAGTGTATTAATGCGGATAGTCTGAACAGTTATTAAAATATGGAGCACACAAAAAACTAACTTGAAGTAACCGTTCTAACCATTTGACTGAAAGCTTCATAATAATACATAATTAAAAATATTAGCCTTTATTGTTAATTTTTACTAATTGATAAATTGTGTATACAAAATATTAGTAACATTATTTATGAATAATATTGTGTGCTAAAATATTAAAATGGCCACTGTACAAAATAGGTAGAAAGGCTCACTAGTTGCATTTTTACTAGTAGAATTAAACGTGCACTTTCTGCACAAACCGAATGTGTCGGTACACAACTTAGAAACTAACATAATTATAGAAAAGACACAACAACCAGTTCTACACCCATCAAATAATTACCGTTAGAGGGGAATCTCAAATGTCACCAATGATAAACTTTTCGGGGACCGAACTAAACATCGTTAGCTCAGAGAACATACATACGTGTCACTGATTGGACCCAGTTATCGGACGCTAATAATTATAGCTAAGTTAAAATTTATAAGACAATTTATTTAGTTAATCATTGCCGCATCAATGAACACGCAGACTAAATGTCAGGCTCGTCTAATTTGTTTTGTCTGTGACGGGATGGTCAGGGTTAGAATCATAGCTTGGTGTTTTAAGGGGGGCTCATACTTAGTAGTTTTCCACTCTATTTTTTACGTAAATTCGAGTAAAATTTCCTCTAATTCCTATTTCCTTCATCCATTTTATTAGCTTCATTTAAAAAGCCAATGGCCTCGATGGGTACTAAGATCCGATGAAAACAATTATATATCCATAATTTACCAAATCTAACAACGCAAATCCATAGAGACATTAATTCTCTCCCGAAACATATTTATATAAAGTAAGGAGCTAACATCAACAAGTTTCAAGAAAATTGCGTAGAACATTAATTATATTTTGTAAAACGATCCATACTTTGGTTTCCCCTAAGTTTCCTCTTTTGTGGAACTAAAGATTCTAAGAAGTACTTATTAACAATCTCTTAGTTTTCACAAACACGTAAATACTTCTTCTTCACTGTGAAAATCTTTACCCCTTTGATATGTAAAGTATTTCAAACTCAAGCAAATAATGACGTAAAAGTTAATTTTAGGAAGGTGAATTATGTAGCCTATATATTCTTGTCTAACTTTGCTTTACTTTGTGTGTTTTTTTTCAATCACACAAATTCATAAAGGAGCTTACGCCCTACTAAATGTGTGCGTGCATTGCTTTCAGAATAAATGTCACCACCACAAAGTTACTACGTTTTATATATTCGTGTGTTACATTTTTACTTCCATTTTTAACATAAGCCTTCTACATAGTTGAAGAGCTATACATAATATTTTTAGGTGGCCAAGTGCTCTAAGTAATATACTGTATTGCCAATGACAAGGATATTGGGGCTATAATCCCGGTTGGATGTTTTAAGGGTTGTTTTCCTAAATGGTTTTCCACTCTTCCACCACGCAAAAGTGGTTACATTTTATTTAAATTCAATTTTATTCTTCCCTAACATATTAGTGTAGTTAGTACATAAAAGTATAAGCCGAACTGGTAGTTTAGACGAGATGCTAAAAACATTCATAAGCATGTATAAGATAAATTTTTAAAGTAGAAATAGTGTTTAATACTAGATCAATAGTAACCAGTAGCTAATCAATGCAATACAACATAAAAATAAATATTATATATAATAAACAACGAATTACTACCGATGGCGGAGAGATCGGGGTTCAAATTCCAGTTAGGTGTACTGAGGATGGTTCCCCATCAAATAGATTTTCACTATCTTTCAACGCAAATGCTGGGACACTTACTCTTAAATCCACCTTACTAATATTTAATAATCTAATTCTAACGTAATTAGTAAATATGCGTATAATTCGAACGCGGAGTGAGACGGATTGAAAAATAAAAATGAAAAAAGCTTGTACTTTGCCAAATTTCGTCCCACATGTATATTAAGGGTCGTATATGAGATTTGTTGGTCAGAAAATCCACAATTAGCTTTAAGATATGGATGCAGAGATCACGAGTGTTTTTGCAATTTTCATAACAAATTTGTTTTTGCCCAAATAAATCAAATATTGTATTAGTATAAACATAGAGCTTGATTTTCTAAACATGTTGAATATTTTTCATGAGCATAGCGGCATTAGATACACTTTTTAAATGAAGGTAAAAAGTTGTCATTAAATTCCAAGACAGCATGAAAAGATATTCAAAAACTGTTAATATCACCATGTGAAGAAAATTAAACTTTTATTTTTCTACTGGAGCAGTATTTTGTCAAAAAAAAATGTTTTGCTATAAAAACTGGAAAAATAATGCTCTTAGCTCGCATTATCTACATCCTCCACCATATTTTTGTTACTATTCGTACACTGGATGATTGATTGACTACCAAGAATAGACTATAAATACTGGCATAAATCTTAAAAATGACAACAGGGTTCAAACCATACTCTGCCTAAGATAGTCAGATATCTCCTGAAGCACATTATATAAACGAGTCGCTTTGCTCGTTGGGAGGCTCCGGCCCCAAGTCCCCGGTGAATTTTCTTTGCAAGTGGATGTAAACTAATGTAATTACTGAGCCGTTGTTTGATAAGTCTGACCGTTTAGCCTCAAGAGACCTCCAAAGAAAGGTCCGTACCGACTTTAAAGTTGCTCCACCATTTTGAATTTGATCAGGGGGTTACATTTTTTTAACTTTTTGGAATGTTCCCGTCAGGTACAGGCTAGAAGCTGTAAGTTTGCCGAATTTCAAGTTTCTATTTCATCTGGAAGTGGGTAAACATTAATGTGAGTTATTATTATTATAGCCGAGGTTTAAGATTGTGCCTCACATGCCAATCAACTCCGTGATACAGTCGGCTAGAAATAATAAATTTACACGAACACTGTTGCACGTGGATTATTTCTGATTAAACATTAGTGTAGATTAAGAGTTTATATTAGTTCATGCTGAAATATTAAATGATATTTGGATAAAAACTGCATTTAAAAGGCTGTTTTGAACATTTTAGAATAACTTCACGGCTAAGCGCTGTGCACAAATCTTTATTCAGTCATAATAGGCACAATCTCTAGCTATTAACAAAAAAACTTTGTCGCTTTGTCCCCCATCGTCACCGCGGAAAATTTCGAGTAATCATTCAAATACGAAAGCACTGCACACATTTCTGACATATATTGGTGTTTTCTTTTCACTTTTAACTACCGTACCTCGCGCGAGCCGAGAGCTGAGTTGGGCCAGCTATGATGAACGCTCTTAAGACTGAGACCTTCTCGTTTTTTGAACATGTCTTACCCGCAGCTGGAGACAAGTTGTCTAAGGCGCTAAACTCGAATGGAATTTGGTCGTGATTGACGGTCGTACTGGAGGGAGAATACTCACATGGGATTTTCTCTGTGAATTTACGTATTTATTCTTAGTCAATAATAAAAACACTATACAAAAATTTGAAAGGTATCCAACGAGGTTTATTTTTTAACACTTAACGTAATTTTTTCTTCAAAGAGCACTGTAGCGTTACATTTTTTTTGTATATATATTTGCTTAGGGGGTTGCTTTATGTGCACGGCGTTCTACCCGCCCGGGATATCAGCATTTTACACTCGTGGGATAGGGAGGACGAAGATAAAATTACGGGGAAATTTACCCACATTTATGTGATATGAGAGTGGAAAATCATTTATAAAAAAAAATTCAAATCATTCAGCTGGAATTAGAGCCCTTAACTCCCTGGTAACAGCAAATTAGAGAATCTCGGTTGGCTATAGGCCTAATGAGGGTGATTTTTTCTAATTTGTTTTCCACTCTCCCACACGCAAATGCTGGTACAATTCTCCTAAATATAGCCTACCTCATCCATAAAACCTCTAGTGTAATTAATTACTTAAGCGTATAACCCGAACGGGAGGTTAGACGCTGTGTTAAAAAAAGTAATTTTATAACTCAAATATTCCATGATAATTTGTACTATTTAATTCTACTATTGTGCTGAGGATCCGGGGTTCAATCCTCGGTCCCGGCACATATTTTTATCTGATTACCAAACCCTTCCTTCACCTCTGACAAGACATCTTGTGAATGTGTGGAATGCCAGGCCTCCACCGTGGATCGGATCCCACGTTAAATTGTAGGTCCTTCATTTCATCTCACAATCACCCTACCATTTCACATTAGCGTATGTGCGTATAACCCGAACGGGTAGTAAGACGCGTCGATAATAATAATAATATTAATAATAATAATAATAATTCTACTATTCCTATGTAAATTTACTTTATTTTATTACTTTTATAAAATGGGTAGAGATAAGGAAGTAATTATCTATATCTGTGAAGTTTGAGTGCTGATCTACATTATTTTTTTTAACGTTTGGATTTTGTGTGGTGCTTTAGCGAAATATTTCATTCATCGTGGGTAAAGCTAAAAACTATAAAACCTATAATATGTCCTTTTCTACAGCCCAATAAAAATATTGACTTTTCTATTCAGACTGTGATTAATACTTTCAATAGCAAAACTACCAGCGATAAACACGAATAGAAAAAAGAGATTTGAGATTCTCTTCAACCTGAAAAAAAAATGAGAATTTGGTTGAATAAAAAAAACTTGGCAGGAATTCGTGTGACGAATAGGAAGAGAAATTGGGTGGGAAAGTCAATTGACAAATCGCAATCATTCGTTCAGATTTTGTTACAGAAAGGACCCTTTGTGAAAGATCGTGAACACTTTTTTTCATCCCCATAGAGCGTTGTGAAACGAGTGCATTTTCTACTTTCATTCCATTGCATTCCATATTCTATCTTTAGCGAAAGAATGAGTTAAGTAGCCTAATTTTTTATATTTAAATTTTCTTTATATATATGAAAACAAATTTTAGGTTATTAGAAAACAAAGTACTTAGGAATATGGTTGGTCCAAAAAGAGATGAGGCTTCTGGGGAATGGAGAAGGTTGAATAATGATGAGCTACATATTCTGGACTCATAACAAGACATTGTTAGGATAATCAAGTTTCGTATATTGTTGTGGGCAGGACATGCAACACGAATGGAACATTCTAGAACCGTGTTCAGTGTATTGACTAGTGAACCCAATGTGAAGACCTAGATACAGATGGTAGGATAACATTAGAATGAACCTGAAAGAGATAGCGTGTAATGAGGGGGACTGGATCGAACTAATTCAATATAGGGATAAGGTGTAATGAGGTGTACTGGATAGAACTAGTTCAAGATAAGGATAGGGTGTTATGAAGGGGACAGGATAAAACTAGCTAAAGATAAGGATAGGGTGTAATGAGGTGGACTGGATAGAGCTAGTTCAAGATAAGAATAGGGTGTTATGAAGGGGACATGACAAAACTAGCTAAAGATAAGGATAGGGTGTAGTGAGGTGGACTGGATAGAGCTAGTTCAAGATAAGGATAGGGTGTAATGAGGCGGACTGGATATAACTAGCTCAAGATCGGGAAGGTGGCATAGTTATGTAAGTGCGCCAATGAACTTTTGAGTTCCTAGTGACATAAAGTAAGTAAGTTATGTATAGCTTTTTATCACTGCGTCTTACTACCCATTCAGGCCAAACGCATATGTACTAATCACGGCAGTCTAGTCCACTGCGTGAGTAGCGACTTAGAGCATGCAGCCATCGAAGCGGGTTTTATTATATTAAATGTAAAATTTTCAAAAGTCAGATAGTTTCAGTCGACAAAAAGGTCGGAGTTCCAATTCTACCAGGTGCATTGAGGGTAGTTAAACAAATCTAATTTCCACCACGGTTTACCCATTCTTTCCTTACGCTGATGCGGGATAATTTCCACTACCGTCCTCACCCGTAACCTACACACAATTTGAGTTGTAGGTTAAAGGCAACAGTGCAGTTTGGCTAGATTCTGATTGGGAGGACTAGAGTTAAAAAGCCATTCTGATATATTGTTGGGTTTTACCAACTAGTAATATGATTTTATTATTTTTCTTCCTACGAATGAATGTGAATTTCTTTAAAATCAACCTTTCCCGTCATGTTTCTTTAGTTAAAATGTATAATTAACCAATAATTAGCATAATTACACAAAGTACTCAAATTTAAAACCATTATTAAACCAGTTTAAAGTGTGTACTTAAGTCCGAAACCTTGGCTCAGTTCGTATCGTGTCAGTCCACTGAGCTAATAGTCACGGCTTTGATTCCCGCCATAGCTGAAATATTGATCATTGGTGGAATGTGGATTTCCTCTTTCACAGTGATGAATTAACGGCCAGAGACTGGATGCTGTGTTTGTTCTAGATTTAAGTTAGTTTATAAGTCGTGTGCTGATATAATCAGTTGGCTCATAAAGTGCACGTTAAATATCTCAAATAAATTAAAATGAAAAAATATGTGCTTAAAAACTACATAAAGACGTGTTCAATCAAGTAAATAACAAATCAAACGAACCCGTAATTAAATTTTGAAATAAAACTCCTTTTTATACATTTTCTATCAATTTTGAGGCGTTCCGGGAACCCCTCTTTATAGTGAGGTTGTAAAAGACAGAGAGGCGTTGTTTTTGACAACATGGGGAACCTCTCGAATATACACACTCTACGCTCGAGAGCGAGTATATGAAAGCGCCCACTTGAGTGAAGTGACGGAAGAATGCAAAGACTAGATGGAAGTCTGTTTATCAAATATTCCAAGGCGAACAAAGCGAGAACAGGTGTAAACCTTCACTGCAAGTCCTCGACGGTGCTTGGAACCAACACAAGGAAATCCGACCGTAATTACGTCGGCGTGTTTACCACTTCTTGTTGAGGGCCGCGTATTTATTTACATATCGGTTCGTATTACAAAAAAGAAAAAGTTTTAATTGTTTCTACTCATTCTTATGAACCTATTTTAAAGTTTAGCTTATTAAATAAGAGCATCGCTTACAAAAACATCTTTAAATATTTATATTATTAAAGTCACAGCTTTGAAACTTAGAAACCACTAAAACAATCTTAAACTATCTTAAATTCTCCTGATGTGGTGCAATTAAAAACTATTTTATTATTTTGAAGAATGCTTATTACATGTTTCTAACAATTTAGTTTGACCCCAGAACCGTAACATTTCGCGTTCGACATTTAATTGAAAATTGAATGATTTTTATCTTTCTGTGATTATATTTTAAAATTATAAATCTTAAAATGTGAGGTTTTAATGCTATAGAGCTAGACTGGAGATGACAGAGGTTCGAATCACGGTCGTTTTTAGCGAGGTTATTTTTCCTAAATTGTTTTCCACTTTTTTTTTACGTAAATGAGGGTATACTTCCTCTAAATGCAAATTTACGTATCCTTAACTCTATAGCATAATTAGTACATGTGCGTATAGCCTGAAAAGGTAGTAAGATATGGTGCTAAATATAAATATATATTTGATTCAGTTTTATAAGTTGATTTTACAAAACCTAAAAATTGGTCGTTGATGGAGGAACGCGGTAAAGAAGTTCACAAAGTGCAGAGATTTTTAATTTCATAACTAGCCCATTCTATTCCTATTCCATTGTTCTTTCATTGTATCTTATTCACTCTCAAGAAACCTTGGTTTCTCGATTGTCTTAGCATTGATATATCTTTTTATTTTCCTTTGTCACTTTTAATTTTGTTTGTGTATCTCCATGACAATAATCACATCTTTTGTGAGTGTGTATCTCTATTACACTAATCACCGCTTTTGTGTGTGTGTCTTTATTAGAATGTGACTTTATGTGTCTCTCTGACACTAATGCCATTTTAATGTTTCTCTTTTACACTAATCATAGATTATGTGTGTTTGTCTCGCTCTGTGACACGGAGTGTCACTTAAGTGTGTATCTTTGTGACACCAATTACATATTTTGTATGTATTATTATTTGACATTAATCACCACTCTTTTTGTGTTTGTCTCAATGACAATACCCATCGTATTTTGTTTGTGTTTTTGTGACGCTAACTGCCGCTTTTGTGTTCGTATCCATGCTCTGCGCAAGTTTACCTGACTTTATACTCAGGAATAGTGGGAAAACATTTAGGAAAAGATGCCCTCAGTACACCAAACTGGTATTTGATCCCTGACAACTACTCCATCACTGTTAAAGGTGATTGGTTGCTTTTAAGTTAATGAGTACTTAAAATAAAATTTAATAATAATAACTTTCTCAGAAAATTAGTCTCTACTTTCTTAATGAACTAGCTTCAAATTTTGGTGGGTTAATAGTTGTTTGTAGTCCATTGAAGCTATTGAGAATTTAATACTATTCAGAAACACTATGATTTCTCACCAGGTGAAGAATTACTTAAACTCTACTGATACTCGAAACAAATTATCACAGTGGCATTTGGTTGGTCATCTTAGAGAATTTTATTATTATTATTTTTATTATACTGTTTGTCTTTAATCGTGTATCTAAGGAAACCACCATTTTAAAAGATACGGAAAAAGAAAGGAACTGAAAGACTGCGTGAGGGTAGAGAAAATCCACTGGAATGCATAGTGAAGTGATTAAAGATAAAAACAGAATCATTCTCTTACTTAATGAGTTTTTTATCTTGTTCCACTAGAAGAGTGATTTAACTTATGACTCAATTATCAGGGGCAAGATGATGTCTCTAGTAGAAGGATACTTACGACACCATTATCAGGGGAAAGGTTATGTCTATAGCAGAGGGAACACTAATGCATCTCCCATTAGCTAAAAGGTTATGAGGTTCCTAGTGCTGAGGTCCTACCCATGATTGGGGTCATAGTTGGGATTAGAGAGTACAAATAAATATACAAAACAGAGTACTAGCGCTGTAAGGCAGGGCCATGATGAAGCTGTGGGGAAAGAGAGTATGTGTCGCTCACCCTGTGTCCGTTGACGAACCAGGTGATGTTGGCGGCGGGGTAGGATGACCGTGCGGTGCAGTTGGCCCGGATGCGCTCCCCGGCCGAGTAGCGAAGCTTGTCCACGGCGATGACAGGGTCCTCGGGCGGTGTTTCTGCACAATACACAACACAATACGGGTCAGTTAACTTCTCGTAGACAACAGAGGGAGCAACAGGATAATGGGTGAACCGGTGAGGCATGTTAGTGTCTTCAACCAATTACATTACTCTTAGGACACTTTCTGATAATGAACTAAGGACCTTTAGATCTGTAAGAAGCTCTCTTGACTTACTAAAGTGTCGTAATGAAGATATTTCATGTCTCCGCCATCTGTAGGATCTAATGTGAAAGAGTTTCTTCAAGCTAGAGAGTATGGGGTTAGCACTAGAATGTTTTGTGCATCATGTCTTACTACCAGTTAGGCTTATCCGTATTTGGGGTATGGTTGAGGGAGGTACCCACATTTTCGTGAATAGAGAGTCGTAAACACTCTCTGAACAAACGATTTGAATCTGAACTTCAAGCTCCTCATCACTGGCACGTTATTATTTTAATGATAGAAGAACACGTTTGACCTTACGACCTCTAGTGAGGATGTTATAATCGGTAACTATATATTTATATATATCTACGATGATAGCATATAATATATAATATATTTTCATGCACAAATATATACTAACCATAGAAATACTATGTAAAGTACGCAATATCCATATTTAATATATATAAACTATACCTTGATTTTCTTAGGAATGGATATTTAGAACACTTTTAGAAAATATAGCGTAATTTTTCCAATCAATATTGTTAACATTTTACCATATCACTAATATTTTTTGTGGGTGTGGTTAATTTATATAAAAAATAACAGCTTCAGGTCACATGACTTGACGCATGAATGCGTGAAATCAGATCTAGTAGCTCATTTAGTGTTCAGGTATGTCTATTCAAATTAACAAAAAGCAGAAGTTACACCCATTTGTATTAGTTAAGGAGTAACACTCTGGGCGTCTGTATTTTTTTTTTAAATACTGGTTGGTTTATCTTTTACATTTTAAACATTTCGAACCATTGATTGAAATCAGTGTTTTGGTATGATGCAAAACACTCTACCATTGAGTGGCCCAGTTATCTCCTAATATTTTCTAAATAATATAAATCTGATCGATTGGTGATCTATTTCGTCTAACTCCCCTCTGGTGTTCCCCAATCATTTCCTCTGCATATGGCGTCAATCGCATTAAAATTATGTTAGATATCATTGTGCAACAATCTACGTTGCTAGTAGTAGCCTACTCCCTTTAGTTGAAAGCTTCTTTTCAAACACACACACACATTTGAAAGCTAGATATGGTATAATATTTTAATCAAGTCAGTTGATAAAAAGCTTAAATGCAAAATCTAGTAACAATGCACGCTTTTTTGCCTTTACTGTACCTAGACTAGTTCACTACTGCCACCTAGCCGGCCATATATAGGCCTAAGGGAGGGAGACAATGGCAAACAACCAGGGGCCTCCGCAAATCAAGAGCCCCACAAACTGTTACAATAGTAAACATACATCTATTTTAGCTGTAGAAATTGCAACTATAGTAAAATATTGGAAAAATGAATCATAATTTATTACATATTTTTATTTATTTCTGACCAGATAATACTTACGTAGCTGCCCTGAATCTGTAGACTTATTCAGTTTTGTTCAACAAATATATATATTACATCTTCTGGACATTATAGAATATTGATACAAAATTTAACACTGACCAACACAAAGTTTAACGTTCCTAAGAATGTGTTTGAAGCTCGTTGTTCATGTTGAGCTGATGTGACAAAAGCCATCGTCCATTGATTGGTACGACAAAATAAAGAAAGGAAAGGATTCTCAAATTATCAGAAGCAGAAAGTTATAAATTTAAATAGAATCTTGGAGACTTTTGAAGATGTGTAGTGTTGAAATCGCACTGTATGGTGTATTTTGGAATGATATTTTGGAGTGGTTTAGTGTCAAAGAGAAATAAATTTAGTGAATATGAAGAAGTAGCAAAGAAAATAACTGAGATGAAATAGTAGATTAAAATGCGTTGTTTTGTGAAAAACATGAGGCTTTGTCCTTTGAGCTCTGGGAAAACAGTGTCAGCTCAGCTTTCACCTAAAGATAAGTTCCGCACAGAAAGTTTCATCCCAATCATCGATCAGCTTTCTACCTTATCAAATGTAATATAATATGCTTATAATGGTTTCTTTGACCTGTTTGTATTTCTTAGCCAACTGGGTCATTTAAATACCTCAGACACATGCTCTCTGCTGCATTCAATCTTATCACTATATACAATTACGACCTGGCACCCACTCTTGAGATTGAAAGTGAATTGATACAATTGGCAGCAATTTTTGATATGTATAGAGAAAAGTATGATGGCAGGGTGCCAAAGGAAATGCTTTTATTGTTGAGAACAACTTCAAAGCTACATTTTCGAATATTAAAACTATCTTAAGTATATATTTAGTGCTAACGGTATCTAATTGCAGCGAGAAGTGCTCGTTTTCATAGATGAGATTATTAAAGAAGTAACTACACACAACAATGAAACAGAATAGAATATTCTGAAAATTGAAAAATGACACCTGGACACGGAAATCGAACCCGGGAACTTTGGCTTAGTATGCCAATGCTCTAACCACTGAGCTATCCAGGAATTGTCCCGTGCCCAGGGTCATTATTCACTCATATTTTAAGGATAGTTTATCATGACTTTCATTGCTGAGAGTTTAAAATGACTTATTTTCGTGCACTGGAGCTCATGGCAATTATTGTGAAACTTGGCTAAGAAAAGAACGAAAATTATCTTTGTCCTGATTGAATTCGTTTATCTGTTTGTGATTTAAATTTAATAATTAAAATACCTAAATTTATTCTTTTTGAAAAACATAATAAGTTGTAGTAAGGTATCAATATTTAATCCTAATTAAAATAATAGAATTCAATGTAAAGAATAGTTATAAATGTTGGAGAGAAAATATGTTTTAAATGGTACTGAGTCTAAGATCAATTGAAAATTTAAGATAAAAATGCTGTCCTTAATGTCTAAGAGGATATAAATATTAACAAAATTAGTCAGAATCACAATATAACGAATTAATTAATAGAATTATAATATTAAAAGTTATGTAAAAGCAATAGTTTGAATGTAGGATAGACTTAGGCCCGTATGCAAGGACGATGCTGAGCACGGCCAGAGTACAGGCTGAGCACTAGCACAGCATGAGGTCTGTCGTGAAAACAGGTGTCTCGATCGTCTATGCGCGCAGCGCCATGTTGTGGAAATATCCTCCGAGTACGGGCAGAGTATAGCCTAAGCCAGCCCGGCTCTGGCGAGACTCAAGATATTGCGTCATAGATCGTACTAGCTCGAGGCTCATACTCTGCCTGTACTCTGGCTGTGCTCAGCATCGTCCTTGCATACGGGCCTTAGACTCAGTACCATTTAAAACATATTTTCTAACCCACATTTATAACTATTCTTTACATTGAATTCTATTATTATAATTACGATTAAATTTATTCTATTTTATGTATTTTAATGCATTTACTGGACTGTGTTGTACCTATGTAGTGTTGATTTCTGGGTGAACCTTAACAAGTTTCTTAATTTAAAAAAAATCAACTCGGTCATTTATGGACAGAAAATGTATGGATGAATTATTTTCTTTTCAGACTTTTGACAATATTTTTTGTCCTTACCAAGTATAAAAAATCACAAACGAAATTAATAGTTCTTTTATTTTAAACAAATATAATTCATTGTGATGGAAATATAAATAATATTTTTAACATTGAGATTTTAACAGTTAATTTTGTAAAGAAGAAAGGATAATGTCGAAACGTTGAAAATAAAAATATCTGTTTAATAATGGGGCCTCTAATTATTTATCGCTTCGGGGCTTCCCCATATTTGAATCAAGCCCTGCTTTCACTACAACCACACACACACACACACACACACACACACGCACACACTAAAATTCAAACCCCTAGTTTATCGACACATTCTAATAAAACGAATCTCAAAAACAAAACATGCTATTGGATATATTTAGTTTTATGCATTGGCAACTATTTTCAAGTGATCTTATAAGAACTGTCCCAGAAAATGTTAATAAAATAAATGCTACGACACAATCACACAGACTTCCTCATATCGTATTTTATAGCTTGGAACAATATGTTTAAAAGTAATTTTTTTAGTAAACTACCCTTAAGAATTTTATTTGCTTAGAAAAAATCAGTCATATGTAAATTATCCTCAAATTATTTATATTTGTAAAACTATAAAAATGGATTCTTATTTATCATTAAAACCAATTCCAAAGTAATAATTATGAACTGAATATTAAAGACATTTTGAAATATTGAAAATGTTCTAAAACGTATCAAAAGTCACCCTTAAATTAATTTACTATAGAAAAATAAACATACACTGTATTATAAAATGTAAATTTGTACAAGGATACCAATTTTAAACAAAATTGTTAAAGCTATTTTGAAAAATTTCAAAATTTTTAAAATTCATCTTTCTGTAAAATACTTAAATTTTTATTTTGTTAAAACTTACCAAATTACCATTTTAATTAAAATCGCTATAGCTATTTTACAAAAATTTTGAACTAAAAAAAGCACTTGTAAACTACTCTTAAATTAAGGGCTATGTTCAAAATCAAAGATTGTCTTGAGGTATAGCAATATAACATCTGGCTAACAAGTTTGAAAAAATCCAACAAACCATTTCAGATCTGTGGCCAAGGACAGACAGACTTGAAGGCAGGCTGAATAGACATAAAATCTACCTTTTTAGGTTCAGGGATACGTAAAACTTATACATCCAGCATAATCTCTTAAAATACTTTCTCTTTAAATGATACAGTAAAAATGCTCCTTTAGTCCAGTGGTATGCGACCCTGGGGCTGTGGCCCTATTTAAGATTCCGAACTATTAAGGGGCTACCAAATTATCTTACGGATGATATGAAAACCCCAAGCTGAAACCATAATAATCCTGTAAGCAAATGATATGTGCAATAAAAGGACATTGGCTTTATACAGTTCAGAACCTTAGAATGATTTATAGGGCACCCACCTAAACTCCATCGCTAACGTAAAGCGTAAGTGGTGAAGGATTCATGTAAGTAAGACGGAAACGTTTATTTAATTTACAATGTAGCATGGAGTCCTCTAAATAAAATAATACTTCCGTGGGATCACACTCAAAAAAAGGTTGTACACCAGTGTATTATTGTACTTTAAATAGTTGAAAAAACTATGTCAAGTTAATATTGAATTTTTTTAAATGTATATAGCTATAAATAATTAAAGATTGTATTTATGTTTGTTGATTGTGATAGAATTCTTAGGAGACAAGATAGTACATGATAACATTTATGTTTGTTGATTGTGATTGAATTCTTAGGAGACAAGATAGTACATGATAACATTTATGTTTGTTGATTGTGATTGAATCTCTAGGAGACAAGATATTGCGTGATAACATTTATGTTTGTTGATTGTGATTGAATCTCTAGGAGACTAGATAGTGCGTGATAACATTTATGTTTGTTGATTGTGATTGAATCTCTAGGAGACTAGATAGTGCGTGATAACATTTATGTTTGTTGATTGTGATTGAATCTCTAGGAGACTAGATAGTGCGTGATAACATTTATGTTTGTTGATTGTGATTGAATTCTTAGGAGACAAGATAGTACATGATAACATTTATGTTTGTTGAGAGTGATTGAATCTCTAGGAGACAAGATATTGCGTGATAACATTAATGTTTGTATATTGTGATCGAATTCTTAGGAGACAAGATAGTACATGATAACATTTATGTTTGTTGATTGTGATTGAATCTCTAGGAGACAAGATAGTGCGTGATAACATTTATGTTTGTTGATTGTGATTGAATTCTTAGGAGACTAGATTGTACATGATAATATTTATGTTTGTTGATTGTGATTGAATCTCTAGGAGACTAGATAGTGCGTGATAACATTTATGTTTGTTGATTGTGATTGAATCTCTAGGAAACTAGATAGTGCGTGATAACATTTATGTTTGTTGATTGTGATTGAATCTCTAGGAGACTAGATAGTGGGTGATAACATTTATGTTTGTTGATTGTGATTGAATCTCTAGGAGACTAGATAGTGCGTGATAACATTTATGTTTGTTGATTGTGATTGAATCTCTAGGAGACTAGATAGTGTGTGATAACATTTATGTTTGTTGATTGTGATTGAATCTCTAGGAGAGAAGATAGTGCGTGATAACATTTATGTTTGTTGATTGTGATTGAATCTCTAGGAGACTAGATAGTGCGTGATAACATTTATATTTGTTGATTGTGATTGAATCTCCAGGAGACAAGATAGTGCGTGATAACATTTATGCATCAGTAAGTAAGACTGATTCAATCATCATTCAATCATTCATTTTGTCAATCAAATTTTAGAAAGATTAGTTGAATTAATTGAGAAATAGCAACTTAAAGATCTTGTCTAAGACTTTTGTACGCATACTTTCGACTTCAGTTAAGTAATTGAACCATCATTCTCTCGCCAGATGTTTACGTGCACACTTACAACTAGAGCTCTTTGGTTGAAATTGCTCGTACAAACCCTTTGAGAGTGGGGGTGAGATTGAGAACAGAGAGGATACCAGTTCCCATCTCTGTTTGCAACGGCAGGTGTTGCTATGGTAACGAGACGCCACTCATGAACCGAAAGGTTTTGTCTCATTTCCTTTGTCTGACGTCAGATCTGAGTCAAGAGACTTTTCTGGCCTCCTTGACGGTTTAGAAAGCAGAAAAGCAATTTCCTAATCAGACAAACGTATACATAAAGACAATTTCTCTACGCTGTTTCCACAGTTGCTGCCAACTCCATATGTTCCTTTTAGGTTGACAATAAAAGAGTCTATTTAAACTTTATTTTTATGAAGGATGCTTAAGTTCAAAAACACTAGTGGTGTGAAGGGCCTCTTCAGTTTACGGTATACCCCCTTCCTTTCTAAGAGAATCTTATGATGGGCTTACAAGTGACAGTTAAGTATCTGATCTCAGACACTAGGTGTCCCGTGTGAACGGTTGATACAGCAGTGTCTGTAGACCAACACTCATGCGTGTGTGTCGGAATATCAGTGATACTATCATGGGAACATTTTCTTTCCTGGTCTCAGGCACTGATCTGTAAGCTCACAGCCAGTTTGATATTATGTCTGGTATTTGTATTTAACATGACTACACCTACTGATAAATATAATCGAGCAATGAAGTTATTAATTTAATATAATGAGAATAAGGACTCCCATAATTATGGGTAGTATGTCGTTAATAGTGTTAAGGTTTTTAGGACATGTCATATTTTTATTCTACGCTTCATTAATGTTAGACATAATATGTACATGTCTTAGCTCTGATTACAAATTTAAAAATATATATATATTGAATTTAACTATATATTTAGGGTTTTTAAATTTTAAAACAAATTTAAATCATTTTTAGGGCATATATTAAGCATTTTAAGAATCCTATAAATATTTTTAATTGTTAGAAAAAGTAATATTCCATGTTTTACAAAATAATAATATTAATAATATAATATCTAAACAGTTTACAGAAAATTTGCAAGCTACTTTAGTCATTATAGGGTAAATTATAGTGAGCCATGGTAATTTTTTACAGCATATTTTAAATTTAAGGAACTTTTTTGACATTTAGAGGCATATATGCATGTATTATCGCGGTTTTTTTTTAGATAAAACAAATTCAAGCCCGAGTCATAGATCATATAAAAATTATATTGTAAACCAAGCTGAATTTGAAAGTTTTGGAATGGAGTTTAACTCAACCAAAGAAGAAATTATGATGGCATTTTATAATTTAAAAACTCAACTGGATCGTTACTGTCCTATTTAAACTTTTTCATATCTTCTCATCCGTTTTCTATTCGATACTTATTGTTGCGATGAAACCAGAAACAATCTCGTTGAACTTGCCGAGTGTTGGGTCAGATTAGCGTCATGTGACACTTTTGTAGGTAGAGCGATCTGTTGTATAGAATGTTTATATACCTTTATAAGTGTTGGGAAGATCTCTTGAGCGGTTTGTAGCGTCATGTGACACTTATATCAAGAGAGTTCTATGGGGTGTTCTTACTATGACAATTGGATTAACTCGGTCGGTAAAACACTGTCTCGAAAGGCTGAATATCAAATAACATTTTAGAAAACATTATAAACAAATTGAAGTAAGGCGTGATATTAATTTTGGTTAAGATATAGATAAAACCTCAGATTTGCTATACCCAGCATATAGATTGAAAAATATAATGAATTAAATATATTATAAAAACATTATAGTTGAAATTGAATGGCTTTAATGTTCAAACGTCTGGTTAAATTGTGCTTAGAGTGCACAACAATGTGTCATATATACAGTTAATCGCATACATTGCCATAACATCATCAACAAAATTTAAACATAAAACATGTGTTGACAAGTCTAAAAATACACAAACAACATATTAAAATATAATTAAATGTTGGACAATAAATTAAGGATAGAAACCATGTTTAAATTCATCATTGATGTTAAATAGCTAAACATTTTAGAAATCGTAGGTTTTAATATTTTCCAATTTGGTAAAGAGGTTAGTTGAGTGTTCTAGTTACAACATATGAAAACAATTTTTAAGTATAGGTTTAGTATCACATCCAAGTCTTATTTTGTTTCAGACCCGTAACCGTTACTCTTTTGTTTGATATTCAGTGATTAGAAGAATGCTGATTCAAATCCGGCCGACATGTTTTGGTGTACTTGATATCACATTCATGGCCACTGTAAAATGAAATTAAAGAACCATGATGATTTTTTTTCTATTTAACATGAGTGTAAAAACCATAAAACTATCGTATAATGATGAATTTAAATATAATATGATAATCAAACAAACTTACCAAAGTCGTTTAGTAAGACACAAAGTGTTGTATACGACTGTAAGATGGAAAATGACTAGGGTGTGGTTGAAACAAATTGGTTGATGGTAAAAACAAATTATTATTATATTTTTCAATCTATATGCTGGTTATTAGCAATCCTGAGGTTTTATCTAAGTCTTAACAAAATAAAACTAATATCAAATGTTCAGTACACCTCAGAGTGACATTTTGAACAATAAAGCACCAAATTATCATAACCAGTATGTATAATAATTTACATAATCTACAGTTAGTATTAGTTTAAATACACGGAATTAAGGTGAACATAAAGGAATTTTAATAGTGTTTACGATCTGACTTCTGTTCTAAGGGCTTAGAATATATTTAATTGTGAAAAAAAAACTAAATGAATACAGTTTTAATGAAAGTTGAATCTTAGTACTGGAATAGTTTATGTTCATAAAACTCTTGGATGTAAAAAAAAGGCAAAGTAAACTTAAAATGAAGGCCGGTTTGGTGATTCGATCTACAAATATAAAAATCCATTCAGCAATATCCATTGGGGGAGAGGAAAAAAAAAATCTAAAGAGCCCTAGAATAGAAAAGGTATTGAGTGGGGGAGGAAGAGAGGGGGTTGATGGGGGATGAGTAAACCTGTCGACCCCTTTCCTCTCCAAACACAGGGCATGGACAAACACAGCATTTTACTGTCAGCCCTTAGGGGGATCAATGGGAGGGAAGGGAGGGGAAAAAACACACGCTAGACATAACATAGATAAACACTACATTGAGAGCACGAACAAGTGAACGACTTCCAAACTTGGGGCATTACTCAGGGGAGGTACCCAAGGGGCGGTTCTTGAACTCTGTTCCCTAGCAGCTTTTTGCTTTCTCTCGTTCTAGTGCCAACAGTGACTAACAGTTACCAAGAGGCTACTTTATACGCCGGTATAAGATTTAAACGTTCACTTTTTACTTTCTTGCTATCTTGCATGTAGAGAAAGTATTGTGATCGTAAAAACAATTGAACTCTAGATTTTGATGAATTTTGACATTTCATGACCCGAAAAAGTTGTTTTTGAATTCCCGTCTGTCTGTCTGTACCTACAACTAGAGCCTAAACTATTTTACTGATCAGGTTTAAACTTAGTATCTATTGTTTTCATATGGTTGCCCCCAGGATTTTTGGAATAGAATATCTAACCCCAAAATTAAGGGTAGTTTACTTAAGGGCAAAAAGAGAAAAAGTCGATTTTATCAAAATCGGCTCAAAAATTTTGATTAAATTTCATTTCTAAACATTAATAAAGATTAAAAACAAAATGGCTACTTTCAATATTTCGGCAAAATGATTTTAAGGGCTCCGGTCTAATGCATAAATTCTCATTTTGTATTATATCTCCGAAACTATTAAATAAATAAAATTACTTATAATTAAAAATATGTAGCTCTATTTATAATACAAATATTTTATTCAAGGCATATTTTTATAAAACCAATAATTTTCAAGCTATACGTAAATATATATATTTTTTAACCTTTCGAACACTAAAGGTAGTATCGCGACCGTAAAAAAACCAACCAAAAATGTTGATGGATGTAAACGTCTCATGACCCCCCGAACCCTAAAAAGTTGTCTTTGCAATTCCGTCGGTCTGTGTGTCTGTTAAAACTTGAAATTAAGAGCAGTTTAATAAAGGGTGGAAAAAAAAGATTTTCTCAAAATCGGCCTTAACAATTTTGATTAAAGTTCGTATCTGGGCGTTGATTAAGATTTTAAATAAACTGACTATTTTCATTTTCCCGTGAAAATGTATTTTAGGGTACTTTATGGAAGCTGAAATTTACTATTTGAGATAGTATCATTGCAAAATTATAGTATTATTAAAAATAAAAAAACTATTATATGGATTATATTTTTACAAAACCAGCAGTTTCTTATATTGGAAAATATATTAATACAATTTTGTGAGCTTTAGTTGTAAAGATATACTACTAAGTTTTAACGCAATAATTCTCCAATGCCATAGAGTAATTAAATATAAGTAAGTCTCTCAAAAGGTTTATGTTATTCTTCCTTAAACCTTTTAGGGAAAATGTTTGTACAACAATGATCTATATCAATTTTAGACTCAATAGTCCATATTTACATTTTTTTTTTCGTCAAAATTTATAAATGAGTAATTTAATAGCAATGCGATGACATGAAGATGTGCAACACCTAATAAAATGTCAAAAATTTTAACCGGAAGTCGAAATTTTAATACGAAGTGTTGACCCTTGTGGACCCAATATCTATCTTTTTTATCGGTCCAAACATACAATTGGAGACATAAATTCCTTAACAATAAAATTATAAAATTTAAAACCACGACTTAAAAGATGTTTTACAGAAGGATAGTGCAATTTATTCTTGGGTTTGATAGTGTATATTATTTTGATACACATATTTTACGAGTTTTGATTAAATATTTCCATTTCTAAACAGTAGAGCGAGAAAGTCAATGCAGGGCTACGTACCATTTATTTTTTGTTGGTCATACATTTTGAATATAAATATTGATTAAAAATCATCACATTTATTGGGAGTTTGTTCATAATATCTTAAGATTAAATTCATGATTTTTAAAAAGTGTATTACTGCTATTAAGAAATTAAAGGAAACTATTGTTCTTTAAAAGAAAAACATTGTCATCTCAGATGAAGAAGTGGTGGTGGTTTGGTTTTAAATAGTTATGGTTTTATTATATTTATAAAATTAAACTCTAATCTTCTACGTTCCTATTTTTCCATTCACTTGTGTGTGCAGTTGTTGCTTGAAAACAAAAGTTTACAGAGGGAAACCTAAGGGAGAGTTCTGAGGAGTTAAAAATTAAGCAATTATTTTACCTGAGTATAAATTGTTAGGCTCATATAGTCTGGTTTCCTAGTGACGCGAAGGCCGAGGTTTGAATACCGGTTCGAAGAAGTGAGATGGTTTTAATTTTTTTTTATATGTTTTCCAATCCCCCTTTATATAAATTCGAATACTGTATATTGTCTTTAAAACTCTACATTTCTAGTTCTTATTTGATTAGGATAATTAAAATGCGCATATTTCGGTTGGGTGATAGGTTCTAAGTAAGATGAGGCAAAAATACTTTTAAAGAGAGAATTAAAACACCACTAACAAAGCTGTTCAAAATTGAACCCAACATCAGTTCTCGCCTAAGTCTGGTATACTGGCTGATCAGCTACATCTTCCAGCTCCAGGACAACTTAAGTATCGTTTTATATTGGTGATTTTGCAAGCGCTTCTCTTATATATATGGTTTAGTGAGTGCCCTGGTACCTTCTGGTTGTAATGGGAGGGATGAAACATTCAAACCAAACAGATGCGCCGTTTCTGAGCCGCTCCTATTTCTTCTTTTAGTGGTACTTAACACGTCTAGGCTATTAGGTTCTCACAAATTATTTTTACTGCAGGAGCGCTTTTTGTATTAGGGGGATGAAAGTTCCCGAAAACTAGACAATGTTTGGTGGTATTTTATCGAAACTCATTTTCATGGTGAGGACATTATCAATTATACAGAAAGACACACTGGTGCTCGTGTGGACAAAGGCGTTAGTATCGTATTGTCTAGCTACCATCTTGTCTTGTTGAAAAAAAAAAAAAAAAGTGTACAAATTTAGGTTAATCTTTGTATATTTGTATACTTATATATTTGAATAATATTATAATTATGCTTTTGATCATTTTATTTTAGAACAAACACAACCATCTTCATATAGTAGGCTAACCAACTATAGAGAGAACAGATCCAATTTCAAAGTAATACATTTTTGTTCTCACCGGAAATTGAACCCAGAGTTTTAGTTAAAAATATAACACATTGCTGACTAAGAGGTGTTATATTTTGTTTAGTCAAATCTACAATTATTATCATCTAGTAAAATATAATATAATTCTTTAAGTTGTATCAGTTTTTTGTTTAGGAAGAGTCAAATTAAATATATTATACTTTTGTAGTTGTCAAATAAGTTATCGGACTACGCGAAAAAGATTTTTTTTTTAATTTATACTACACATATGTTTATCTCTAAAATTTGTTGTTCACACGTGATTTATTATTTCGGATTAATATATATCCTTGATAATGTGGATGAATTTCCTCTAAATTAACTCCTTCATCTCTACGTAACAAAAAAGAAGTTAAACTTAATAATTAAAGCAAGTTCTTAATAATATGAAAGTAAAGATAGTCAAACACCAAACAGTATCCGTTCCACTTTAGAAAACTAGGGTTGGAAACAACTGGGACCTCCTGAGAACAGATTAGGCAGTACCCAACCTTTTCCAACTTGAAGTCCCAAACTGGTATTCAAGACAAAACCCCTCAAATGTAGTAATATTTCGCCTCTATCAAGGCTTGCTATGGCTTGTACTTTTACAACTATATTTATATTTAAAGTCAACCTGAAATCTAGGGTATATGAGGTCAAGTCAATAAACGGATAACTTGTCTTCGTGATTTTTATGACTATTTATTATTTTATTATATTTGGAAGAAGGTACAGGAAATATGGATAGAACCATATAAAAGGGATGAAAGCAATATTAATATTACAGGGAAAAGAATAACACAGTTCATATTTTACATTACTGCCATTGAACAAAGGAGTATTGGCTGCCTCTTAAAAAAAAATCAAATACTAACACCCAATCTCCCGACCTAGGTTTCATTATATCGGGACTCAACAGGAGGGAGTGTGAAACGAGCAAAGCAAACCTTTTAAAAGAGGAAACAAAAAACACAAAAGGGAGTAAAAGTAAAATGGTAAAGAATGATATGACACTTAGATAGGAATATGCAAAAAGGAATAACATAAATGACGAACAAATGAAATGAACATAGGATGTGAACATATATGATATATATTATATATATATATATATATATGCAAAATATTTCCTGTGGTTGCCATTTATGTTATTCATTTTACATGCTTCTCTCTAAGTGACATATCATTCTTTACCATTTTCCTTTTACTTCATTTTGTGTTTTTTTTTATTGTTTCTTCTTTAAAAAAGTTGCGTTGCACGTTTCACACTCCCTTCTGATAAGCTCCGAGAAAATGAAACCTAAGTCGGAGGATTGGGTAGTAATGATCGATTTTCTTCAAGAGGCAGCGTTTAACTTTTTGTCCAATGGTAGTAATGTAAAGTGTGAAAGCCATATTGTTCTCGTTTCTTTTATGTGTTTATATCCACCTTTCCTGTACTTCCTTCCAAATATAATACAATTACCTCATAAAGTGAAATATGTTTTCCTTATAAAAATGTACTACTTTAAGTATTTTATGTGCATTCTTTAAACCAATAGAAAAATAGCACACGATCTAAAAATAAGCTTAATTAATAAATTGACTTAAAAAGCTCTTTACTTCAGGCCTTTATTTCATCATTGAGGAAAGGGAAGCCTTAGTTATTTAACTAAAGATACATTTTTTGACTGCTTTGGGAATTGGAATTGTGACCTTAATCTCGGTAGTGACCTAACTATTTAAAAAAAAAATATGCTTTCTGGAATTAACAGTTAATAGTTACTAAAACAAACTTTACACAATAATGTATTTGTTATATTTAATAGTTGCCGTATAGTTACTGATTATTGTCTATTAAGTTCAATAAACAGGAAAACTAACTTCAACTAATATTCTGGAAAGCCTTCCAACAATATTTGTTTCAGAACCGTGATATTATAAGGCATTTTATTAAGAACATGCCTAAAATAATTCAAAAGTGGCAGGGACGTCCTTAAAAAGAAATACGTTTTAAATTATAGAAAACTTTTAAATGGTTTATGGTTTTATATTTTTAAAGGTCTTTCCTATCATTTTTCATACAAACACATCAATTTGTTTTTTTAAGGATACCGTAGCAGATAAAAGACGGACATTTGTTTACAAAGTTTCTCACAGAAAACAACAGCAGTGCAGTCAGCCACGATTTATAATATATTGTTTGTAATATTACAAACTAGAGCTTCCCTCGAACTATCTCTACATGCCTTCATTATAAATTGTGCCTTGCGTCGCTAACAAGGGAGGGATGTGTTCGGATAAAGCTTCTCTTGTCTTCTCTATAAACGCCGTGAGGTAGTACAGATGCAACCTCTCGTACACTCAGACACTGCGCTAGAACAACTATCTGGGGCCGAGAACTTTGTAGTATTATCAGCTCTACACTGCACGCTAGATAAATAATAGAGTGGTTGGCAAGGAGGGAAGTGGGGAGTGAATTTGACAATTCTTATCTTACCGTCTGTTCAAATGACATATAAGCCTCGCATGAATTTACAGACTAAAAGTAGTATTTATTAGTCACATAAAGCCTGAATACACAACACTGCCGTGTCCTGGAATAATTAGTGGTTTGATACGCCTTGGTGGCTACGTGGTCTGGGTTGTTGGACTGGTATTCTACCTGATCGACGCTGAAGAGTATAATAGGTTTCTATTCCATGCTAAGTTCTTTCCGCAGTTGCGATTATTTAACTATCCTCGTCATTCTAATTTCTTAGATTAACAAGTTGATAATCCTTGTGTTAATTAACTGGCTAGAGCTTAGGTGTTTGTCAACTATGTCATCAACTCGTTTGTATACCGCGTGTCTTCTAATAGTTTTCAATGGGTTAATTTTTTCTAAGTAAAGAGCTTACATTAATTTTAATTTCATAATAAAGGCACAGAACACAAAAGTATGTATTTAAAAAATTAAAACAATACAAAAAATTTCACAGGCAGACTGGTATATAATATTAGCTAATAATTACAATTACCATTCACTCGAGAAAATTCTTTGAAAATGGCAATTGAAATATTGTGGCATGTGTTACAAATCTACCTTGCCCTGTCACTCAAAAACCAATTTACTGATTAAGATTAAATCTCACATGGGTATAACTTAGACGTTTGGTAACATAGGCTAATTAAAATTACCTATACCGCTTTAGCTATAACACCAACAGCACGCACCTCCCCCTAGTACCACATAGTTATTTCCGGGACCACTGGGGCTAGGAAGTGGCCCTTCATGTGGGGGGTACCTACGGGTGCTAGACTTCGAACACCCCCACCATTACATATCTCACCAACCCCAGACGTATTTCCAGAACCATTGGGGAGAGGGCGCGTCTAAATTTAACAATTTTCATAATTTTATCACCCATAAAAATTTGTATCCACTTTAAAATCAAGAAATTGATACATTAACTAATTACTGATATACAGAACATCGGCTGCTGAACTAGTCTCTAACTGTTGAGTAAAAATGAAAATAAATAAATATTGATAGATCATAGGAGACATCACACTTATAAATACCCTCAGTGATGACTATATGGTCTAAAGTCTTGGACTCGTATTGCACTAGGTTATCGTCTACTGGAAAGCTGGGGTTTGTGTCTCAGCCTGGTGCAGAATCATGTTTTCTACGTGTTATTTATCACTATTGTTTTACTATCTACTCTCCATTCTAATTCGTATGCATTTTCTATAAACTAACCTCCTTACCCTTGGATTAAACCTTTAGTTACCATTTTATTAAATGTACAGATAAATGAAAATGTATTATTTAAAAGTAATTACGCATGCCTTCAACACAATAACGAAACCAGTGGTAAATTTTCTAATTAAAAAAATGGGGATAAAGAAAGTCATGGATTTATGTAAAGAAGAGAGAACATAGTTTTATTAAAAACCATCATATGAGAGAATACTTGTAGAGGGAGATAAAAAGAAAAAATGGGTTATTTTTATTTTTGCGCTTCAGATCTCTAGAAGTCATACTGGGAAGACAAGCAGCAGACAGACAGACAGAGAGCCGGTGGGAAAAGAGTGGGGGTAGGGGGCTAGGTTGGTTGCTGACGGACATATAAATCCCCAATATGCTTGACACACACACACACAGGCATACATTTATATGTCCTTTGCAGCGGGGAGGGATAGAGAAACAGAAGCTGAGGGAAGAGAATGATGAAAATAGACCTGTCTGAATATCACGATTTATAACAGGGGTACTAAAACGAGGACTCGGCAGTCCCGTGAGAATTTTAGAGGCCACCGATTTTTGTTTTACTTCCAAGGCACAGATTAGGCAAATGTTTCTCTTTACGTACCTAAATGTCCTTACCTATTAAGGTTGATACTGTGCGTGCACGAATATATTATACGCGTTATGGTGGAACCACATACTTCTTACAAAAGTTAAATAGACGTTTCCTAAATATTAAAGATTCAATTATCGTAGTAAATTGATGATTTTGGAAGGTTTTTTTTATGTAAAAAACAAATATAGCTTCATAGATTCCCCATGCACAGACACACAAATAGTTTTATATCCAAATAAATCAAAACAAGAGTTAAAAATTATTACGTTTTACTTTATCACACAGAAAATGTATTGTAATCAATTTTAAAAAGGTTCATCCTTCAAATTATGATGGGTATTATCAACGTTTTTTTGCCACACAATCCAAACAAGTGTTTATTTACATTAGGTCTGTCTGTACTTGAGGCTACAACCTAATATATTCTAGGTATTTAGTTCAAACTTGATATATAAATGTTACATGATCATATCTCTAAGTTAGATCGGTATTTTAATTCTAGCTCTTACTAGAGACTGATTTGAAAAAAAATTCCAAACTGTTCAAAAAGTCTCTAACAACTTTTCTCAAATTGGCTATAGGAGGAATAACTAGCAGAGTAAACTTAAGTTTTAGAGACAAAAATGATAACTAAGTATTTACGATTATGTCGTACTGTTTTTGTTTAGTATCCATATCTTAACTAAGGTGACATGATATGGTTTGTGAGTCAAGGGCAGTATTTTTGCAGTTTTCATGGTAAACAAAAATTGTAGACAAATAAATCGAATATTTATCCATTATAAGCATATAATTTAATTTACTACACATAATAGTCTTAAATTGCTTAAATATATGTCAAGGTTTACCTAGAAATGGAAAATTATTCTTCCTTTTCATTAATTTTTTTTTTAACATAAAGTGTTAATATTCTCATGACGGATATTCAACAACTATTAATGTCACCATGGGAAGAAAATTAAGGTTAATATTTGATTTGATTTGTTTTGCCGAAAAAAATAATTTCCAAGAAAAAGGGCGATTTTCTCGTGTCCCCTTCAATCCCACCTTAAACGTCTACAACCAGTGAGTTTGTTGTGGTGGCTTACACCCCTGACTCTAGAGACTGGGGCTAACAGCCCCCCAAACGCGGGATTTTGGAGTTCTTTCTTTTAATTTAGATTATTTTAAACTGTGATAATCTCAAATGTGTAATGAGACTCTTAGAACTGAAATAAAAAAGTATGCATGGCACTTTCTCGTTAAAACGGCTCCCTTAAACTGTATCCATTGTTCGATAATTTTATTTTTAAAATTATATAGATACATATATAAATTTATTATACCCAAAGCAAGGTATTGTGATATTTTTTTTAAATTAGTAAGTTCAACACTAGGGTTACTAATGACAATATTAAGGTTATATAATAATGGCACTTAGAGGTAGTGCATCATTATTATCGTAGGAAGAGATCCAAGTAATGAGAGTGCACCCGGACGAGAGTTTAACCTCAATATTCCGTCAACTAGCTTCAAGTGCAACATGCCCTTGACCGCAGTACAATCCAGGACTACCCAAACTTGTTTAATCCAAGTGGTAGAGGTAAATAGGTTAACTCAGAACAAAGTACTCACATTAGCATGGAAAGAGGACGAAAATAATATTTTAAAACCATGCCCATTGTATACTGCTGACATTAATACCCGTCTTGATAATACCGTTCCAACAATGGCCCTGAAATAGCTCTTTAGAAATATTCAGATGATACCAACCCTCAGATCTGTTTATTACTTGAAATATTTTATTTATATAACTGTATTTTTTATGAATGTTTCATGCGACACTCACTAGCATTATTTTAATAATTTTACTCAAACCAGTAGAGAAACGGACTACGTATGAAGATAATGTGATCTTATTAATTACTAGTAGCGGGGAGACCGTGGATCGAATCCCGGTTGTGTACACTGATGGTGGTTCTTCCTGAATGGCTTACTACTCTTTCTACAAAATAATTCCTGTACGTTTCCTCTAAATTTTACCTTGTCTTTACTACAAAAATGATTTTATTAAAATGAGTATAGCTCAAGTAGGAACAAGCTCGGAGCAAAACAACAAAAGAACACACACACATATATATACGTACATATATATATATATATATATATATCACAGACTTAAATCAATTTTTTTTCTTTCAAAAATACAGCAACATTCTTGTATTTCTTTACAACGTATGTTTTTACTGTAGCATTATTGTTTTCATGATAGTTATTCATTTTCCTTTATTTATTATTTTATTGGTTTACAACCTAGGATTATGAGAAGTTGCCAAGGAAATTAAATCGAAACGATACTTTTTTGATCTCTACGTTTGTAAATATAAATTGGAATACCACGCACACCTTTGTTTGATTTTTTTTGAAAGCCAAATACAGGTCTAGTAGACCTAGGATCATTCCTGGACTATGGTAAAATTGTATATATTTTGTTTGTTGGTTTCCGTACAAAGATAGCATAGCTCCTTGAATTAACATTGCGTTCACATATTTTGTTCTTACGTTTCAGGTTAAGTTATAGTCGGGTCGTACTACGAATACATTTTACTATTTTTAACATTCCCAGATCCTTTCAGTACATGTACTAGACACAAAACTTAAGATGTTAAAATATATTTGTAAATAAAATAGAAGTATCAATATTACTTTCATTAGTTGAAAAAATATACTCAATATCACCATCCGGATCCTCTAGGTCGATGATCAATATTGATCGCAAGTATTGGTGATAGGGTTCTCTTACGAGAAATTCTCCATTCTCTCATGAATATATGATGCTGCATTTTATTAAAATTGATCCTCCTCATATTGTTTAATTAGAGTAGTTACTCTAAATTATTGATGGTGGTAGTAAGGCAGAAATCATTAAAACACTAATTTTTCAAAGCTCTTGAATGCTGCAGTAATCTGAATGTTTTAGAGCCATTGTCTGTCCACCCCATCTGAGTATATCCCTCTTTGGAGTAAAACCTTCAGCGGACTTCCCTTTCAACAAGGTGGATTAAATTCATCCCCCTTTATTTGTCACAGTTAAAACACACTTCTCCCTGGCCGGCGGTTTATCTTTCTTTCCACCTGTGTCCCTGGGAAAAGGTTAGACTTCTCCTGGGTCCCCTCGGTTGAATGGTCCTGACAAAACACTTTTCACAACTAAAGTACTCGCCAGGGTTGAGGTCATCGATAGAGTGGTGGGCAATAGCGCATTATTCCAACATGTTTAATAATTCACTTATAATAACTATCAAAGGTAATGCCGGTCTTTGAGTGATATATAGTAATTTAGTATTTAGTGGTGTTTCTAATTGTGGTATTTATCATACTTTAACTTAGAATTCTACATCCAAACTTAACTTATTAAACAACAAATCATCTATGTATTAACATTCTTTATTTTGTCCAGGAAGCTAAGATGCATATCCACAAAGGGTTGATTGGGGCTATTAATTGTCTTTTGTGGTTTCCAAACCTTTACCAGTACAACATTAATATATTTACTAAAAATATTATTTCTTGAGATAATATAATTATAGAATGAGTGGACTTAATACCTTTTCATGCTTTGCCTGCCCAACCTAAACAGGTTCCTAAGTAAACGTCTCCATACCAGAATATCAAGTGTTCTTTCTCCCTACATTTATATCGTTCGATTGATCACATTTAGATAAGCTGACAACAGTTGTTCTTGTAAATAGAATTATTGTCAATTAATATTTTATGAAGTTAGTGACTAAAATATTATGTAATCATCCTATTTTTGTATGGTTAAAATAATCAGAGCTTTAAACACTCTGTGACTCTTCAGTTTGGATGGATTGAATGGAACCGCCCGAGCTGTTTTTAAGAAATATCCCACCTATGAAAATAATAATAAAAATGTAAAAGAATCAAATTGACTGGTTACTATAAAACAGCATCAAGTATTTTTACGTCATCTCTAACTCAAGAAATTTTCGGTAAGACATTTTAATGAATCGCAATTCTACTAGTATTAATACAAACCCTCTCTCTATTGGCTAAATTTTTATCCAATGCTATAATTACTTATCTACCTTGTTTTCGCAGATATAGTATTAAAGTGTTTTTAGGGGAGCTCATGTAAAAAAAACTATTCAATTAGAAAGATATTGAAATTTAATCTTTAAAATGGATCTCACTTTTGACTAAATAGCTCATCTCCAATCATTTTTCCGTAGTTGATAAATCTTTGTGTATCGGAAGAATAGATATGTTGTATTCAATTTCCATGTAATATGAACAAATTCATTGTTGTTTACTCTATCATATATAGAGTGTATTTTAATTGCTGTTAAAATATTTTAGAGTCGTATTCCCATCGACTAAACATTAAGAAAAGTTAATGTAAACGTGGGTCTAGAAAGGTTTAATGTCTAAGGTACGAGAAATCTTACTGTTTTATTAGTAGTCAACCCAACAGAAGAAGTAATGCGATTAAATAAGACAAAGTTTAACAACAAAAAAAACAAGAAGACAGAAAATGTTGTTATAAAAATTGACCAAAATATTGCCCTCTGTTTCGATGCACCTTCTAAGCTTACGTTCCATACTATGTCATACTCTGTTGAGTACAACTGGGGTGTTACGTGTTTGCTCACATCAATTTATGATACGGTCTCTTAAAGCATCAATACCAGAAACAGGAGTTGCGTAAAATTTCCCCAGATATAGAGATCAATTTGGTTCAAATCTGGTGAGCAGGCAGTCAATTCAATTGATAACTCACAACCAATTCACCTTTGAGGATTGTTTGGCCGATGGGAATACGCCCCTAGAATATTGGACACCAATTAAAATACACCCTGTATAAGCAAAAACACTTGTTACTTCAGTTGACATTTATTTGAGTTTATATTAGTTTTTTCTTATTGGTGTGTGTACAAAGCTCTTCTCTTTGAAGTGACGAGTTTTCTACTTCTTCATAATTGACTCCTGTTCATTAAAATATTGTGAAAAAACAGCCTCAAAAGCTATATTATGAACATCCTTTCAAGGTCTAGAAGCGACTCAACCCCCTTTTATTATATTTTATATATTCAGCCTTAACCGCGAGTTAAGCAAACTGTTGACCAGCTGAACGTTTTGACTCAAGAATTAGAGGTGGAATGATAAATAAAAATAAAGCTCAAATTCTCGAGAAGGGGAATTTTATGGTAAAGGAATATTCTAGTTTATAGCTGTGGAACGTGAATATGTATGTGCCACAACTATAAACTAGGAGATTCAGCTAGACCACTTTAAAACTGAGCTGGACTCAAACTGACATTATAGCTGCTCTCTTTAGTCCAGTACAGGTTAAGAGTACTGTTGTTGCTAGGTTCCAAGAGACATACAGTGGATAGGCTTCGATATAGGTATTCAGTATTGGTGTAGCGTCAGTTGTGTGTGTGTATGTAGGTAGAACCAGGCGTTATATGGAGTAGTCCATGCATCAGGGGCTGACACAGGCTCAAATCGGGTGGACAAACTAGAGACAGCGTCTGGCGGACGTGAGAAAGGGAACGAGAACCTATGTTCTGTGTTGTATATGAGTGACATTAAGCGACTCGTTAGTTGTAAATGGTGACTTGAGACGTTTGTGAACTTTTAAAATATGGACGAGTATATTTTGTAGCTACTTTGTTCAAATTATGTGATGAATTATTTTCAGTGTTTCATTTACTTATTTATTTGTTATTTTTTGTGATAATTTTGTTTTTTATTACAGTGTATTTTATTAGACACTAAACCATTATAGCTTATAATAAGTGTGTATTTCATTTGAGTTAAATTAATAGCGTAATCATAGAATATATTTAAAAATAGTAAACTTAGTTTCTAAATGCTATTATTTTTATGTTATGCTAAAGTAGACAGTGTGGATGCAGACTATTTAACTAAACTTATTATTAAAAAAACTATTATGTTTAAGGCGTGGTGGTCTAGGGGTAAGGTGTCAGACTTCTGTGCAGGGGTCCGGGGTTCAATCTTCGTTCCCGGCACAGATTTATCTTGATTACCAAACCCTTCCTTCACCTCTGACAAGACGTGTATTAATCACAACTTGTGAATGTGGGGAATGTCAGGATTTCACCGTGGTTCGGATTCCACGTTAAACTGTAGGTCCTCCATTTCATCTCACAATCACCCTACCATTACACATTAGCGTAAGAGCGTATAACTTGAACGGGTAGTAAGCCGCGGTGTTAATAGTAATAATGATTATTATAATTATTATTATTACTATTATTATGTCTAAGCCCAAAAAATAAGGGCCTATTTCCAATAGCTTATTTAGCATCGTGGTTGTTTGCAGAGGTGCTTGACAATACATTGTTTTAAATGGTCGTGTTTCCACAGAAGATAGAAATATGCGCAGCTCTTAAAGAGAGCCACATGCTAGGCAAAACATTTAAGAGTTGTATCATCACTATACTATAAAGCCACATGGCTGACTCCTTCACAGACATTAATGTTTACCCACCTTCAGATGAGATAAAAACTTGCAATTTGGCAAACATATAGCTTCTAACCCCTGACCTACGGGAAAATTCCAAAAAATTAAAATTCTTAACCCCCGAAAAAATTCAAAATGGTGGAGCAACTTTAAAGTCGGAGCGGACCTTTATTTGGAGGCCTCTTGTGGCTAAACGGAAGGACCTATCAAAAAACGGATTGCATAAGAGCTAGATTTTTTATTTTAGGTAAATTTTGCACATTTTCCACACATTTTTTTTATGACACACTTATAGGACAGCTAGAATTATAAAGCTTTAAAAATAAATCAACATTCAAAACAACGTTGGAATTACATAAGTTTACTCACTGGGAGTTTGGGGGCGGAGCCCACAACGAGAAAAGCGAGTATTATTATAAAATGTAGTTCTAACAATCGTTTGAAAGTTTAGATAATGCGATATTTATTGTTTAGATAAAGATGCTAATGGCTCCATGGGATCGAAGATTATTTTTTAATAACTTGAGAAATTATTTTATTGACGTGTAAAAATACTTGAAAAATGTGTTTCGTCTTTCCTTAAATGAATCTACTGACATGTAAAAATACCTGGGAAATGTTTTTTTTATTTCCTTATTTAGTCTAATAGTTCTACTGACGTGCAAAAATAATTGGACAATATTGTTTTATCTTTCCTTAATTTTTAATAGACTTATATATAATCTGTCCTGTTTTTAATCTTGTTGAAAGCAGAGGATGAACCTAGTATCTAGATACCAATGACGCCATATTTTAAAATGCATTATCTTATGTAATAAAACAAATGTAACCACTTAGTCCTTGAAGACAATTTATTGTTGAAATCTTGATAGAAAATATGGATTAGTAATAGCAACGCTGCTAAATATGCTCGTGGAAATGGGCCCCAAAGAGTCGGTTGCACTATTATCAAATTTATTCTTCAATCACCAGATTGTAGATTAGCTTGATCCTACATGAACATAAGTTTGGGTTGAAATAGAGTTAATTATTAATCAAAGTCTCAGATCACCTGGCCATACGGTTGATCAAATAATCAAGCAAAACATGACGTCACTGTAAAAAGCACTCTATTTGAAAAATATGATTGTGAAATGACCTAAAGTTGACCATACATTTTATGTATCTGGTAGTTTAAGGCTTCCTGAAATTGATATATTCATTTCTATTAATTTTAATCTAGGTCGTTTCTTAAGAAAAAATATTTTAGACAATTTTGTAGTAAAATTAATAAACACACACAATACAATATATTCAGTCTAAACCTAATCTCAAATTTTATTTCTATATTATTATAAAAGTTAACGTATTTCCTGTATCTTCTTTGGATCACATACATTCTCTATACTTAATCGTGAACCCTATAGTTGGTATACTGAATCTGAAGGTGCCATAATTGAGGCAATACTATCTTTAAAATTAAATCACACTTAGATTAAATATATAAAACACAAACTTTGCTTTTATTATTCCCTTAACTAGTGATGAAAAACCAATTCAGTTATTAAAATTTATTTGTTATGTTTCTCATCAACATGATGATCCGAGGATCAAACAGTTGATTGGAGAGAATTGTCTGGTTAGCTTGACCAGAGATTTGATCAGCGCTCATATCCTAATAGTTATTGGTGCAACTGAAAATAAGGTTTGAGACACTGATTGGAGATCAACTTAAATCTGAGCTCTGACTAAGCCACTGATTAATGTTTGTACAAACGGCCTTGAATGATGTAGTGTTAGAACTGTGTGTTTTGTTTGGTAATAAATATAAACCTTCCACATTTTAAGTTTTTAAAATATTTTAAATAATTTGTTTCCGATTTAAAATGTAAGTAAATAAGTTACACTACGATAAATTGTTTGGACAACGTCAATTTTCAATCTGAAAAAACAAAGAAAGATGAATTGAACGATGAGAGTAAATACATAAAAAATCAAAAGAAAACTCTCTTAAGTCCTTTGAAGAAGAAGAAAAATCCAATCTTATCAACACATTCACATTTCTTGGATCAAATCTATTCATTGACTTGTGAATAGAAAATAAAAGGAAGCGTGGGTTTGAAAGCTACAATAAAATCATAGTATAAATGAAGAGGAAAGCGTTTTATTTTTTTATTTCATATATTTGATTTTGTAAAGCTTCGTAAAAATGAGTGTAAAAGTGGGTTAGGAATCACTCAAGGGGTGGAATATTTGCAGAAGCTATTAGGACTCGACTTCTGCGACGCACGAAGGAGGAATTCAAAATGGATTGCCCGCCGCTGCGCACCAATGCTGCACATAATGATTTGTAAGTCGGCGAGTACACTCCGTTCCACAAAATGTGGCAAGGGTTGAACTGGAAAGAAAGGTACAGGGAATTCATTCATAATAAAACACCGCGTGCTTTCAAGATAATGAGTGTTTCGGGCTTATAATGCTTCTCCCAAGAGTAGACGAGAACGTTTGTTTATTGTTTTTACGGTCGTTTTAAAACGAGTGAAGCCACTACCGTCTGGATACGCTCTTTAGTGAACTCCAAATCACTTCCAGCTAAACTGCTTCTAAAGCATGTAAATACTAATTTATCACCTCACAGGGATTTTAAGTTAAAGTCTTCCCAAGCTGGTGAATCTATAAGATACGAACAAGCTTGACACCAAATTGGATTTTTTATTTTCATAGCGTACGCTAGAACATCAGTCCGGCTTAAACTACTTACAATGTTGTTCTCCAGTTGGTAGGAATTATAAAATAATAGTTGAGAGAAAATGCACCCTAATTATAATGGAAAGAGAGAGGGGGGAAAATAGGAGGAAAAATCGTAAATATACCTATCCAGAATTTGAACTATGACCCTACCATCACCAGCAAAACAGATTAGACAAGCTTGAAATTCAATCCACAGGCCCATAGATGTTGGCTTGGATGTAAGTAATAGTTATTTAATAAATGTATTAGTTTGAAAATAAACCTTGAACAATTTTTTTCAGTGTTACAAGCTTAAGTGCTCCTTTCTCACTTAATCAATCCCAGGAAGTTATGAGGAAGATGTTGACTGTATTTTTACAGGCTAATCCTGTGCTATCCAACTTGTTTAGTACCAGGCGAACTGTCCTAGGCTAGGAGTATTTGTATTTAAACACCTTTCTACACTTATATTTTCCCCACTTTACGTAATTTAAAATAGGTTTGGTCAAATAAAGGCAAGGAATAAAGTGTGGTTTATCACTTTCCTTTACATCAATTACTGTTGTCAGTCTTTTGGCCTAGGTCAGTTTTTTATTCAAGCCATATATTTTCCGATACAGGCTTGCTAGGCCTGTCGTAGCTTCAGAAGCATTATAATCTAAATTAAGACTAGGACAGGCACAACATCCAATCCCAGGTCGATAATTTATCAATGTGAAAGGGTAAACCCATATTTCACCAATGATGATTTTTCTGTCATGCCGGGAATAAAACCCGGAACCCTTAGATCAGTAGACAGACACGCTAACGACTGAGCTAAGGTGTCAGATTGGTTTATCACTACGGATCTAAACATGATTGTAATTCGTACTACTATATGATTGGTGTGATAATAATTAATTAATTAAAGTATGTTTTGGTTTTTTATGAGTGTTATTAATGAAAGTGGATAGGTAAATTCTGTATTTTTAATATCACTACAGCATAATACTATGGGTGATTCCTTTGACTGTGTCAATAGTTCACGTAAGATAAGAATAGTCCAAATGGATACAATGTAGCAGTAAAAAATTATGACAAAGAAGGTCGGTTGTTTTTAGTATTAATAATATGAAAGATTGTTTAATCCATTGATACAACAAAAATGATATGACTTCTGGTTAGCTCTTACTCAGAATTCTAGCTATTACTTTGCAATTCAAATTTATTACCTTCTCCTAATTGTTTATTTCACTCAAATGGGAACTAAAACTCAACTCAAAGTAGTATTTTGAGATAAATAGCCTAAATATTATGCCTAAAGGGCCTATTTAATACCTTTTCAATGATATCATAATGTTAATATATTATCGACTTATAAAGAGGTTCAACTATTTTTAGGCCATGAATTTTAATATTTTTCACACCACATCCTACTTCTCACCCGGGTTATCGGCATATAACTATACTAATGGATTAGGGATGAGTAAGGTATATTTATAGGTAATGTACCAGAAATAGCGTGGAAGGAGAGGGGGAAACAGTTTAGTAAAAACAATCCTCAGTATAACCGGCCGGGATTCAATCCCGAACCTCACCATGACTGTAAAACTGTACTCGACCAGCTTGATGCCTTTTTCCGTGTGTTCACCGATGTGGGCAAATTTTAAAATGAATGTGGACATTATTCCATGGCTTGACATGAGGGTACTTTATTTTATTTCATATACATGTTATTGTAAATATTGTTTTTGAAACAAGAGTTCATAAATTGTATTATTTACTGTTATTTTGTTAATTTGCTGTCATGTTTTTGTCTTACTTTTTGTTTGAGTTTTTTCGAGTGACAAATTTGTGTATATGTTTGTGTGTCTGTGTGTGATTGTGCACGTACTTATTTTTTTTATTTCTATTTCTTTTATGAGTGAGAAATTTATTGAGTAATAGAACGTGTTTTCAATGTAAGGCTCCTCCAAATCACCTGGGACAAATAAATAACGATTTATCTGTCGCCAAAGGAAAACATATATTTTTATTATTGTGTTATATTTAATGTTAGTGAACGATGTTGAAAAATAATAGATTTTCAATCTCAGGCAGTAAAATTTCTACAAGAAATAGTATTTCATGGGTACATAAAAACAATGATGGGGGTACTTTCTTGAAGATTGGTCAGTCTGAAAGGCAGTTAAATTGCTTGTACTTTAATTAGGGCTATTTAAGACCGTTGCCTAACTGTGATGTAACGGCAAGTCAAGATAGAATTTCACACTTTAATGTAGTTACGTTTTATTCGGTGAGTGTTGAAGATTTAACCTTGAAACAAAAATCACAAATTATTAAATTACTCTAAAACTTTTAATCTTACATTTCCACAATTTGTTTATTAAAATTTCAACGAACTTTTTTTGTGTGTAAATATACTCTTTTTTAATTGGTTAAACTGTTTTATTCATGAAAATGTATTGTAGGAATATTTTTTTTATTATTTAGCACCGCGTCTTACTACCCGTTCGGGTTATACGCTTTAAGTACTATTTACGCTAATGGATTAGGAATTGGGAAGGTTGAATTAGAGGAAGTGAACCCGCATTTGCGTAGATGGAGAGTGGAAAAACACTTAGGAAAAACCACCCCCAGTTCACCCGACCGAGGTTCGAACCTCGATCTCCGTGGCCTCAGCAGTATAGCAGCTCAACACGACTAGTGCATTATCCAACTACGCCACCGAGGTAGGTTGTAGGAATCTTCCTGCTAGGACCTATACATGTGTCAACGGATATTTATTTTATCTATCTATATTAAGAAACAATAAAAATGTTAATTTTTAATTTCAAGGTAATGCTATCCAGGTGCAAGTAGTAAAGTGAGTGAGTATACTCGTCAGCGGAAGAGGGAAAGTGTCCCCGAAAGATAAACGAGAAGGCAAGATATTCACTTTATTCCCTTTAGTTTTATTAGTGTGAAAGCGTCAAGCCATGATAGCGCTGAGAGTGCCTAGGTGCGCTAGGTTAAGATGCAACCCACTTCATAAAATAGCTTCGAATTCACCAATTAGTCAACGTTATATAGGTGCTTTTTCTGAAATAGCTGCTAATAATAATAATTTTCAATATCATTTATTATAGTTCTGGCCAACAATCGTAAGACCTTTAACAGAACAATACTGAAAAGTACAAAAGTACCTTACAAATACATTTAATTACACGAGAAAATAAGATAAACAATCATTGATAAATAATTACATAAATACTGATGAATAGTTACGGAAAACTATAATATAATACCTATAAGAATAGAATATAACAATCATAAAAAATAGCTAAATAATAATAAAGCATAAGTCTTTAAAAAACAGTACCAATAAGCAAAAATATATCAGCATAGTGTTAATTTAAATATTTGAGGCAAAACCTCTACAGAGTAAATTTGGTATAAGCGAGTTCCTGGGTGTGGCTTTTCTTTTATGATAACAGTCGCTATGTATTAATATAATAATGCTATCAATAATAATAATCTATTTCTAGAATAGACACAATATTCAGTTTCCAGCTGACAATTTATCACTTTAAAAGAGAAAAATGCAATTTCACAAATTAATTTTTTTGGGGCATGTCTGGAAGTGATTTTAGGACACGTAGCTTAGCAGGCAGATACTATACGAATAATATTATAATATTGAGTTCAAACTAAAGTTATTTTCCTATTTCCCGCCTCAGTGGCTTAGCTAGCTAACGTGCTAGTTTCGTGTTGAGCTATACTGCCGAGGACGAGGAGGTCGATGTTCGAATCTCACTCGGGTGAACTGGGGTGGTTTTTCCTAAATGGTTTTACGCTCTCTCTCACGCAAATGCAGGTTCACTTCCTATATATTCAACCTTACCAACTCCTAACCCATTAGCGTTATCAGTACCTAAGCTTATAACCCGGGTAGTAAGACGAGGTGCTAAGTATTATTATTGTCATTATTATTTTCCTATTAGTATGGTTTTGTTACCGTGTTTCATATATTCTAACATATAATGAATGAAATTTGAAGAAAAAAATATAATCTGGAAAGAGAATGAGAAATCCAACTGGGAGAATGTGCGCTAGGGGAACCATGGCAATGATTGATCTTGGTTTTATCAGGTCAAACTTGAGCCCAATAGTACACAGACAATTTTGCAAAAAATAAAAGTGAACCACACCTTCCTACCCGTTTGGGCTATACGTATATTTACACTAATAAGATGGAGGGACGAGTAAGGTAGTTTTGGTGGAATATGTAACTGAATTTTTGTGAAGGGAGGGTGGGAAACCCTTTAGGATAAAACCCTCTCAGCACACCCGACTGGGATTTAAAACCTCATATCCCCAACCCTGGCTATTTATCCAATTGGGAGAGTGATGCCGAAGACCATGCGACGATAAATGCGAGTTTGTCATTTTAAATAACAATCAAACGAAGTGATATTTTCCAGAAAATATTTTTTAAATTAATTCATTAGAACAAAACATAATGCTAACTTTTCAAATTCTTTTTATATTTAGCTTAATTTCAAAATGTGAAGGCTTAAGACAGGAGTGTAGAACACGGGAGAAAAGGGCCGTAATTTTACAGTTTTTTTTAGCAAAACGTTTTTATTTTGATAAATCAAATGTTTCTATAGTATAAATATAGCTTAATTTTCTTCTCCCTGAGGTGACCTAAACAGTTCTTGTAAGTCTGTAAAATGTGTCTAAAATGTAATGACAACTTTTTCTCTGCGCTTAAAACGTTTTTCATCACATGCTAATTTATGCTATTGACAGATAGTAAAGAACTGTTGAGGTCACCGTGAGAAAGAAATTAAACTCTTTGTTTGTATTGGTGCACTATTTGATTTATTCTGTGAAAAAGTATTGCTTTAAGAATTTGATAAAACTGCCTTTAACTTGCGTTCCCTACACTCAAAACACCAAAAGGAAAATTGTGAACTCAAAAGGATGAATTTGATCCACGGTATTATGCTTACCTACACATAAGTGTACTTTTTGTATAGATGCTCAATTCATGAGAGTAGGATTATCTAAATGGGATCGCACATGTAGTGAACTCCAAATTGCGTGCCTTATCTGCTTACGGCGTCTTAAAATATAGGGATAACGGAGATATCTTAAATCAAATGAACCCGCAATGGCGTACGGATAGGATGTGAAATGACTCTCCCCAATGAGTTTGTTGACTTGTCCCAGCTGTGCCTAAACCCCTCCGAGCCTATATTGCTTCTTGTGGGCTACCGCAGTATGGTTCTTGGGCCTAGGCTTACCCTAGAGCATATGGACCTCTTCTTGAAGGGTATCTTCAAATAATACCAACTACCTCAAGTTGCCGTAAAATAAGTTTTTATTTCCACAATAATACAAAGCGAGGATGTCCAGTGCTTTAATATAACTGTTTTGTTCTTTCGGAGGACCAATAATTATTAAAGATATATTTCCAACTTTCTAGTTTATTACCTATATTTTCCAATTGATAGTAAGGTTATACCTTCTTTTATATTCCCTTCTCCTTGTTTTATGTACTGTGCTTCTATGACGACGACATATTTCGGTGATTTTTCACCAAATTCAAGTCTTAACTGTATTAAATATGATACTATTGGAAAGCTTGTGAAAGTTTTATCTATTGAGATGATCAACAATATTTTTGATATCATTGTCTATCATCTCACTAAATAAAATTTCCACAAACTTTCCAATAGTATGAAGTAAAATCGATCATATTTAATACAAATTAGACTTGAAGATAGTGAGAAATCACCGAAAAATGTCGTCGTAGCCATAGAAGAAAAATATATGAAATAAGGAGAATGGAATAAAAAAAGATATAGCCTTAATATCAATTATTACTACTCCTTACCAAATAAATATGAACATTATTAGATAAATATTTTCAAAGTGACACACAAAAACAAGTCTACAAAAAACAATATTATTTATTCTCATTGGTAAAAGAAAAAAAATCAGTTTTTCCAGCTTGCTTAACATAATAAAAACAAAAATCAGTTTCTCCAGCTTAACATAGTAAAAACAAGAACCAGTTTCTCCAGCTTAACATAATAAAAACAAAAATCAGTTTCTCCAGCTTAACATAGTAAAAACAAGATTCACTTTCTCCAGCTTAACATAGTGAAAACAAGATTCAGTTTTTCCAGGTTAACATGATAAAAAAAAATATTCAGTTTCTCCAGCTTAACATAATAAAAACAAAAATCATTTTCTCCAGATTAACATAGTGAAAACAAAAATCAGTTTATCCAGCTTAACACAGTAAAAAAAGATTCAGTTTCTCCAGCTTAACATAGTGAAAACAAGATTCACTTTCTCCAGCTTAACATAGTGAAAACAAGAACCAGTTTCTCCAGGTTAACATAATAAAAACAAGATTCAGTTTCTCCAGCTTAACATAATAAAAACACAGTTACTGTCTTCTATACAGCCCACGAAATCCAGCGTGTAGCAATTGAACCAAACATAGCTGTTTAAAGCTCACTCCGCAAAGTGGTGATAGTGAGAACTATCAAGTTCTTGTGACATACTGCTGATCCGAACACTAACGTCACATTCAACCTTGACTGATCCACTTTATAATAACCGAGATGACGTAGGACAGGCAATATTCTCACCATATCCAAGACCTCGATCCAACACCCCCATCTCTCCAGTTCACAGAACACCACAGTTTGAATTACATTTGGGAAAATACCCCAAGAACATCCAGCTGGGATTCGAACACTGACATCGCCATCAGTGGCGATCAAGTGTAAGGCGAAATGTAACGCCTTAGACCACTGGTTCCTCGCCGTGGGTGGGAAATAAGCTAAGATGGTAATTCACTTGATTTATTTTAAAATGTTGTGTTTAAACTATTCACATATTTTAAAAATACAAGTACCTGCTCCGGTGGCCGCGTGATCTAACACGTCAGTCTCTCAATATACTAGACTGTCGAAGACGGAGAGATTGATATTCGATCCCGGTAAGGTGTACTGAGGATATTTTTTAGAAATAATTTTCCACTCTTCTTCCATGCAAATTCAGATACACTTCCTCTAAATTCAACCTTCCTAATCCCTAACACTTTAAAATAATTAGTACATATGCTTATAGCCCAAACGGATAGTAAGAAATGATAGTAGAACAAAATGAAAGAAAGTAATAACTGCACATACTGGCTTTGAAGGCTGTATGGCCAACTCTAGGCTAGGTGTCACTCTCGTGTTATACTGGCCTGATAAAGACGGGGAGATAGGGTTCGAATCCCGGCCGGGTCTACTGAAGTTTTTTTCTAAATGGTTTTCCCCTCCTCTTCTAAGTAAGTGTGAGTAAACTACCTCTAAAATACCTCCATCCACATCCCTATCCAATTATAGTACTTATCATATATGCGTATCACTTGAACAGGTAGTAAGACGCGATGATAAAAAGACTTCACAGCTTATTAGTGGTTTTTATTTGCCTTCATTCTATGGCGTGCTGTAAATATAAGCCTGACACCACAAGGTCGACTAAACCCTTAGGTAAATAATGAAACCATAATGTCACAGTGATAATCCTTTGTTTCTCTCGGTTAATCGAGCTTGGATTCCTTATGTCAGTGGAGAGATTATCTACAAACTGAACTTAGGTGTCTCAAGTTATCTGACTCGGGTATTGGGGAAAATCTTGTAGGCTCTGTTTGACCTTCAGACCTGTTCTTTAACCAGGTAGGTTGGGCTGAACTATCGGCTGACGTCATGTTCAGCGGCCACCGGATAAATCCAGGATAAGGCCCCTGTTATTTAGTAGGAGGGAGGGCGGGCTGTCTCCGGACGTCCGAACAATATAACAAATTGGTCCCGGCTAGATTAATGTTAAAAGAAAAGGAAGAAGGACAAAACATAAAAATAGGAAACGAGAACGACAACTTTACTATCGTCGTGATTTTTTTTTTTCTGGACCTTTTTACCTCTGAAGAAATCTAGAGCAAAAGAGCGGGGAAAGATGTGGGTGAGGTAGTATGGAGGATTGAATGAGTTTTTTTTGTGTGTGTGAACAAAGGAAGATCAATACGTGGTAAAGTAAAGTAAAAGTGAAATGTGTCAAAAAAAAATTGGAAAACGTCTCGTACATCACCCGTATAATTTAATTTGGTTCTTGGCTAGTAAGAGCCTTCTATGATGTAAAATAAGTATAGCCTATATACATTTACGAATTTATGTAATTTTCACAAAATGTTTGGTGAAATATCATAAATAATAATCTTAACGGGCACTTAATTCACAAGTGAAACTGTATTTTTATAAAAAAAATAAAAAATTAAATAATATAGCACTAAATGGTGTTTGCGTTACATTATACACATTAATATGTATCGCGTTGTTATATATTTTGATTAAAATAACTAACACAATTAATTTAAAATAACAATCATCACACCTTTATTTCTCCCCTTGCCATTAACATCGTTAGTTTATTTTTATTTTCATCCACCCCCTCCTTTTGAGTTTTGATACAGATCTGTGTACGCTTAAATTCACCTTATATTTTTGGTTGTGACGAGAACATCAGAACGCTTCAATTAAGGTTCTCTTTTGGTTTGTGATGAAGATTTCAGCAAGCATCACTTCTCCTTTTCTTTTGTGTTATAATGCAGACCCCTGCACATTCCAATTCATATTGATTCACATCCTCGTTTGAGTGTGATCTAGGTAGACCTCACTCACTCTTCAATTAATTTTTTACAGAATTCATCCCTCTTCGATTCTTTCACCCTTACCATTTTTAGGTTGTGTTACGTACTTTAGAACTACGATTACTCATCCCTTTAAGATTGAAATATAGTCAGCACTCTTAGATTCCTCAGTTTGTGATGTGGACTTTAGCACTACGATTACTCATCCCTTTAAGTTTGAAATGTAGTCAGCACTTTTCGATTCCTCAGTTTGTTTGTGATGTGGACTTTAGTAGTCTACGATTACTCATCCCTTTAAGATTGAAATATAGTCAGCACGCTTAGACTCTTCAGTTTGTGATACGGACTTTAGAACCTACGATTACTCATCCCTTTAAGATTGAAATATAGTCAGCACTCTTAGATTCCTCAGTTTGTGATACGGACTTTAGAACTACGATTACTCATCCCTTTAAGATTGAAATATAGTCAGCACTCTTAGATTCCTCAGTTTGTGATGTGGACTTTAGCACTACGATTACTCATCCCTTTAAGGTGGAAATGTGGATTTAATAACTCTTCTATCCCCCAGTTTGTGATGTGGACTTTAGTAGTATACGATTACTCATCCTTTTAAGGTTGAATGTATATTTCAGTACTCTTCAACTCCACTTTTATTTTTGTTAGTGATGTGGGCCTCTGAATTTTTATAGTTACCAAAATAACTCTCTCATAAAATGACATGGAATTTTAGGCTTGGAATCTCTATAATTAATTAATTAATGTAGATATTAATAAGAAACATGCAGCGCAGTTATTTTATTCTAGGCCAGAAGATGTATTGATTTCAAACTAAGAATTTTTAATAATCTAAAAATAGAAGCCGTTTCAAAAATTATTGAAAATCACTATAAATAACAGATTAAATTAAGTGAGTTAAAAAGGTTATAAACATAATAATAAAAAATTTATAAATTAATTAAAAATTAAATTATTACAGATTCTGTAAAATTATAGAAAGGTGGACATAATTAAATATTATATTATCTGCATTATATAATTTGTCCCTCTGAGTCTTACTACCAATCCGGACTGTACTCGTTTAACCGCACTATTGGATCAAGGTTAAAGAAGGTAAATTTCGAGGTAAATGTACCCGCCTTAGCAGGGAGCCAGAGTGGAAAACTGTATTTTTTGAACTTTAGCCCACTTGGCCAGGATTTGAAACGCAAATTCCCCATCACTGGCAAATCATACGTAATGGTTTTAGAATACGGTACATTTATGATATTTATCTTGAGACACTGTTATTTATTTCTTGATATCTTATAAAATTAAGTCCAAATTAAAAGTACAAATGCTTAAAGTAACAATGAAAGGAGTAAACAAGGGCTACCTCTGAAATGCGTCCCAAAATAAATTTTATACACAAAGTGCATCACTATTTTTTAAAAAGGTGTGTAACACGAATTGCATCCCTGTTTATAAAAGGTTAGCTTTAAGCTATAATTCAATAATCTAAATGCTTACTTGTTTTTGAAGGCTATAAAAGTGTTATAAGAAATCAAACTAAACAACGAAAATTTGTGTTTCTTTGCAGTTAAAGTTTATATAATTGAGTAAATCATGTAATTTTACTTGTAAAAATAATATACAAATTTATATTTTTTATAGATTTGGATTTAACACTGATTGTCTACTTTTTGGTCACAGGTAAATATTTGTATAATACACTTTTCATAATAGAAAATCGAGATATTTCACTAGTTTCATACTTCACAATATAATCCCTAATAAAGGGTTCATTGTTTACCGCTCCACAATGTCTCTATTCTTTACTGATTATTTTTAGAATAATCGTTCTGTACGTTTTTCAATTCCTTCCACTAACTGAAAAATGTTCGATTCTGCTGAGTACAACATTCAATTTATTTTGGACTGAACAATTTTTCAGCAATTTGTAGTGCGTGGTGCAGCAAGAGATTGATCTTCCCACACACGTGATGGAAATTTTGCATTTTGTGTTACGTGCATTTTAATAATGTTGTAAGTAAAGCTTTTTACTCTGTCATCGTTGGGATGGATCGCTATGAGGTCATCGGGAAAGCAGTCGTCCACGTCGCCAGTATTCAGGAATCAAAGTCCGATAAAGTATTTAAAAAAAAATCCAATTTCAGAATATGTAGTCCTGTATTCTTAAGTAAGGTTTAATTGTTGGATTTTACTCCACCAACTTTGCCTAAATGAAACCTACAACCTTCCCACAGCTTGATAAATAGCCTCTTCAAATTCAGTGAGTACTATAGATGGAGCGAAGTCCAAACTAATTTCACGAAATTTTAAAATAAATTGTTGAATAGCTACAATATAAGTGTTTGCGGTTTTGTTTGAAAGCAAAAAGAAGACCTAAGGAGATTATACGTCATCTTTACTGCATAAAAGGGGGAATAGCTACAAAAACAGCCTTGGAGAAACATGGAACGTTCCGTCCATGTAAGTTACATCAATAATAATAATAATAATAATAATACTTAGCACCGCGTCTTACTACCCGTTCGGGTTATACGCTTTAAGTACTAATTACTCTAATAGATTAGGAATTGGGAAGGTTGAATTAGAGGAAGTGAACCCGCATTTGCGTGGAAAGAGAGTGGAAAACCATTTCGGAAAAACCACCCCCAGTTCACCCGACTGAGATTCGAACCTCGATCTCCCCGTCCTCAGCAGTAGAGCTCAACACGACAAGCGCGTTAACCAACTACGCCACCGATGCGGGTCTAAGTTACATCAAGCTGTTCCAAAAGCTTCAAGTTTGTTGACGGAGAAAAAAAGCAAACTTTTTTCGCTATCATTCACTAATGAAAAAGTCCTTCCTTAGTCGCCTTAGTGTCCACCTTTTCCAAAGAAAAATTCAGTTCCTCCAGTGTTTTATGTAGTGTGGGTAGAACCAAAGATCGAACTTGGTGAATCAGAATATGAAACCTAACGGAACAAACCATGAAGATACCTGCTATGACGTTGGAATGCCATTAGTTTGTTGACTAAAAGAACTTGAGACACAGTTCATTTCTATACTTATTTATCGGAACGCATTTAATATGTTTACTATAGGAGGGTTCAAACTAGGGACGCAATTCCAATACTGCGGAGATAAGCAAAGATAAATTGATTCAATAAAAGAATATAATTCTTTTTATTATATTTATTAATCAAAACCTTGGCTCAGTCAGTAGTGTGCCTGTATACTGAGCATGGCATGGCAATTTTTATTTTCTTTGGTGAAATATTGGTTTCCCCTTTCACAGTGATGAATTAACGACCCTGGATTGGATGTTGGGTTAAATCTAGATTTAAGTTATTTAATAATCCGTGTTCTGATGTAATCAGTCGGTTCAGAAAGTGCATGTTAAATACCGCAAATAAATGAAAAAAAAATATTTGAGTTATTTAACGTGCATTTTCTGAACCAACTGATTATATCAGTACACGAGAATTTATATGAGTGAGAACAAAGAGCCTACCAATTTTGCCGGGAAAAGTATTTTCGCATAACATGGTTCTTTTGCATGCCACAATTGACACGGGACTAACGGCTTTACTTCACCTTCAAAGGAAGTTGTGCTATGGATTTCCCTTGCTAAAAAAAAAAAGTCAACTTAGGTCGGATTCGAGCCCACAAACATTGGGTCTTGAGGCTAGCACTTTACTAAAGACAACCAAAGTCGACAATATTATTATTAAATTCATAAACACAAAATGTTTCGTTATGCGGTTAAAAGGAAGGGAGAAAAACAAAATTGATTTAAAAAATAGTTATAAAGTTTTTAAACATGTGTCACTTGCTAAATATTTGTTATTTAAAAAGGTTTTATAAAAAAAAGTTTAAAAGTAAAATAATTGTATCAATGTTGTCCACCAAGCCTTAATAAAAATTAATTATTATATAATATATCTTTCGACATTTTTATGTCATCATCAGTCCTGGATGAGAAGTGGGGAGGGGTTAATTTCGTCTGAATTATAAAATACAACACAACATACTTAATGAGCTTGACATTTGTTCCAAGTATCCCCCGGGGTTTGCCAATTTGAATTACAGATTGCCTTTAACTTTAATAATGAAGAATCAAATAGCCGAAGCTATTATTTATGCTTTTTATTTAGGAATTCTACATCAAGATATATTCTGAAAACTGAAAAATGACACCTGAACACGGAAATCGATTCCTGTGTCCAGGTGTCATTTTTCAATTTTCAGAATATTTAATACTGAAGTATGTATATGTAAATATGATTAGACTACGATTTTGTCCTGGTTCGATTTGATTTCACTTAATTTCAGTATATTATATTTATATGCCGAGATAAATCGAACGTGTAAGAAAAGAGCTTAAGTTTCATGGCCGGCTTTGTTTTTCATATATGTGTCTATTCGTATTAAAATTGTTATATATACCATTATTTCAGAATGTAAAACAAGCCAATATAAACTTTTAATATTGTTGACACAGTCTCTGACAGAGAATAAAATGAAAGCACTGGGAAAGTAATTTATTATTTTTATTATTAATAATAATACACGCAAAGTTTAATGACGTAAAATAGTTACTTTACACCCAGTCATTTAAAAACACATCTAACAAAATGTGGCATGAATAAAAATGGACACGTTAATTGGTAATTCAGTTTTTATTTGATTTATTTAACGAATTACTTAAAGGTTTTAAAACCCGTTTGTATTTCAAATAACTATGAAAAACTTTGAATAATTTAGTTAAATACTTTTTGATTGTTAAATCAATGGATTTTATTGATTAAAAAAACTTCATCACTTTTAGTGATACAGTTTGTACACGTTAAATTTAGTCTTTACTGAGAGTTGAAAATTTTCTAAAAACATTGAAAGTTTGCAAGGAGCGTAATTTATAAAAACAGATCAAAGGTTTTTACAATAAGTTAATAAAACCTTGGAAGTGAGTTAAAAGACAGTTTATTATAGAAGATTGAAAAGAAAAAATGTCTTGAAAGAAAAATATATTAGATAAAATATGATTACAAGGATTACCAGAAGATATCAAGGATAAATATCCTATGTCATAAATGCAACCACTCCCTAAGAATGCAAATATTAAAGAAATGTTACATGTAAATGTTATATTAGGTTTTAGTGGAATTGTCTTTCATAGGATTACTGCGTTTATTCTTTATCATAATTGACAGGTCCTCAACCAATTTATATATTAATTAAATTCTTCAATTGTCTTACCCGAACTTTGGACTATTCTAACCCTCCCATTTAGAACCATTTTGCTCTGTAACATTTATTTAATAATTTGCATTCTTAGGGGGTGGTTGCATTTATGACATAGGATATTTATCCTTGATATCTTCTGGTAATCATTGTAATAATATTTTATCTAATATTTTTTCCTTAAATCATTTTTTCTGTTAAATCTTCTATAATAAACTGTCTTTTAACTAACTTTCAAGGTTTTATTAACTTATTGTAACAACCTTTGATCTGTTTTTATAAAGTACGTTCATTGCAAATTTTCAATTTACATTTCTCCTTACTAAAGTTAAAATGAATATAACTACAATTACTAAAAAAACATATTTGTTTTAATTTGCCTCGCAATTATGTCCTGTCACTTCCCTAAAATATATTAACTGACCATACTTGTCAAATTATCAAAATACATTCTAAACCCAGGTGAACAGGGGACTTTTCCCCACAACGTTGGCCGCATGGTCTAACGCGCCACTTTTGTGTTGGACTGGGTTGGCTGTGATGAGGAGACCGGGACTAGAATCATGATCGTATGTACTGAGTTATTTTGAGAATGGTTTTTCACTCTCCCTACACGTAAATGTGGGTACATTTCTTCTAAAACTATACCTTACTCATTCCTATTCAACTAGCGTAACTAATATGTGAATTTAACCAGTATGGATACTATGATGCGGTGGAATAAAAAAATAAAAAAAGACTGGCCATTTGTGAGTATGAAGTATTTGACTGAAATATTTAAATCCTAAAATATGCCACAACATTTTCCCCTCAATTCGTCTTTGATAATCTCACTCTTAGAAAAAATGTATCAAATGTTGTACCTTTGAGAATCTATTGACATATGACTCAAATGGCATATTCTTCCTGATAGAAAATTTTATATAAAAATAAACTTAATATCTCTATACTTCAATTTAAAGTAATGTAAGAAATATTCTAGAAAATATAGATAACTTTGTGAATTTTATATTAACAAATCAGAGACAGACCTACAATACTAGTTTTTCATCAAAATTCTATTATTAACAATGCATATTTCTCCATATTTGAAATGGAGCAAGAGTTTAAATTCAAAAGCATTCACCTTTTTAGTTCTAGTAAAATTGACTGATTTTATTCACTGTAACAATAACTAAAGAATGTTAGGTAGATTTGCAGGATGTACTCGAATATATTTCTAAAGAATCTGAAAATATAGGTAGATGTTGCTTTGTCTGTGCTCGACGCTATAAGTAGCCTTATCGCCCGTAACTATTGATGGCGCTAGTGAGAGAGTCCACTAAGCACCGATGTGGTAAAATTGTGAAGCTTTGAATTATTGTAAGAGCTGTTAGTAAACATATATAATAAACACGTCCGAAATAGACAGATATGGTTTTAAAAAGTTAATCCTGGGTATGATTCTCATCAAACATTAAGCAGGGGTGACCACTTAACTAACTGAACCGAAGGTTAAGATGGAGACTAAATTTATATAAGCTCTAAAATTGTAAGGCACATGTGTCTAGGTGTTACCTCTTATAATATTAAAATATGGCCCTTACTAGATCATGATCTAAAAATGAAGCAGCAATGAATAATTGAGATGGATTAGTCATTATTTTGTCAAAATAGAAGATGCACCGGTGAAATTTCTAAACACCATGGTGACAGAATAAGTCCTGAAGGGACAACAAACTTTAATGTGTACAGAGTATAGTTTAGGTCTCACAAATAAATATATTGAAATTTATTGGTTTGTTGACATAGATATCAGCTTTACTTACGTTTGAGAAAGAGCTAGGTTTCATGAACATAAGAATAATTGATTTACTTAACCATTTCTATTGATTTCTTGAACCCAAATATTTCGTTTTTCTTCATATAATAGCCTATCAGGAAAATTATAAAATAAAATATCTTTCTTAGTGTTCTTTATATTTATTTAAGCCTCCTATGATACAATTATTATTTCTAATTCTGGAGCTTTTAAGTTCATCTATTTTATCAAATTTAGTATAGTAAAACAATGTTAAAACATGTAGGGAACATCAATAAAATACACTGAGCTATGCGGCTCGGCAATGGCGCTTTTGCTTGGCAAAATTCTTACACTACCAATGCAGAATGCATCAATAAATGATGTATAATAATACACAAAAGTGCCGCATAGGCTACTTGAATTGTATCTCTAAAAAACTTAAGTGCAACTACATATGCATTTTTATATTATAAATAAATGTTGATGGATAATATAAATATACAGCCTTTATACATTTATTATTGCATTTACTATGACAAAAGTAAGAGCTATTCAGAACTAAGATATATTAAGCTGAGCATATCTACTACTCATGTTATGTTTTACATTCTTACATAATACAATTACTGCTCTTCTTCCATTAGCAAACAAAAGTCAACTTCCTACCTAACAATAACCAAATTAGTTTTTTTTACCCTACTCTTCGAATCTCAAATGACAACTTTCATTAGGTTGCAGATTTCCGTTATCACTGAAAGTCAAGCATTTTTACAACCTCCTCTTTTTACGTCTCTCCTTATTCTTTTCCTTACAAAGTTAATGAGTTTTTTCAACTTAATGTGTTTGACAAAGAATAAAAAAAAGAACATTTCAGAAAGCAAGGACGAGAGTGAATGTAAAAAAAAAAATATAGGAAGAAAGAGAACGAACGCTATCGAGAGTGAGGTGGAGACTTCTTTTTTCAAACTTATTTTCGGTCGTAACCTAGTGTTCTGGAATGTTCGGCAAATGAGACGCGGTTTCTTGTTACGGCGTCCTTGCAAACTGGCCCCTCTGAAGCTTTTCTAGTCTGTTGAAGGGGGAAAAGAGAGTTGGCCGATGCGAGGGAAGAAAATGGGCGCATGTGAGTTTGACAGATGTTCACGAGGTAGAATGTTGCCCTCGCGTTGAGGGAAGGAGATGGAGCCTGGTAAGGGGAGAGGAGAGGAGAAGGGTTGGTGGTAGTTGAAGCATGTGCGTGGAATGCCACGTATGGCTCATGTGTCTAACGCTTGACCGGAGAGTCATGTACTTTGTATGAGCATTTGAAGTGTGGGAGGGAGGTCAGTGGAGACCGATGATGAAAAATTGAAATAGTTTCGAGAGGTAGCTTTTACTCAAAATTACTTTCGATGGAATGTCGTTTTTATTTATGGCCACAATTTATTTTTATTCACATTTTATCAAGTAGTTTGTGGTGATTTGTTTGAGAGGATGAATTGTCTTCATAAAAAATTAAATCATCAATCATAAATGTTCTTTTAAACTTGTTTTATCCATTCAAAGCGCCTTACTAATCGTCCGGGTTATCCACTTATAAAATGAATAAAGTAAATTTGTTATTTTTATAAGATAATTATTGGTTATTTACATTATCTACTGGTGTCAGGACTATTATCTGTTGAAAGATTTAAGATAACTTGATACCCGCATCGGTGGCCATACGCACTAAATGACAAGCTCATCTGACCTGGTTTGCCACTAACAAGAAAGGTCTGGGTTCAAGTCTCAGTGAAGGCTAATACTCTCCACATAGTTTACCACCCTCCCTACATGCAAGTATGGGTATATTTTCTCTAAACTACACCCTCCTCCATTCAAACCCATTAATTTAATTTAAAATTAATGGCCTGAATGGATAGGAATACGCGGTGTATAGAATTAAAACTTGTTGAAATTTTAATCCTTAATAAACCTTGTAATAAATATTTTTGTTGGTACATATATGTTTTTACCTTTCTATAACTTAATTATATTCGTAACAGTTTGATTTTTAACGGGTTTTTCCTTATTTTAATATATTACATAAGCAATTACAAATTTAGTTAACAAACGTGTTACAGTAACGAATAGCAACATCTTAAGGAAATATAAATGTAAACATTGAAAAATATGTATTATTACATTCAGAATTTAATTCTTCACGTCTTATTTCACATCACGGAGGCAAGTAAATAAAGTTCTGCCATGACGTCACAAGCTCCAAATAGCTGATGAAACTTATCCCTATATTTTATTGACAATTGAAGTAATAGTATAAGTTTTACTGAATGTTACTATTATGACCTCGAGAAAGTTATAAAGTCAGAAATTAACGCATACAACGGAGAAATGTTGCACATTCAAGTTTTAATTTCTCTTTCTAAATGTAAAGAAAGGGTGAAAGAAACAAACTAAAGAACTTTGTTGTGACATGTTATTTACACTGGAGCAAAGGATATTCATCGTGGAACCATGCATTAGGAGTCAATCTACAAAACCACACGACAGGAATTCGAAGAGAAGACGGTGCTGAGGTTCCTACTCCGAACAAGTCGAGCATTAAACGTGTGTACGTTAAGTTCAAGAACATTATAAAAATGGCGGACCAACATAGAAGTGGCATATCCACAGAGCTCACAGAAGAAAAGAATTCTTACATAAGTGTGACAATCATTAACAGAAGATAACAGTCTGAGTAAATCCGTGCGGTGGCTTTCCAGTCAGATGGAACTGTCTGTAGGTGCTAATTAGGTTCTTAGATAATAGATAAAGGGTACCTATTGGTACAAAATTGGCGCAGTACGTGAGTTGTTGCCAAGAGATGCTGTGGTTCGCATACACAATTGCGACTTGTTAATGGAATGGGTAATTCCTGATGGTGATGAGCTTGGCGACTAGTAATGATAAGATAAAGTTTGGTTTCATTCGGATGAATATGATAGAATACGCAAAACTCCTGTATATGACCCACTAAAAATCTTCATGTGTTGCATGAGTCCTTTCTTCACGGTAAAAAAAACTTGATATATGGTGCAGGTCACGACGAACGATTTTCATCACTTACTTTCACAACACGGTCAACAGTGAGTTCTACATTTTAATGACGCAAAAATTGATAGCCACCATGTCAGGGGAATAACTCCAGATTACATGATTTCAACAGGGCAATTCAACCACCCATACTTACAAAAAAAAACAGCTTATTTGTAATCCGGGTTTCCTGGAGGGTTAATTTAAAATATATCTAGCCCCGTGGTGTAGTGGTCAGTGAACCTGGCTACGAGTTTAGGGGCACCGTGTTCGATTCCCGTCTGGTACCTTGAGTATTTTCCCTTAGGGGGAATAATCCCAACGGTCAGCGGGGTTTGGTTAATTAGCTTTAAGTTAGATTAAGACTCACCCCGGCTCCACAACTTCATAATAAGATCCAATTAATAATCATGTCCCTGTCAAATATGCCATAGGACATATATATATATCGTATCATCTCATTGCGGGTACGACGTGATATCCAAGTTCGGTCGCCTTATATGTAGACTATTAGCCCCTCTGTTGGCACAAAACGTTACCCAGGGTACACCATAAGAGGTTTTCTACACGTCGTACCCGCAATGAGATAATGTGATATATATATATGGCCTCCACGATCTCCAGACTTCTTCCCATGGAGACATCTCAGTAACGCTGTGTATTCAAATTATCCTCGCACACTTCAAGAGCTTTAGGCCACCATTATATTGCCTCATTTAAAGGGTGTTGCCTAACATTATCAGTCGTGTATATATTTGTTAAATGTATAATGATTAGCGTTTTCAGCAGTTGTTACCAAACATAGAATTCCCCGTGGGTTGCGTTACTTTCTAGCTTCAAAAAAATGTTTCCATTTTCAACTACTATGGTAGCTGGCTAACACTTTTTTTAAATAATAATTTTTCACACCCTCTCTGATTAAAAAACGTTCCAGCACGTCTGTAAGGGGCGTAAAATGTATCAATTCTCCAAATTATTCCTTCTTTTCTCATAAAAACACAGCAAGCCTAACTTTTATTTACGACAATAGAAGTAGGCCTTGACTACTGTCACAATAATCACTCAAATGTGGGTAAATTTCCACAAAACTCGAGTTTACTTTCCTAACTTTCCCTTGTATTAGCGTAATTTAAGGTATGGGTAGTAGGACGTGGAGGAAAAAAGAAGCAACCGTTAAAGCTATTTCGTAAAATGTATTCAGTTAACCACACCTTTTTTTATAAAACGATTTGATAGATTTTCCTTAAATATTAAATTCCTCATCCTTATCCCCTTAGTGTAAACATGTTGATATTCCAAATACATATAATCTACACTATAAAATAAGTTCGACGTATTGTAATTGTACTATTTGCATACTCGTACATTAATTTGATTAAAACAGCAAGCATCCAAAGTATAGCTTATTTACTTACTTACTCTCTGGCACAAGAAATCGAAGGTGTATTGCCGCACTTGCCAAATTACGTCACCTATCCCCATCTTGATCTAGTTTTATCTAATCACCTCATTAGTCATTACACCCTATCTCTTTCAGAGCCATTATAATGTTATCCTCCCATCTGCATCTATGTCTTCCCAATGGTCTCTTCTCGTCTGGTTTGACAGTCAACACCTTGAACACGGTTCTAGATTCTCCCGTTCGTGCTGGATATACTCCCTACCATAATCTACAAGACTTGAATATCCTAACAATGTCTTATGAAAAGTAAAGTTTATGTAACTCATCACTATTTAACCTCCTTCACTTATCAATATTTTAATCCATTTTTGTGCCAAATATCTTCCTATCTGATTAAAAATATATATCGTTAAAGTTTGGCGTCTCAAGGTGTTTTCCATTTAGTGTATTATAATAGTAATTCATTTAATCAATAATCAAATAGCCATTGTGTCATTTTTCAACTTTCAGAATAACATTAATCAAGTTTAAATACTTTGAACCAGCTGAAAGTAATTGAGGTTTTGGATAAATCAATTTGTTATTAAGTGCAAGGCGCACACAATATATATCAAATATAGACGCCGTCGGTTACTTACAACGTTTTTACAACTAACGCCTCTATATTCTCTTTTTAGAATTACGTCAATTCAATTCTCATCAATATATGAATGATGGAGATGTTTTATCCTGAAATGTTTACCAGCTATCTATCAGTAGGTAATATTGAAATGACAGACTGGTTTCAAGCCCCGTGAACCACATCTCTTGTTAGAGTTAACTAATGCTTGCCATCCTCTCAACTTTGCACTTAAGGCTCTCTCTCGCTCTCTCTATGTATATACATATATAGAACATCGTATGGCAGCCTACTGCGTTTCGAATGGAAGCAATTTTCTGCTAAGCAGTGAAATGAACGCTTGAAATATGAACCTTGAATGCTGTTTATAGCTTTGAATACTTTCCACTTCTCTACTTTTATTGACTTGTTCGTTTGTTGTTGAGTGCGGTACAGGATTGGATCTCATCGACTCGTGGATTTCATTCGGAAGTAATAAAAACTACAACTTGAAATGAAAATATAATAAATTATCTAGAACAAGAGGAATAAACTTTTTTTTATAGTTGAATTCCATTTAAATATATTCCTCTTTAGTATGGGTCTTTTTGTAATCGCCTTTTCTACCATGACCTTTCATACAACTCGTATGAAGGTGAGTTTGTCAGTAACCAAGTACACGTATCGTAAAGGGAAGCAGTTCAATAAATAAAACTTTTTGAATGTGTTAGTAGAAACAAATCTAGTGAAAAATATGTCTTCATAAAATTATTAAAATATTATAGGTATTTAGAAAATAAAATGTATTTATATATATACATATATATGAAACAAATAGCCGAAACTATTGTTAATGCATTTTAGTGTGGATAGTCCCTCATAGATATCATATTCTGAAAATTGAAAAATGACACCTGGACACGCGAATCGCGTGTCCAGGTGTTATTTTTCAATTTTCAGAATATGATATATATATATATTTATACATTTTTGAGAGTTGTCATTATTGAGATAATACAAATTTAAATAAAGGAGTTTCATCTTAGGTCAGTTGGTAGAGAGGCTTACTAAACTAAGGGAATCAGGTTTGATTCCTGGAAAAGTGTCTAGCATTTATTACTTTGAATTTGAAGCCTTTCATCATGTTCTGATACATTTGTTCAAGAATTAATTTGGGAAAAGACCAGCATCAATGGTCGCATGGTCCAACGCGTCACTCTTGTGTCTAATCGAATTAACGGTGACGGGGAAATCGGGGATCGAATCCCGGTCTGTTGCACAAAGTGTACCGTCACGTAAACGCGGGTGGACTTCATCTAAAAATGCTGTCTTTATCAGACCTTTTCTATTAACTTGTAAGGTAGTGATGAAGAGAACGCGAGAAAAAGACAGTGTTGTTTTCAATGTTTATATAAAAACTTTTTTTGGGCAAAATAAATAAAATCTTGCTTCAGTATAAATATAGAGTTAATTTTCTTCACACTCGTTTCGGTGGCCTCATGATTTAATGCGCTACTCTCGTGTTAGAAAAGACTGCAGAAGATGGGGAGATCAGGGTTTGATCCCGGCCGGGTGCATCGAGGAAGTTTTTTCCTAAATAGGTTTTTACTTTTCTTCCACGCAAACTCGGGTACACTTCCTTTAAATTAAACCTTACTTAATCCCTAACACAATAGTGTAATTAGTACATAGGCATACAACCCTAACGGGTAGTAAGACGTGGTGCTAAAAAATATCTTCATATGGTTATATCAACAGTTCTTAAATATCTATCATGAGCATAGAAGCACAGGATGAAAAACTTTTTAAACGAAGAGAAACAATAATTGTAACTAAATTTCAGAACAGCCTTGAAATATACTCAATAACCTTTGATATCACCATGTGATTAAACTCTTATGTGTTTATACTGAAGCAATATTTGATTTATTTTTACAAATCAAATGTTTTGATATAAAAACTGAAAAAAAAGAGTTACCATTTCTAGCGTCCTCTACATTTCCACCTTAAATGTATGCCTATAATACGAATGAGTATATCAAGATGTGGTTGTAAAACAATTTGGGGAAAACCTTTAATAACATGTATGGACATTAAGTACTTCAACTTAGAAGAATACTCGGAGGACAGTCATAAAACTCTATAGAGCTCTTCCGAAAATCACAAATATACTATTTCTCTATACCCTCTCTTTACATTTTTTCCTACTTATTCTGCTAAGTATGTAATATGGAAGACCTTCGCCAAGGGCATTTGACTTAACGTACTGTATAGGAGTTGATAAAGCTCATAAAGAACATAGCACTTGAGCACAGCGTGAACAATGACGCCTAGTATGTCACTATCTTTTTTTTTTTAGTGAGGGTAAAATACTCCCACTTCAATGCACATTTCGCTATAAGAGCTCCCTCACACCTAATTGTGGCAAGCAGCTACAAACCTTTCGGCAAGGACTTTGAATTACACGCTAGCCCTTCCCTCCGCCTAGCTTCTCGCTGCCTTCCCCTATGTTTTAACTCCGTTTTCTTGTCTCTTTCTCTCTCTCTCTCTATCTATGCGTCTCTTGTTTCTGTGATAATCTCAGCCTTTCTTCACAGCTATCTCGCCCTCCTTCTCATTAGAGTTTTTAATGTCTCCTCCGGTGGTACTAGGTTTCTTTTCAGGTTTCCTCCCTTCTTGCCGTTAGTCCTGTTCATCTGCATCATCTTATCCTCTCTCGCCTTCCTCCTCTTTCTTTACCTTACCTTCGTTTTCAACCAAAGTGGTAGAACAACTTCATTATAAGTAGTAGGTCTTTCGTATAAAATTCCTATCACGGGATTTTAAGGACTTATCTTTCATTTTTATTTACTTGTTCCTCGTCAAATTTGTTGCCATTTACTAATAACGTTTTTTATTTTTTCAAGGAATTACAATATTGAATTAAATAGGCCTACTAATTATTTAAGTAGTTCTCTTTTAACTGAAACTTATTTTAAAGAACATCGTTAGAGAATTATCGAACTTAATGTATTTCCATAATTAATAATAATAATAATATTTAGCACTGCGTCTTACTACCCGTTCGGGTTATACGCTTTAAGTACTAATTACTCTAATGGATTAGGACTTGGGAAGGTTGAATTAGAGGAAGTGAACCCGCATTTGCGTGGAGGGAGAGTGGAAAACCATTTAGGAAAAACCACCCCCAGTTCACCCGACCGAGGTTCGAACCTCGATCTTCCCGTCCTCAGCAGTCGAGCTTCAACACGACTAGCGCGTTAGTCAACTACGCCACCGAGGCGGGTATTATTTCCATAATTAATTTTGAAGCCAACTATTTATTTATTTTTAGATTCCAAACTACGGCTTTTATATTAAGACGATGACCAATCACCTCTGAAATACTTTGGATCTATACTTCATTCACGGGAGGAGTTTACCTCTGAAAGGTCTTTTTTCTTACCGATATCCTACTATATAATAGATTTCTGGTAGGGAAAAAAGTCCTTTTCCAGGTAAACTCCTACCGTGAACGAACAATAGTCCCGGTACGTTTATTAAATAGTCTCGAAGTGACATGTTTGCAGGCAGAGGTATGAGTGATTCGGAGCTCACTATGAGTGTTGTTCAAGGTTTATTAACACCACCTGGGTGTTTACAGGGATGCCATGCACCTGGAAAACCACAGGAGAACACAGATAATTTTTTGTGCCAGAAAAAAATCAGGGGGAAAAAACAGGAAATTTTGAAAAAATTTAGTAAAAGTACTGGATTATTTTTAGCACCGCGTCTTTTTAATCGTTTGGACTATACGCATATGTACTTAATAAGCTAATGTGTTGGGTTGAGGAAGGTTGAATTTAGAGGAAGTGTGACTGCATTTGCGTGGAGAGCGAGAGAGAGAGAGAGAGAGTGTAAAACTATTCAAGGAAAACCACCCACAGCCCATCCGACAGGTATCGAACCACACTCTTCCCGTCATCGGCAGTCTAGTATATTGTGAGTGACCATGCGGCCACCGAAGCGGATGAATAATTGCTAATCTTGGACATTTAACTTAAAGTTAAGAATAGTGGGGCTTTGAATAGACGAAAAACCGAATTGAAGAATAAACATGCTTAATGAAACACGTCTCATTTCCCCTTATACAAGGGTAGTTAAGCGACTAAAGATGTATTTTTCCACCAATCTTAAACTATCCTGTTTTAAACATAATTTAAATAACTTCACACTAGTCAGTTTGATGAAAATTTACATTTTACTATTCTTTTCTTCAAGCTAAGTTGCATGGATAAATATGAAGTCTCTGTGGAAAGCCTGGTAAACACAGGAAAGTTGCCAGTAAGAAACTAATGGCAGCCCTGTGTTAGGTTCCTGTCCAAGCCATCATAAAATACCTGTCAAGGCTAGCTCAGTGTCAATGAGGTGTGCTCTATTCTTACCTTTAAGGTTGGGAGTCAGTTCGAATCCCGACCGGAATTACTGGCAACAGCTTCTTCACTTAGTTGCTATCCCGTTATCTCTCCAGGTGAGCGCGGGGTAATTTAATTGAATTCGACTTTTCTTGTTCTGTTTATTTTAATTAGTGTGAGCTAAGGAAAGTTCGAAGAGGACGTGTATCACTAACAAGTACACAAATAGTGTATTTTTAGTTTTAATTATTCATATTTTTTTTGTTTTGTGCCTTCTTTGAACAAGGATGTATCGGTGGAGTTAAAATCCCAATAAAACATTTTAGGTTAACTTGAAAACACAGTAAGATTATTTCTAAATAAGCTATCATATTTCTCAATTTATAATTTACAAGCCAATAGGGGGTGATCGAAGGAAATACTAATTAAAGTAGATATATTTATAGTTTTTGTAGAAAAAATATTCTTAATCAATATAACTATTGCTTTAGTAAATACATTTAGTATATTTTTCTACACATACTAATCCAAACAGTTTACTTTGTTTGTCATGGGCGTCATGAAATTAAAAACAACGCGTTTATCAAAATTTAAAAGGTTTCTGTTAAAATTCCAATATGATTGTCACAAATATTTAAAAATTGTTGATATTAATATTTGTAGAAAAAACTAAACTTTTTTTATTGAAGCGATATTTTATATATATTTTTGAAAACTGCTTATTGCTATTAAAACTTTAATTCCAGCTTAGTGTCTTAAAATTACAAGAAATTCCGTAACAAGTTAGAACTAATAAACTTATTTATTATGTGTGTGCTTTGACTATGTGAAATGTATCAACCATACATATTACAGTACATATCTTGGAGACCGGCCTCTTGGTATACTGGTCAGTGCTCCTAGATACTAATTTAGAGGCCACGGGTTTGATTCCTGGCGCTACTATAGATAATTTTCCCGAAAGAGGAACTGTTCCTATTATCACCATGGTCTGGTTAATTAGGCTAAAGTTAGTTTTAAGATTTCCATTGGCTCCACACCTTTATATCATTATCATAAGGTCATATTATTGCAGTGTGACGTGTAGACAACCTTCCAGGTATATCTTGGATAACGTTCTGATCCCACAGAGCTAATAAATCTCGGCATACACGGCGACTGAACTATATACTGCAACTCTCACGGCCTAATATGTCACACGCTAAAAAAAATGTTTTGGGAACAACTTATTTTTGTTTATTTTCATAAAAAGCCATTTAAAATCTTGTTACTATATATGTCTCTTCTTACAAATTCGCCCTTAGTAATCTTGTAACAATTTCCTTCACTGACCTCGGCTTAGCCTAAAGGAGGGGAAGGAGGGGGCTGACACGTGACATAAAATTCTCCGACAAGTTTTTGATCGAGTGATGCTTGGTTGGTTGAGGGAGGGGAAGAAGGAAGGGGTTAGTGGTGGTCGTAGACTTGAGTGGAGCCTTATGGTCCGTGTTTGGTGGCGACACGTGTGGTAAAGTTTGGTTGGAAAAAGGCCACCGTGCCTTCAGGTTGAACGAGCAAACTACGTCTCACACTCTCATTTTTATCCCCTTCCCCTCCCCCCCTGCCCAACCCGTCCCAAAGCATACAACCGCATAGCCTAGGTCTCTCTTCTCCCTTCACACCCCCTTTCAAAAAAAAAACTTTTCTTTTGGTAACACCCGCTTGCATCCGTCCGCCATAGGCCGACAACATTCTACTTTCCCCGCTACCCCTTTTTAACCCACCTCTCGCCTTACCAAATATTGATGAGAATTTTATATCATAAATCAACGTCGCTTTTATTACATTTCCCTTAGTAGAGGTCGTTATCGAGACTAGTTGGAACGTTCCCCAACGTAGAATTTAATGTTTCATTGTTATGACACAGATTTGTATTTTACTTTGTCCCTACGAGGCGCCTCCAACCACAAAGTTCGAAGCTTCTGCCCCGTCAGGTTTCCGGCTTCTGAAGTACTCTACGGTTGATTTTTTTTTTTGTCTTAAGGGTTTTAGCCATATTTTAGTTTATTATTCGTGAGTTGTTACTGTCATTTCGTGGGCGGGTATTAAATTTAATTCCGTAACAGGACAGCTAATGTCTCTGTTTTATTGTCGACCGTAAAGTAATTGACATTATTGCCGTGGATGGTGGTGTAGCATTGCTATTACTACCGGTTCTCTATTAAATTCCCATCCACACTTTTTTACGATGATCAGTTTTTTAAACTATATTTTAGGAAGATAAAAATGTTGCAGACAGTTAATAATGACACACATCGATAGGGAAGTTGGAAAAGGCGTCACTCTCGCAAAAGAATAAACTTCTGATGACGGGGAGGCTGGGCTTCAAATATTGGCTAGATTTAATGAGGGTTTTTTCCCCCCAAGGGATTTACTTTACTTCCTACGTTTCCTCTAAGTCATACGTTCCTCATCCCTACCCCATTTGTGTAAATATGTGAATACTGTGGCCTAGGAGTAAGAAGTATTGCACAAATGATAATCTAACGTTAATAATGTTTTGACTTTACATAAAGAAATGTCGGTATTTAAATCCCATTCAGGTGAACTGGGGGTGGCGGTTACACGTGTGATTTTTCACTCTTATTTATCCATCCCCTCTTCACTTTATTTATTTATCAATCTCTTAATGCCTATAAGCTATAGTTAGGGCCAATTTCCTAATTTCAGACTTACTGAACTGCCCCAAAATCCTGAATAGCCCCTGTGTTAAGCTTACTAATTAACAATACAAGAAAGCTTTATATCAAATGTTATATTTAGTAGATATAAATATTGAATTACTCCCGAGAACCTGTTTCAAGTTTCATAATACAATTTTATACAAATACTGGAAAAAACATTTTGTTTATTCTGTAAGCAATACGACACGTCATTATTTCGGAGTCACTTATCGCTGTCAAAGACAACTCTCTTCTAGAGAGTTGAGTTTCCTTCTAGCATTCCTCTTAAAATCTCTGAAGCTTTCTCCGAAATATGACGAAAATAGATTTCAATATAACTAGTAATCCTGTTTCCTTTGTTCATGACGTAAAAAACTAATATCTTATTTTAACGAATTTAAAATTATTATTATTATTATTATTATTATTAGCCCCGCGTCTTACTACCCGTTCGGGTTGTACACACTTACGCTAATGTGTAATGGTAGGCTGATTGTGAGATGAAATGGAGGACCTACAGTTTAACATGGAATCCAAACCACGGTGGAGGCCTGGCATTCCCCACATTCACAAGTTGTGATTAATACACGTCTTGTCAGAGGTGAAGGAAGGGTCTGGCAATAAGATACACACGTGCTGGTACCGAGGATTGAACCCCGGACCCCAGCACAAAAGTTTGACGCCTTACCCATAGACCCCCAGGTCACCCTAATTTAAAATTGTTTGAAAAAATTAAACGATATATTCTAAAAACAGTAAATTTAATATGTTTAAGCGTTATCAATAAGCCTTTCTTTTGAAACTGTGTACAAGTTAACATAAAAGGAGGTATTATGATTATAGCCCCCATTTATATTGACATCCGAACTAATTTTGACTCATCTAATTTTACACCCCTGAGACATAATAAAAAGTTTCTAGGAAAAATCAAACCAAAAATATCTATAATGGTGATAGATAATCAATTTATTTTAATTTGAGAGCAATAATAGTATTTTTAGATAATACACTAATTAAAAATACTAATTTGAACCTTTTGCAACCTAATAATTGTTTATGACAAGATTATTATATCACTAAGTAGCCTAAGGTTTAAAATTATATTTAGATGGATGACATATCTGCATCGATGTAAGTGGCGCAAACAATATGAATGCAACAGACACCTGTAACCGATCGGTCTAAGGTGTTAGACTCGTATTGAACTTGACAACTAGTGATGGAAACGTCAGTGGGTTGAAACAAGGCTGTTGTCTCAGGGAATAGTTTCCAATCCCCCTTTCTAAGATAATTCAAAATAATTTATTTATTTTAAACTGTCCTTATCAACTCTCTTCCTTAGATAAAGTCGTTAATATGCCTTGTGAATAACGTATAGATAAAAAAAACATAGTAGCCAAGAAAAATTCGTAACGCCACGTCTTACTATCCGTTCAGGTTATTTGCATATGTAACAATTACGCCAATGTGTTAGGGATGGGGAAGGTATAATTTAAAGGAAGTGTACCTTCATTTTCATGGAAGGAGAGTGTAAAACCATTCAGGGAAAACCGCCCTTAGTAAACCCTACCAGAATTCGAACCCCGATCTCTTTTTTATTAGCATTCTAGTCTATTGTTCGATTGATGCCTTAGAAAATTCGAACACTGAAGCGGGTGTTTATATTGTTTGTTGCTAGTTTTTAAATATTGTGAGAATTTAAGACTAATCTGACACCTAGACTGTTTGTGATCTAATAAAATCGTTAAACTCTTATAAATTCTCGTTAATTGATTTTACAAGTTAATCCTAAAATACATGATTGCAATAATATAAAGAAACTACTTTCAATGAAGAAAAACAAGAAAATAAAAGACTTTTCGGTCAAAACATTTATTTGTTAAATTTCTTCTCTCCCTCCCTCCTTTTCTTTCATAAACTGCTCCAATATTTATATCCATTTACTGGCTTTACGCTCGGACAAAAAGATTCCAGTTAGACTTTTTGATTGGGCTCAAACTGGAAGGAAGACGCCATGATGTCCAGATTTGATAAGACGCACAAATGGAAGACCGTACCACAAACTGGCAGGGGGAAGGGGGAGAGCGGCGATAGTCATGGGCCTAGTTTTCATCATTAGGTTATATTCATACAATTAAAACTATGTGTCGTACTATCTATCTGAACTATTCATATATTTACACTAATGTGGATAAATATAAGAAAGGTATAATTTATAGGTAAAGTACTTGAATTTTCGTGAGGGGGTGGAGAATCCCCCGGCTGGGATTAAAGCCCCAACCTTCTCGTCACCGGATTACCAGGCTTAATGAGGTTGATAACTAATCTCTCATGACCACCGATGCAGATAAAACGTACCTATATTACATTATTATTTATAATAATATTCGTGAAAGTTGAGTGTAGAAATTCCTACAACATACTTTGATACAGGATACCCTTGTTTTGTTTTTCTTCAAGTTGTTTTCTCATCTTAACCGTTCTCTCTCCCACGATAATGCTGGTAGATTCGCTTAAACTTCTCCTTTAATGTTACCCTGTAATACATTATATTAATCGCTGATAGTTGATTCTAAATTGAAAGATTTTTAAAAATATATGGTGCAATAAACTATTTAGTTCGAATATGTAATAGTGCTGGAGAAGACTTGGAAAGATTAGGTGGACATTCTAATGAAGAAGTCCTAAGAAGAGTGGGTGAGAAGAAAATCATTTTAGATCTGATTCTTCAGTACAAAACAAACTGGACAAAGTGGACATTCTTAGGAGGAACTGTCTTCTGCACGACGTCACAGAAGTAAAGGTTGAGGGAAAGAAGAGAAATAGGGAAGATTCAAATATTGGATGAATTTAAGGAAAATTCTCAGAGTTGAAGGAGGAGACAGAGGGCAGGATGCATTGGTGGTCTAAGTTCACTGACAAAATGAATGGACCTGTCGTAAGATAACACAAATAATAATGTAATTGTATGTTTAACCATTGTTTTATTTAGTACACTTAGCACAAGTTTTTTTATAGACTTAATATAAGGATATACTGATATTGTGCCCGGCTAGTTGGAATTAGCCCGCACATACAGACATTGTTAACCATCAGTAAAACTACGAGGAACAACGATTACAAATGATGGCATTTGACTCACCGAAACCCACTTGGTGTTTACGTCCAGCGGCTGCGTGGCTGGTTCTTTCTTTAAGGCCATCAACAAACACGACCTACAACTCATCGTGGTCATGCCATCATCCCCTCCACTCCAAGTTCAAACCATTGGCATTGGTTGTTCGATTTGATTGACCGTATTCCCTATATCCTTTTCTCAGACTCTTGTTCAAGTTTTGAAACGTATAAAACGAGTCGCCCGCTAATAATAAAAACACGGAATACGTTATATCACTCTACTAAGCTGGTGTATTTTCTATTACCGAGGACCGCACGACTTTACTTCGAGCCAGCGCGGCTCTAGATTTGATCATGGTGGACGGAACCTTTGGTCGACCCAGGCGCAGATATCCCCCACCATCTGGTGAATCAAGAGTACTATCTTGTATCGTATTATGTCAACTTAAATCGTGTTTATTTAGGACCTTGTGTTAAGATTATATTATTGTCCAGATTGGGCTGTTAATCAGAATAGTTGCTTAACGACTGCCCATTTTCTAGTGTTCTAGTTATGTTTGATCATCAGATCTAAGCCTAATTAAGCTTACAAGCTTAAATGCTGTAGCCCTCAGCTCATGCACTAATAATATGATTCGCTTATCGACAGCTTAATTGAGGTATGATTGAGTTATCTAATTTGTGGAGAGCTTAGTCTTGCTCTGATCATAATTGTCTTATTTTTGAGCCTCAGCTATTCAGTTGAGTCAATCGTAATTAGCGTTTATTTACTATAATACTAATCTATACGAGGCCAGCTAGTCATTGTGATGATTAGTTAAAATATGTGCCATTATACTATACCTCTTAGTGAAACTCAGGGACGCCCGGACTTAGTTGCTAGGGAATAGCTCTGAACTGTTTATGACCTAATTAGGTATGAGTGCTTATGCTTAAATAAGCTATCTTTATTTTAGTGTAGCTTACTTTTTTAGTTTAGCATAAGCTGTTTTCAGCTGAATCGCCTCATTCTTATTTAGCTTGTATGCACATTAAAGTAAATTCAGGCGGCATCTTTAAGATGTCCGCGGTGCTTTCAGCTCCAATTTGCGGGGTATACCGGTTTTTGAGGTTTTTGCCTAGCTTGCTCTAGTTTCTTATACTATCTCTGGGATTCCTAATTGGGTTACTACCCAGCCATGTTCGTACGAACATATTAAGCAGACGTAGCCTTAGTCTCGGCGTTCGTAAGCTGGACTCACGAGCCAACAGATTATGAAAAATCATCTATAAAGCGACTAGCAGTGGTATAGTTAGACTCTAGTGGGTTATTCTGTGGTTTGATGTAAGTTCTTGAAGAGCCCTAGGCCCCACTTGGTAATATTCACTTAGAGAGGGAAGCCCTAAGCACCTAGTTGTTTTCTTGTCTCTTGCCGCACCTAACGTGCTCCGTTCTACGCTCTGAAATAGCTCCTTCATAACAGTCACCCTTGTCGCTAAACGCTGTTATTGTATTTTCTCTTAGCTTGAAGAGAAAACCTTAAGTTGCCTAAATAATAGATTAAGCTAATTCTCTGAGGAGTCACATGTTAATAATAATAATATTTAGCACCACGTCTTACTACCCGTTCGGGTTATACGCTTTAAGTACTAATTACTCTAATGGGTTAGGAATTGGGAAGGTTGAATTAGAGGAAGTGAACCCGCATTTGCATGAAGGGAGAGTGGAAAACCATTTAGGATAAACCACCCCCAGTTCACCCGACCGAGATTCGAACCTCGATCTCCCCGTCCTCAGCAGTTGAACTCAACACGACAAGCACGTTAGCCAACTACGCCATCGAGGCGGGTGAGTTACATGTTGAGTATTGACTTTTCTTAGAATGAGTTAGATCACTGGGCCTATTTGCTGTCCTAAATAGAAGCCTCGTTTGGTAGTCTATTGCTGCAAATGTATTAATGTTATTATATACCAGGGTACAAGATTTGTATTACTGTATCTCTAGCTTCCCGCCTATATATCTGCCAGTTCTTAATGACTACAATTCAATCTATAGCTTGGCACACTGTATAAACTAATTGAATAATAAAACTCTGTTTGTTAAACATGTTATTTAGGGACTGCAGATTTATATTGTACAATCTGTCCTTAATATGTTCCTTGTAGCTTGGCCCACCTCTGGTAAAATAGTGATGACTCTTGAATATGAAGGTTAAGTTAGAGAGATTGCACCCACATTATTGTGAGAGTAAACACTTTAAAAACAAAGTTAAACCCACATGTGTGAGAACCATTATTAGCATGCCCAGCTTTTATACGAATTCATACACCCTAACGATGTCACTCAACCCCATCGCGAGTCTAACGCATTAGACCATTCTATCACCATTGGGAACGTGCTAGTATTGCTAATCTTAATCTAGCGGTCTAGTAGATGTGTGGTAGTGTTTGCCGCGCGGATATGGGCCCTTGATTCTGATCCGGGGTTTAATTACGACCAATCGCTGTTAGAGTCTTGTGTTCCTCGCCAAAGTGGCTATCCATCCCTCTCCAGGTGACTCCCGGTGCAGTTACTCTTACTTAACCTAATCCTTCCCCCCATAGGTACGTTTTACCGGGACAGTTAGCCCTGCTCGAGCAGGCTTGACTGGCCTGTGAGGTTACGGTTCGCATGGTGTCAATACCGGCTATTAGATTTGTGTTGTTTTTAATATAGAATGTTACTTCCTCTTTATAAGTGAATACTGGCCATTTTTCTATCACCTTTATCCTTACCCCACTTTTCGTAAATCGTTATTCTTTTTTTAACTTATATAGCAGGTGCAGCATAAAAAAATGTGCTAAGGCCTGACGATATAAATAAGTAAGCCACTGTTGCTATAAATCTTAAAATTGGCATGAATATAATATCATACCATATAATATAAATATCATTCATTCATTTTAATCTAATAAAGTTTCAACTTTATAGAATTTACATCTAAATTCGACCTTTATTTTACTCCATTATAATAAATCTAAAGATAACTTTTAGCTAAATAGTAAAGGGTGGCTCCCTCTACATAGCTTCAAATATATCCATTTTCAGAATTCGATGTGGATCCATTAAGATTTCCTCTGCAATAATAATTCAATAGTAATACTTTTAGTGCTTGATTTGTCTGTTTGTTAGTAATGGGACTATTCCTGGATAGCTCAGTGGCCTAGAACATTGGCGTACTAATCCAAAGGTCCCGGGTTCGACACCCGTGTCTAGGTGTCATTTTTCAATTTAAGAATCTGATATCTAGATGAGGCTAAATCCGTACTAATATAGATATATAGGCTATATAATAGCTTTGGCTATTTGATTCTAAACTATTTGTTAATTGTTGAGTGCCAAGTTCTACTACAGGTTAGGGCTGTATGCATGTGTACTAATTACGCCAATGTGTTGAGGATTAGATGGGTTGAATTTATAGAAAGTGCACCTGCATTTGTGGGGCTGGAGAGAGTAAACCCGTTTAGTGAAATCCACACTCATTACACTCGACCACGATTCGACACGTTATCGCTAGTCTAGTGTATTACGAGAGTATTGACTTTCTTAGACCATTCGTCAACTGAAGTGGGTTTAGTTATCTTCTTCTTTAATATGTTGTGCATATTTCGCGTTCGCATTAGCATTATAAAGTAGCCTACACTAGACGGGTAAGAGAACGTGCATGACCGTAAAACATCGAGAGCAAATCAAATAGAAGTGTTCCCTCCACACAAATGCGGGTACACTTCTTATAAAGCCATCAATTTTCCATGCTTAACCCATTAGCCAAATCAATAAGCGTATAGACTGAACACTTACATTTAACGTGCTAAGACCACTACGCCAGCTCATTGGCAAAGTCTAGCACCCCTGGACATCGAGGAATATGGAAGTTTCTAGGTCGGTACCTAAAGAGCTCCAACCCCCCATCCAGAATGGAGAGATGATCCGGATCTGGCCGGATACCCAGGGAGGCGAGAATTAACTCCTCCCCTACCAATCATTCACTGGTTGGACCGGCACTTGGGGACTGGTGCCTACCACCTATCCAAGGTAGTATCCGGAGCTACTACACTTTCAATCCCAGAAGCGACCTTCCGATCTCCTCTCTTTCCGTTTTTATGGGAATGAGATTACGGTCATTGCGTGTGGGAAAGTAATTACCCACTACTCGTGCGTATGAGTGGAGGCGCCCATGATCTAGCCCATGCACTAATAACTGTCCGGGTTAGCGCTGTAGCTCTAAAACGGCTCACCGCAAGACCGACGAGGCCCAGAAACCCGAGGGCCCAGAACCCCACCGGTGTGCCAATGCCATCACTTGTCGGCGATTGAACTCACTGCCCTGCAGAGTTCAACCCATTTATGGGCTACCACGACGAGTAAGCTCACGACGGGGGCTTGGGAGCCCAGCCCTGTGTACTACTTATAATGGACGTAGTCAAACGGGGACATAACAGTCCGCAGGGCCACACCCGAGATCCTGTAGCTGACCTATGCAAGCGCCAGTGACCCCTGGCACGGGGACTGAACAGATGATAGAAGATCCGACTAAGGTGTCTAACTACTGAACTAAGTGTCCCTGGTTCGAGTCTCGGTATGTCCAACCAAATTATCATTGGTTAAATGTGCGTTTCCTCTTTCACATTGATAAAACCGTCGGGGACTCGATGTTGTTGCTGACCTAGTCTTAGGTTAGATTATAAGACATATGAAGCTACGAAGGCCTAACAAGCCGGTAGTGGAAAATATATGGCTTGAATAAGAAACTGACTCAAGCCACAAGTTGGAAACAGTAATGGATGTAAAAAAATATGGTACGGCGCACCACACAGACTTTCTCTTTCTTTCTATAAACTCGTAAAATTTCTGAACGGAATAATGTACATTGTATCATCACCACTCCACATAAGAACATGAATAAAATAATATACAATAACATAGAATCAAATTGAGTCTAAAATGGAGATAGATCATTGCTGTATAAACATTTCTCCTAAGAGGTCTAAGGAAAAATAACATATTTTTTTAGATACTTATTTATATTTAATTACTCTATGGCATTGGAGAACTATTGCGTTAAGACTTAAGTAGTATATGTTTACAACTAAAGCTCACAAAATTGTATTAATATATTTGAAAATATCTCATAAACTGTTGCTTTTATAAAAATATATGTCAAATAAAAGTTTTTTATTTCTAATAGTCCTACAATTTGGCAATGATAAGTTAATAATAATAATTTAGCACCGCGTCTTACTACCCGTTCGGGTTATACGCTTTAGGCACTAATTACGATAATGGATTAGGAATTGGGAAGGTTGAATTAGAGGAAGTGAACCCGCATTTGCGTGGAGAGAGAGTGGAAAACCATTTAGGAAAAAACCACCCCCAGTTCACCCGACCGAGATTCGAGCATCGATCTCCCCGTCCTCAGCAGTCAAGCTCAACATGACTAGCGCGTTAGCCAACTACGCCACCGAGGCGGGTGCAATGATAAGTTGTTTAGTATCTCAAATAGTTGTGGAGATACGGAAATGAACGCTTCTGTAAAGTACCCTAAAAATCATTTTCATGGGAAAATTAAAATAGACAATTTATTTATAATCAACGCCAAGATACGAATTTTATTCAAAATCGTTGAAGCAGATTTTGAGAAAACTTATTTTTTCTCTTTTCACCCTTTATAAAACTACTCTTAATTTTAAGTTTTAATAAACACACGGACAGACGGCATTGCAAAGACTATTTTTTAGGGTTCGGGGGGTCATGAGACGTCGACATCCATCACAATTTCAGGTTAGATTTTTTTTTACGGTCGCAATACTTAAACTTTAATGTCCAATGTTAAATATATATATATATATAATTGCGTATAGATTGAAAGTTATTGATTTTATAAAAATATGTTTTGAATAAAATATTTATATTATATACATATTTGTAATGCTAAGTAATTTCATATCTCAAGTAGTTTCGGAGCTATGATAAAAAATTGTTAATTTACGCAACAGACCGGAGCCCTTAAAGCCATTTTGCCGAAATAGTGAGAGTAGCCATTTTGTTTGGAATATTTAATAATGTTTATAAATGAAATTTAATCAAAATCGTTAGAGCTTATTTTGAGAAAATCGACTCTTTTTCTCTTTTTGCCCTTCAGTAAACTACCCTTAATTTTAGGGGTAGATATCCAATTCCAAAAATTCCTCGGGGCAACCCTATGAAAACCCTAGCTATCAAGTTTTAGCTCAATCGGTAAAATAGTTTAGGCTCTAGTTGGAGGTACAGACAGACAGATAGACAGGCGACGGAAATTCAAAATCAACTTTTTCGGATTCAGGGGGTCATGAAACGTCAAGATTCATCAAAATCTCGAGTTCGATTTTTTTGATGATCACCATACTTTCTCTACCTGTAAGATAGAGAGAAAGTAAAAAGATAGTAAGACAGGGTGTTAAAAATATAGGAGTGTAAAAGGCAATTCACAAGGAACAGAATAAACAAAGCAACGAGAGAGCTACGAGCATCAAAGAAAAAAAAAATGTTCATACAGCACATGTGTTGAGAATGTTAGTTATGTTGAAAACCACTCCCAAGTGCATCGGACTTGGTTTTGAAACCCCGGTCTTTGCACAAAAAACAGCAAGTGCGATGCGAGTAAAACGTCACAAGGTGGTATAGGAGGGAAGAGGAATTCGGGTCTTTGTTTTTTCATTTTTTTATAGCAAATAATATTGTTTGCCAAAAACAATTAGAAATTGGTTCGATAGATAAATTTAGTTTAATTTTCTACCACAACAGTTTTTAAATATTTGTCATGAGCATCGCGTAGTTTGGCCATGAGCTTTAATATTAATTAATAAAGTTTCTGATCAAATACCTCTACGATCGTCACAAATATTCAAGAACGCCTGTGATTAAAATAAGTAAAATTTAAGCTAAAACATACAATGAAGCAGTCCCCTCCCCATGTTTCCGCTCTGTGTCCCTCATCCTTTGTACTTCTTGTATTTTATAAGGTCCTGGCGACCATACATGAGCTATGGGGTGGGTTTTTGTTAATTTTTCCCACCCCTAACCCACTGAGAGCCTAATTCAGCCCGCCAGGGCGTCAATGTTGTTCTATGTGAAGTTTGTTATCTGTTTCTATGTCGTGTGTGTTGTCGAGAGCCCCTCGGGGCTGGTGTCAACTGTCCGTCCTATATGTTTCTAAGTGTTTTATTCATGTTATATCTATATATGTTAAATTAATTAAATAAACCATACAAACAAACAATGAAGCAATATTTTATTTATTTTGGCTAAAAATAAGGTTTGGATGCAAATATATGAACTTAAACTTGGAAGTCCTTCCATTTCACTTATGTAAGGGACGTGAAAATTATTATTATTATTATTATTATTATTATTATTTAGGACAGCGTCTTACTACCCGTTCGGTTGTACGCTTTAAGTACTAATTACGCTAATGGATTAGGAATTGGGAGGGTTGAATTAGAGGAAGTGAACCCACATTTGAGTGGAGGGAGAGTGGAAAACCATTTAGGACTACTCTCCCCCAGTTCACCCGACCATTATTCGAACCTCGATCTCCCCGTCCTCAGCAGTTGAGCTCAACACGAATAGCGCGTTAGCCAACTACGCCACTGAGGCGGGTGTGAAATATTAGAATAAGATATGTTTATTTTTCATATAGCTAAACATCCTCAAATTAAAACCTCAATAACATTGTTCAAACACGCTTCAGTGTCCGAATGGTTTAAGGCGTCACTTTAGTGTTACACTAGCCTGGCTATGATGGAGAGATTGGGATTCAAAACCCGGTGAGGTCTGCTGAGGGTGGATTTTCATAAATGTTTTCCCACTCTACTTCCACGTAAATACGGGTATATTACCTCTAAAATGTTTCCTTTCTCATCCCTACTCCACTAGAGTAGTTATAATTTATTCGTTTAACCTTAACATGTAGTAAAAAAAGCTGTGATCAAAAACTTTGTTTGAAAACACAACTAAAAAAAATGTTGGCTTTGAAAGTTTGATATAAAACACACATTGATCGAAGTTTTTCTTCCCCCTGTTAGTATTCGGCGAGTGTGAAGACACTTCATCCATTTGTTGCAGTAAATGTTTCACTCAATCGGCGCACGATACAGTTGTTGGCTCACTGGATAAGATTCCCGTTAGTATTCTCGGGTAGTTGGGCGAAAGAGCTCACGCGCTTGGACCGCGGCTTCTGGGTCCGAGATTTCCCACATGAATATCGCAACCATTCCAACTCGAGGGTTGTAAATACAAACCTACCCTCCACTTCTTTCTCGCTTCTTTTTCCTCTCGTGCAATATTCAAAGCTTTAGAACCAAAGAGCAGAAAGATAAGATAAAAAAAATATGGTATTTTGAAGCAAATATATACCAAGCGACATTAAATAGATTTAGTTTTGTAGCCGTGCTTTATCTTCTTTTTTTTTAAGTACTCTACTCCTCACTGCCCGCCCGGACTACTACCAAGTTTACACAAATGGCGCATTGGTTAAAGAGACCTAATTTAAAGTAACTGTACAGTATTTATTTAACACCGCACCTTACTACCCGTTCGGTTTATACGCTTTAATACTAATCATACTAATGGGTTCGGAATTGGGAGGTTCGAATACAGAGGAAGTGAAACCGCATTCGTGTGGAAAACCATTTAGGGAAAAACACCCCCAGTTCACCCGACCGAGATTCGAGCCTCGATCTCCCCATCCTCGGCAGTCGAGCTCAATACCAAACTAGCGCGTTAGCTAACTACGCCACCGAGGCGGGTATTATTATTATTAGCACCGCGTCTTACTAACCGTTCGGGTTGTACGCACTTATGCTAATGTGTGATGGTAGGGTGATTGTGAGTTGAAATGGAGGACCTACAGTTTAACGTGGAATCCAAACCACGGTGGAGGCCTGGCATTCCCTACATTCACAAGATGTCTTGTCAGAAGGTGAGGGAAGGGTTTGGTAATCAGATAAATCTGTGTTGGGACCGAGGATTGAACCCCGGACCCCCAGCACAGAAGTCCGACACCTTACCCCTAGACCACCAGGTCACCGCCGAGGCGGGTAAAATAAATGTACGGTAATTTCATTATATGAAGGGAAAGTGAAAGAACATTAATGAAAATAACACAATCAATGAATGTGATCGAGATTCAACCCTTGACCCAGCTTTTCTATTTATTGTGAGTTATAGTGACGCCTCAAGCCATGCGAACACTGATGCGGGTCGTATGCAATCGTGTTTTTATAGATAACATAACATTTGAGGTAAAATTTAGTAAAATTCCATCTGTCAGAAACACTAGATTCACTTTTAATAGCGCAGTTGTGATAATATAACGTCCAAGACAGGGGTAAGCAATCCACGGCACGCGTGCCAAGAAAGGCACGCTGATCGATTTAAATAAACATAATATAAAACCTTTATGTTTAATCAAAAACATTGATTTAATTACTAATTTTAATAAGAGATTGATTTATTTTTCAATTATTCAATTATTTTGTTTCAAAATTACAAAATAATGTCTTCAAAACTTAAATTTTGGAAAACACATTCATAGCTTTTGTATTTATTCTGATTTAGATTAAAATATTAAATATTCAAGAAATAGTATTTGTTTAATGTATGTGATTTAAAAACATGTTGTTACATTTATATTTTACAAGATCAACTTGAATTTGTTTTAATAGTTGTACTAGTTAATTAGTATAAAGATATACATGATTTGGGTGGGCTTAAGTTGGTTGGCACGCTGATCGATTTTACAATATTACTTCGGCACAACTCTACTAAAATGTTGCCGAACCCTGGTTTAAGAGATACCTTAGTAAATTTATATTTTTATCAATTTTTTGCTAAATTATTACTTATTTCATTTCGTGTTTCATATCCATGTTAATTGGGATTCTTAATTTTTGCTACTCGTATACCTGTTTCATTTTACTGACTGTTTGTTGAATTTATATCAACCAACAAACATTAATGGTGCGAAAACAAATTCTATTTTTGAAAATATCGATTTTAGATGCCCTTATTGAAAGGAGCTTTATGTGATTGACCACTCTAACACGCTTAGGAGTCACGCCTGTCAGAATTCAAAAAGCCCTATCCTAAATTGCACAGTTTATTTAACAGTTTAAAAAAATGCATCATAGAATATTTCGTGGTAAAATATACAGTGGCTTTTATAAAGTTCTTCTCCTAAATAAGAGAATTTGGGAAGAAAAAGTTAGTAAAAGTAAGAAAGTTTAAGAATGCTAAGCCATGCGGAAGTGTGAGATGTTGAAAGTAGATGGAAACGTAGAAAGTGCGCAGTTGTAGAGAAATAAAGGATAGTAGAACTTATTAAAAGCGAGAAAAATTATATATAGCATTTTTTTAAGTGAAAATATAAGTAGACTCGGGTATTTTAAATCTTTTAGCGTTGATTCATAAATGTTATAATTAGTTATTTAACTATTATGGCCTTACTGTGTTGCAAAAGGCTAGAACTATTACTTGTGAGGGGTATCAGTTTGATGTCCGCCTGGGTAGCTACAAGCTAGGACGTCCGTTTTGATGCATTGCTGTGAATTTGAAGCTGTTTGCTAAGACTTCCCGTTTAGTGTCCACTTATATACTTGAAGCTGATATTAGTTAGTGCTTTCAGTTCCATGTTCGGCTGTACACTTGAAGTAGCTGGTAGCTAGAAAAACGTGTAGTGTAGAAGACTCCAGTTTTAAGGAGTGGATTTCAATCATGACCGGCTGGATTTAGGATATTTTATCTTTATAAATTGGGGTTTAGTTTTATCTTTTAATTTTTTTAAATGTATTTTATTTGAGGTTTTACCATGTAATATTTTTTCAACTGACTGATTATATCAACACATGACTTATAAACTAACTTTAATCTATAACAGACACAACACCCAGCCCCCGGCCGTTAATTCATCACTATGAAAGAGAAAACTCACATTTCACCGATTGACTTTTTTTTGCCTTGCCAAGAATCAAAATGGGATCCTTAACTCAATAAATAGACATACTACCAACTTAGTTGAGGTGTAGGACTCTTTTTATGTTTTTGTGTATTTCGGTAATATTAAATTTTTCATCCTGCCCCCTTAGTTTACTTATATTAATTTAATATTAGTGTTGACATTAAAACGCAAGAATAAAATCTGAAGTAAAATTAAATTTGCTACTAGTAAATATTTTGTTTGGTTTTCATTAAGTAGCTATTTTCTTGAAGTATCTGGCTAGATGATAATTTATTGCTCCGTATTATAATTATAATAATTTTACCTCCAAAGTGGGATTTGTGTCTAGTAGAATCTTTTTATGGGTGTAATTTAGTTTGTTTTTTCCAATTATTTTAGGAATGTTAAGCTACCAAACTATATATTACAGCATTTCCATAAGACACTCATAGTTCCCTTGCTGTAGCATCAGCGTGAACGATACTTCAATTGAAAATCGATTGTAAACGACCGTAAACCACAAGCCTGTTTACCATTAGGGTAGCTATATAAGACGTTCGAGCCCACTAATCTCGCGATAATTTTGAGGCTTATCTTTGAAACTCCAGTATTAATCTAAGGGGAGGAGGGGGGCCCCATGCCATCCACGTCTACGCCGGCGAATTGAATGAATTGTTAATTTCCCTCCCATGCTTAGGGGGATCTCACCATCGGGTTTGGATGTAGTAGTGTTCGTTATCGCATGGTGGAAGATTAACTGACGACCGGGTGGGTTGGGCTAGAACCCTTCCTTTCTACTCCTCCACCCTCAACCCCCTCCCCTCAAACAATTCCTCGCAGTATCTCTCTTCTGGACCGATCTCCGCTCTTAAGACCCTCTTCCTGCTCTTGGTTGGAAAACTCAATCCTAAGTCCTCTTAAGCTAAGAATGGAGGAAGAGACTTGTTGGTATTACTTGCCATAAGATATGAAAATGTAAGAAAAAAATACCTTAGTTTTTTTTTTTTTTGCCCCTTCTTTCCACATTTCAGTTTCTTGTCTTTTTTTCTTTATTTTTTGCATTATTGATGCGTAAAGTTAGAAGTAAGTGTATGGTTGCGTGGGTTTTCCGATGTTCTCTAGTTTTCTTTTACGAGTTTATTTTTTAAATATTATTTTATGTAGATGAAGGTTATTTTAGTCTAGAAAAAGGAATGGAAATATAAAAATAATAAATTATATATATTCTAATAATGTTTGTATTTCCTGGTATATTAAAATGTAGGACTATTCCAGTTTACGTTTTTGAAAATGAGCTTATTAAATTTTCTTATTGTTTTATTCAATATTATGAGACATAGATTACAAGGTATTTATTCATATAGTGCATGTTGCTATCCTTCACCTTCATTTTAAGGTGAACTATATCTTGAGATAGCTAAACACTTCTTTAATAAAATGAGATATCCGGACGTTTGAAGACGTATATCAACACCCCGGTAGGCACCATCTAACCATAATGATGAATTAAACTAAGCTGCTTTACAGGAACATTCCAGAAAATAATGCAAGATAAATCTAAGTTTGACCATGTAAGTTTTAATTTTTACCAATTAATTCGAAAATTACTGTTGTTAATATCAAAGTTGTTACCGGAAGCATAAAATCTCAAATTGACGCGTCTCTTCGACTTTAGGTGTGCTAAAGTAAGATTTAAAATTCAAATAACGGCTTTTTGAGGTAATTAGATCCATTAAAGTGCTATCCCGATTGGTAGAACTAGCGATCATTAATTAATAATGATGGTAAGGACAGAACTTTAAAATTATACTTATAATGTTTTGGAAAGTTTATCACAGACTTAAAATAGGTTTTTAATGGAATATATTTTATTGTTCCAAAAACAAAACCATTCTTCATTAATTAAGGTCTACATTATTTTTCAAAGCTTTAATTTTAGTCAGTAATTTTTTAAGAGATTATTTTCTTGGTGGTGTAACTTTTAAACACACTGCTCACTTTTTTCTCCTATCAAGATAAATTATTGTGATTCTGAAAAAATCTATCTCGAGGTTTTGACGAATTTATTTACGTTTTATGTGAACACGAACCCAAAAAACTGTATTATACAAATCTGTCTGTCCCCATGTTTGTTTGTTTGTCTCTGGCCACGGATCTGAAACGGTTTGATGGATTTTGTTTAAGCTTGATATCTATATGTTATAATTTTTTTTATCTTATCCCTTAAGTTAAGGGTAGTTTAGTAATGCATAATTTTTATGAATTCCAAATTTATTGATAATGGTGCAAATGATTTTGTTTAAAATGTATATCTAGGATTTGTATGACATGACAAATAACACTATATAAATCGTTTTTGAGCAAAAATCCGTTGAAGGGTAGTTTACTTGGGACTGAAGTTTCACAAACTTGAAATATTTTACAAATGGCTCTAACGATTTGGTTCAAAATGGTTATCTTTGTAGTGTTTTACTTAACACACAGCAATGTTTACTTGTTTTGAGGGTAAAAATTCATTAGTAGCTACTTACTGATGAATTATTTTTCTAAAGGTTTAAATAGTTTACAATGGGATCTAATAATTTGGCTACAAATGAGTATCTTGGTTGTGTTTGACATTACAATTAATATTTATATTTATTTTGGGGGTAAAACTCATTTTTGGTTAGTTTACTTAAGATGGATTTTTCAAAAATTTGAAATATTTAAAACATGGCCCTAACAATTTGGTTCCAAATGGGTTTTTTGGGAATGTTTTACATGTAAATTGACACTATACATTTATTTTGTAGGTGAAAACTTATTTATGGGTAGCTTACAGATGATTAATTTTTCAAAAACTTTAAATATTTTAAACTACAAATAACCCTGTATACTTGGTTTTGGATAAAACGTCAGTAAACGGTCGTTTACTGATAAGTGATTTTTTTTTAAATTCTTACTATTTTGAAAATGGAAATAATGATTTTGCTTATTATGTATATTTGAGGAGTGTTTTTACTAGCCATTCGAGCTATCCTCATATTTACACCAAAAGAAGTGTAATTAGGCATCATAAAAGGTGTGATGAAGATAAAACACATTATTCACCCTATCGTAAAGGGAGAGTAGAAAATCGTTTATTTAAAAAAAATACCTAGCAGAAATTAACTCCAACCTTCTGTTCTGAGTTTCTCTTCATATTTAAACGTGATGCCTTGCACCAATCGACCACAGAAATGGTTTATTTAGTTATAAATAAATATATTATTCTAAATATTTCCGAATAGATTTAATATAGATTGATTACTAGTGTTATTGTTTTAAATAAAATCATCCCTATCATGGCTATGTTTACGTTTCCCTACATCCTCTTCTCAAAGGGGAGAAAAACACAATGAACTATGGCTGCCATTAGTATTCATTGGAATCATGACTGCCAAATATGTATCAGAATGTTTGCGGCCATACTATCTCATCCATTCTTTCTTGTACTCGGATCGCATACGAATGAAACTAGAGTGAAACATACCAAAGTTCGTACACGAAATACACCATTCGGATTAGTTATTGTACGACCTCGTAGTACAACATTTACAGCATTGACCCAGCCAGTAGTCGGCAACAAGTCCATTGCGATCGACCGCTCGATCTTGAGGATATTTTCAGTCGATCGCGTACCAAAACTTCATATTCATTAAAAGTCAATCTTTGAGTCTTTTAAACTTGAAAAATATCAAGTAATTTAAAAAAATATTAGATTCTGACAAAAAATTTGTTGATCGATCATAATCACTAATCAGTAATGTTATAAGAAAATGAAATAATGAAATAACAAATGTATATATTTTATCTACTCTATATTTTTTCTATAATATGGTGATATAAGTAGGTCTATCTGAGGTAAGATTACATTCAATGAATAAATATTAGATGTATAGATAAAAAAGAAACCAAAGTTGAGGGGAGTAATAAAGGGTGATCGCGGGACCTTTAGTAAGTTTATAATAGATCGGAGCCCAGAAAAGTTGCTGAACCCTGAATAATTAAGGTAGTATACGTTAATACTTGGATAGAAAAAAAATGTATTTGTTGGTTATTAATTTTACAAAAAGTATGAACCAACTATAATATAGAAAGATTTAAATACATCTGAGTAGAGTAGAGTGTCTCTCTACTGAGCTAAGGGTCCCGGATTCGATTCCTGGCATGGCCGAAAATTTGTTATTACTGAAAATATGTGTTTACCCTTTCACAATGATAAATTAACGGCCGGGGACTGGATGTTGTGCATGTCCTAGTCTTATTATATATTATCAGGCATAGTAAGCTACTACAGGCCTATCAAGCTGATACTGACCCATGCCATAGGATGGTAACAGTAGTGGTTGTAAAAATTAAATCACAGAAAGAAAGTAAGAAGTTGTTTAAACATTAATGAAAAAAATTCTTTGTTAAAATGTATGAATAAATAAACTTAATAGTATTAGAACAAAACGATGACGAATTTAACATGTAAATCTATTTTATTGTATCATATTATATATTTTAATAACATTTTAGGGTGACCTGGTGGTCTAGGGGTAAGGTGTTGGACTTCTGTGCTGGGGTCCGGGGTTAAATCCTCAGCCCCAGCACAGATTTATCTGATTACCAAACCCTTACTTCACTTCTGACAAGACGTGTATTAATCACAACTTGTGAATTGTGTGGAATGCCAGGCCTCCACCGTGGTTCGGCTTCCACGTTAAATTGTAGGTCCTCCATTTCATCTCACAATCGCCCTACCATTACACATTAAGTGAGTACAACCCGAACGGGTAGTAAGAAGCGGTGCTAATAATAATAATAATAATTATTATTATATAAGCACATGGCTTTAAACTAGCTTAAATCTAGAACAGACACAGCATCCAGGCCCGGCTTAGTTCATCACTGTTATAGTGAAAACCCACATTTCACCAATACATTTTTCAGCCATGCCAGTAATTGAACCCGGGACCCTTAGACCAGTAAAAAAGACATGCTACCGACTGAGCTAAGAGGTCAAACTAATTTCATCTTAGAATGTTTTCTAAAATTGTCAATAAAAGTACAATAGGTTTTTTGGGCACCACGTCTTACTTCCCACCCAGGGTATCTACATATTTAGGCCTACACTTATGAGTTAGGCATGAGGAAAATATAATTGAGATATAATGTACACGCATTTGTGTAAAGAAAGAGTGGAAAACCATTCGGGAAAAAAAACCTGATTCTACTCATCTGGGATTTGAATCCCAACCCTTCTGTCACCAATAAACCAGACTCGATGATACTAACGATACTTTGTCTGCTTGCCTAACGTCGCTGGTAAAGTAACAGCTGAAATCGGAGTATTTAAACGTGTATAAACAATAGGCCTACGCACCCAAATAGGAAGTTTAATTTTATTGAATATCTTGTTTGGGCAATATGAAGTGTTCTCCTGTTTCCGTCTAATTTGAAATCGTCCATGTTTGTTCCTGTACTCAACAAACCTACCTTCTCATAAGGTAGCAGTAAATACACACACAGTATCAACATATAACTGTTTACCTGAGGGGTCCTAAATTTAAATTCTTTGTTCAAACTAATAGCAAGTTGGGTCAAACTTGGATCAACTTCTCAGAAGTCCCCTTGATTGGAATTTCAGAAGCCAACTACTTAGCTATCAAAGGCAAAAGGCTCGGATTATTGGAGAAGCCATTTCAAGTAAATATTATAGTGTTTGGTCTACCAAATATTACGCCACTGAGATCACCATTCCTTTTCATACTGTGTTCTTTTAATAAGAAATTAATTTACTTCATTGGATACCCGCCCCAGTGGTGTGGTTGGCTAACACGCGAGTTCCATGTTAAGCTATACTGCCGAGGACGGGGATATTGAGGTTTGAATCTCTCTCACGTGAACTGGGGGTGGTTTTTCCTAGATGGTTTTCCACTCTCCCTTCACGTAAACGTGGATACACTTCATCTATATTTAACCTTCCCAATTCCTAACACATTTGCGTAATTAATACTTAAGCGTATAACCCAAACGGGTAGTAAGACGCGGTGCTAAGTATTACTTAAGGGAATTTTTAATTAATAATGTTAATGATTCCTTCACAGTATTAAATCTGTTAACAGATTCGATGATCCGATTTTGTGTAACTAGTTTACTGAACAAGTTAACAGGTTTGATTATCTGATTGTGAGTAAATAGTTTACTCAACAAGTTAATATATTTAATTATCAGATTTTGTGTAACTATTTTACTTAACAAGTTAACAGATTTGATTATCTGATTTTGAGTAACTATTTTATTCAACAAGTTAACATATTTGTGGATCTAATTTGGTGTAACTAGTTTACTCAACAACAGATTAATTTCCACTTTATATTATTTTCTGATCTTCATAATCTTTGGGCACGCGATCAAAGGCGTCAATATCATGTGGTCTGGTTTACCGGGAACAAGGAAGACGGGGTTTGAATCCTAGTCGAGTGTACTGAAACGTGTTTAAACTAGATGGTTGACCACTCTCAAATCGCGCAAATGCGAGTACATTTCCTTAATCTCATAATTCTCTTANCACATCAGTGTTAAAAGGCGGATTGTCCAAAATCTGTGGTACAAATAAATCTATATATTAATTTTGTACTACATAAACTCAAGTAAATAAATTTCCTTTAGCCTACCTCGGGGTAATTTCTCATTAAAAAAATATTAAATAGCTTACACAAAAAATTAGTACAAATTACTACCCTTTTAATTATTTTTGCACTTTTGAATCTTTTTAATAACATTTTTCACCCCTTTAAAATCAGATTAGATATACTTTTTAACTTTTTTTTTACACTTTTACACCTTACTAACTTTTTACCTTAAAATATTTCTCCCAGGTCCAGCCGGGTACTTAAAGTAAAATGGTGTAAAAAGTGCAAAAGAATTTTTTTTAAAAAGGTGGGTACAAAAGTTAAAAGTATACAAAGGGTTCAAAGTATTAAAGTGCTAAAAATGTATAAAGGGCATAAAATGGTTAAAAAATGCAAAAGGTAAATCCAAAAAATGTAAATTTAAAATGAAGAACAGGAGTAAAGGGGTTAAAAGGTTTTAAAGGTGTAAAAATGTGAATAAAGAGTGGACGGGGCAAAAAAAGGTTAAACGGTGTAAAAGGGTAAACGTGGTAAAAAGGAATACGCGATATAAAAAGGTAAACTGGGTAGAAAGATTAAACAAAGGAAAAGAGGTAAAGGGTGTAAATGGAGTAAAACAAGTTTATAAAAATTGATTTGATATATTTTCGATTCTTTTTGCCCTTTTGACACTTTATATACCTGTTTAAATTTTTAGCCTAAAATATTTCTCCCGGGCAAAGCAAGGCACATCCATGCTAATATAGCTATAATGATCTGGGTAAGACAAACTGTTTTTATAAAATATAAATTTGGACATTTTAATTAAATAGTCATTTCTCTTGTTAATCTTGGAAATTAAATTCAATTAAAAAACATATATGGATTTTTGAGGCTCTCCTAAAAAGATAGATAGCTACGATTTCAATAGATGATTTAAGATGAATTAATTACCATACAATTAATAAAAAACATCATATAACATAGAAGTAGACCTTACATAAAAATTCGTATCATTAATTTGGATAGCTAAAATAATTCTGGAGTTCTAATGCATAATATAAAATAAAAACAAGAGTATGTTATGTATTTTCCCCCCACAACTGTAGCTACGATATATTAAAGATATTTTAATGTTAATTTGTTTATAAAATGTATCACTGTAAATATCAATCAGTTAAAGAAGAAAATAATATCTAAATTGTTTGATTATACCGTACATATATTCTACTCATCGTCTTATCCCCAGAGCCCTTGAGTTGATATTCCCAACTACTCAAATTAACAATATAAGTATACTGACATATTTAACTCCAACCCCGGATATGGTACAACCATTTGATGGGGGAAAGGGCAGAGGAGCATTATCAATATAGCTTTCCCTAAGTTGAAATATAATTATTTTAATACATTTAGATATGTGTATCTAATTGATTGATATTTAAAGTGATACATTTTATAAACAATTTAATAATAAAATGTATGTAATATACTGTCGCAACATGTGTGGGAAAAATTATATATAAATGCTCTTATTTTTACTTCAATAGTTTTGTTCATTTTATATCCTAAACTTGCTATTATCTATAACATATTTTTATAAGCTGATTCTTCCCATAATGTTCGTGTTAATACGTCAATGTTATTCCAGAAACATGTAAGCAGCTTATATGGAACATTATTTCGAAATCAATTTGATGTTCACAATCATGGATGCATATCGACAGTGCGAAAACAATCGAGTATGGCAATCAGAATCCCTACACAGTATTATTGTTAGGCCTTGTCTGCCCTGTGTACCAGAATGCCACGCGGAGCGCTTTAATTGGTTTTGTCGGCCGCCCGGAGCGATTCGACGATACAGCCCCTGCAAACACCGGAGAGTCTCCGCCCCCGATCCCCTACCCCCCTTTTCCTGAATGAAATGGGATTGAGAGGAGGGAGTAGCCCCTTTCCACTATTTCCAACGGCAGTACCGTCAGCTGCTTCAGACATCAGCCGATACAAATAAATATCGCTGCCGCCACGGCTGTTGAATCGCGTTAATCAATTTTTGTGGTGACTTTTCACTTCCCCTTATACCCTCATCCTCCAACCTCTGCTCCCCCTTAGGCCTCAATTTCCCGCTCCTTTCCTTCTCCAACTTTATTTGACGTTGGAACGCTTCTGCCGCAAACAATTCATGTTTGGTGGTTTTGAATGATGTCAGCGCCAGACGAGTCTTTGGAAATATAACATTTTTGGCCTTTGTTTTTTAATGTTACATGTTTGGAGTCCCACAATGGTTGTTGTCTATTGAGGTTAACCCGCGGGTTATGAATGGGTATTTTGAAAAATGATTTTAGCTTGATATAATGTTAATTCTTTTATACAAAAGCATTGACAGTGAAATTATTATTACAGAAACACTATACATTTTATAAAAAGAAAATAATTAATTGTATTCATGCTAATTTTTGCTATACCATGCATAATTTTGAAATATATAAACACACCACTAACAAAGACTTCTAAATAAGTGTAACGTTTTTATAAAAGTAGAATATTGAATGTGTAATGCTTTATTTCTACCATAAAACGTTAATTCAAGGACTCCGAAAGTCTTAAGTCGAAGTGCTAGTTTCAAAACTAAACATAGTTGACTGGTCTCATGCTATAGACACATATTGTGTTTTAGTAAATGTATTGTTTTTTTTTGTTTTTGTTTTTTTAAGATTAAGGGCCCGTCGAACAAATCTCATATTGTTTCTTGATTCTAGATCAAGAAGAAATTGGGTTGCAACAAAGTCAATCAGAGATTAAAATTTATGATAACTTGACCATTGATTTGATCAAATAATCAAGTAAAACAAACATGGTACCACTATAAAAAGCACTGTATTTGAAGAATATGATAGTGAAACTATCTTAATTCATACAAAATTTCGGGCATGTTCCTAAAGAAAAATGTTTTGCACAGTATGTTAGCGATATTGATAAATATACAGAATACAATATATTCAGTCTAAGCCTTGGATATATAACTTACACTTTACTTTTATTATTCCCTTAACTAGTGATGAAAAACACATTCAGTTATTAAAATGTATATGTTATGTTTCTCATCAACATGATGATCGTAGGATCAAACAGTTGATTGAAGAGAATTGTCTGGTTAGCTTGACCAGAGATTTGAAAGAAAATTACATCCTAATAGTTATTGGTGCAACTGAAGATGAGGTTTGAGACACTGATTGGAGATAAACTTACATCTGAGCTCTGATCAAGACTCTGATTGGAGATCAACTTACATCTGAGCTCTGATCAAGACTCTGATTGGAGATCAACTTACATCTGAGCTCTGGCCAAGACACTGATTGGAGATCAACCTACATCTGAGCTCTTATCAAGACTCTGATTGGAGATCAACTTACATCTGAGATATGATCAAGACTCTGATTGGAGATCAACTTACATTTGAGCTCTGATCAAGACATTGATTGGAGATCAATTTACATTTGAGCTCTGATCAAGACTCTGATTGGAGATCAACTTACATCTTAGCTCTGGCCAAGACACTGATTGGAGATCAACCTACATCTGAGCTCTGATCAAGACTCTGATTGGAGATCAACTTTCATCTGAGCTCTGATCAAGACTCTGATTGGAGATCAACTTACATCTGAGCTCTGGCCAAGACACTGATTGAAGATCAACTTACATCTGAGCTCTGATAAAGACACTGATTGGAGATCAACTTACATCTGAGCTCTGGCCAAGACACTGATTGGAGATCAACTTACATTTGAGCTCTGATAAAGACTCTGATTGGAGATCAACTTACATCTGAGATATGATCAAGACTCTGATTGGAGATCAACTTACATCTGAGCTCTGGCCAAGACACTGATTGGAGATCAACCTACATCTGAGCTCTGATCAAGATTCTGATTGGAGATCAACCTACATCTGAGCTCTGGCCAAGACACTGATTGGAGATCAACCTACATCTGAGCTCTGATAAAGACTCTGATTGGAGATTAACCTACATCTGAGCTCTGATAAAGACTCTGATTGGAGATCAACCTACATCTGAGCTCTGATAAAGACTCTGATTGGAGATCAACTTACATCTGAGCTCTGATCTAGACTCTGATTGGAGATCAACCTACATCTGAGCTCTGATAAAGATTCTGATTGGAGATCAACTTACATTTGAGCTCTGGCCAAGACACTGATTGGAGATCAACCTACATATGAGCTCTGATCAAGATTCTGATTGGAGATCAACCTACATCTGAGCTCTGGCCAAGACACTGATTGGAGATCAACCTACATCTGAGCTCTGATAAAGACTCTGATTGGAGATCAACCTACATCTGAGCTCTGATAAAGACTCTGATTGGAGATCAACTTACATCTTAGCTCTGGCCAAGACACTGATTGGAGATCAACCTACATCTGAGCTCTGATAAAAATTCTGATTGGAGATCAACTTACATCTGAGCTCTGATCTAGACTATGATTGGAGATCAACCTACATCTGAACTCTGATAAAGACACTGATTGGAGATCAACCTACATCTGAGCTCTGATCAAGACTCTGATTGGAGATCAACCTACATCTGAGCTCTGGCCAAGACACTGATTGGAGATCAACCTACATCTGAGCTCTGATCTAGACTATGATTGGAGATCAACCTACATCTGAGCTCTGGCCAAGACACTGATTGGAGATCAACCTACATCTGAGCTCTGATAAAGACTCTGATATGGATATCAACCTACATCTGACCTCTGATAAAGACTCTGATTGGAGATCAACTTACATCTGAGCTCTGGCCAATACACTGATTGGAGATAAACTTACATCTGAGCTCTAATCAAGACTCTGATTGGAGATCAACTTACATCTGAGATATGATCAAGACTCTGATTGGAGATCAACCTACATCTGAGCTCTGGCCAAGGCACTGATTGAAGATCAACCTACATCTGAGCTCTGATCAAGACTCTGATTGGAGATCAACTTACATCTGAGATATGATCAAGACTCTGATTGGAGATCAACCTACATCTGAGCTCTGATCAATACACTGATTGGAGATCAACCTACATCTGAGCTCTGATCTAGACTATGATTGGAGATCAACCTACATCTGAGCTCTGGCCAAGGCACTGATTGAAGATCAACCTACATTTGATCTCTGATCAAGACTCTTATTGGAGATCAACTTAGTTAAAACTTAATGCCTTATGCTATGATGAATAATAAGTGGGCTTCCTTTAAGTTTAAATGATTTACAATATAACACTTATATTCTCAATTTTATGTCAGGAAACATCGTGGACCACACACAAATAGTTTGAAGGCCACAGATGGCCAGTGGGCCACACTCTTGAAACCCTTATGTCAAATGCCCAAACAAATTCTGGCAATGTCAGCGGGGAAGCGGATGGTACGTCACAATTAGAGATAAATGTCAGTAAATTGTAATTGTGTGATGGATTGATTCGTAGCTAGTGTAATTTATTGACAACTGCCATGAATGCTGAAATACCAGTGTTACGCCTAGTAAGTGTTGGATCCTGTCGACATATTTGTGAGAAGTTATAGAGTAAATATGAAGTTAGTGTCACTCACCAACTACTGTCATGAAGGCTGACTTGATGTCAGTATGGAAGAGCGGTGCGTCAGCTGATACTTCGCACTTGTAGAAGCCTGTCAGTTCCTTGGAGACATCCAGCAAGGTAACCTCTCTAGAATCGGAGAGGTTAATCTGAAAATAATACACTGGAATTAAACTCACTCCAGAGATGATCATCAAAATGAGTAGCTTAAAATTGCTCAAGATTGTTTAGTATTGTTTTAATAAATGGGAAAAGTCTTAAAAAGCTATACTTCAATAATAATTAAACTTATTAGTCATATATATATATATCTCCACGTGTATTTGCCAAATGATCATCATATTGAATTAAGATACCATTTTTACTGTACAAGTATCTTCTTGTCAACAAACTCAATTTTTCTTATGGAAAACTAAGTGATTGTTAATTTAATAGTAAGTCCATAGCATTTGTGCGACAAAATTGTGCCTAAAGCCCCAACCATACAATTTATAATTTATTTATAAATATTCTATGTTTTTTTAAACCATAAATAAACCACATTCACGTATGTATTCAAACAGTAGTCATATTTGGTATATTTTTACCACTTTTGATATAGACATTTATAAATACTTTTCAGGCTACATGCACAGATCTATTTTTATTTTCTTATGTATGAAAAGTATTATAATTTTGAACATTTATGACCCCGAGACTATGACGTTTTATGTTCTTCTTATTTCAAAAAAGTAAATATTATATTTCATGCCCTACCTTGGGCTATAACCAAAACGGTTTAATGAATTACGTTCAAACTTGATATTGTAATGCCATATGGCCATACCATGAGTTTAAATCGTGATTTAAATTATAGCTTCAAAATTAATTGATCAGTGATTTTTGAAAAATTTAAATTCTCTGAAAACGGCTCTATTGATTATGGTGAAATGGCTCACTGGGAAGTGTTTTTCATTATAAAATCATCGTATGCTTGTCTTTCTCATTAAAAAAATTTGCTGGCAGTTTATTAAAGGCTTGTCTCGGGATAAACAGAAGTGAAGAGCCGCTGCAAACTAATCGAAAGATTTATGCAAATGATTATGATATTAGTTGCATCATATTTTATTAAATGCTCCAAAATATATTAAGGTATAAGAGAATATTAATTTTTCTGTCACCACGTCATACAACCTGTCCAGGCTATACGCATATGTGATAATTACTCTGAGGTAGGGATGATGAAAAAAGTATTTTAGAGGTAATCTACCTGCATTTACGGGAAGGAGGGTGAGAAACCATTTAAGGTGAACCAACCTCAGTAGACCTCACCTGGATTCGAACACCGATCTACCCGTCTTCAGCAGGCCAATATAACACGGGAGTGACGCCTTAGATAATTCGGACACTGTAGTGGTTGAATACATTTACGACAGTGTCTTATACCATCTATTAATATTCGTATGAGCAGTAAGGTCGATTCACATACAACAAACAAGGGCACGATATGATGGCAAAACAACTCCCTCAGTTAGTGAGTTTTGTTTCTAAATATTGTAAGACCTGAGGACAGAAAAATAATTTTAACTAGTTAAGATGCCTTTAAATATCTGTCCTTGTTAAATAAAATAATAATCAAAATAGTGTATTCTTAATTTATTAGTAATCTTATTCAAACTTTGTTTGATAAAAGTTATTTATATTTTTTCTTTTTGATTAGAGCACAATATCTTGTTTTGTTTAGCCTACGTTTTGTGTAATTTTATTATTTGTGTTTATTTAAATATTGTATTCAGACTTTTAATACTAGTGTTGGAATACACGTATATTATCCAGCGTATCTCTCGTCCACCATCATGTTTGTAACCACGTGAAAGCTATAAAATTGCTACCCGAACGGGATTTGAAGCGAAGTATCTCCTACGGTTTAAACTAAGTTCAAATATATATTTTAACGATCCTTTTCACACCAGAGGAAAAACAGATATTTTCATTTGTTCAATTTCAGATTTTCAAAGTGTTATTAAAAATTCTAAGAAAATGTGTTTAAAATATTTCTAACCATTTATTTTAATTCAATGTTACTGATAAATGTCACTGGTATTCATATTTCTCTCCCCCGCCCTCGAGTAACCATGCCCGCCCTCCCTCTCTTTTTTAGCACCCGGTCTTAATAACCGTTCGGTATATGTGCCTGATAGTGATTAGGAAGGTTGAAATCAGATTAAGTGTACCCGCATTTGTGTGGAGGCAGAGTGGAAAACCAAGTATGAAAACCACCCTTAGTACACCGAACCTGGTTTGAACCCCTATATAGGCAAACGAAGCGGGTTGCCGTGCTTTCTTAAATGCTCTAGTTTTACCTTCTTTTTTCTTGTCTTTATTAATATTTTATCTTTTATTTGAGTTTATGAGGCTAGTGGTCAATATTTGAAGCAACCTATATTTATAAATGTTCGAGAGCTAACTCCCAACTGTGATTTGGCGCGTTTTGGTGGACGCATGGTCTAAGGTGCTACGCTTGCATTAGACTAGACCACCAATAATGGGGAGCTCGAGGTTCTAATCTCGGGCGGGTTTACTTAAGGTGGGTCTTCCAAGTTGTTCTCCATTTTCTCTCTAAGCAAATTCGGGTACACTTAAGCTGAATATAACCTTCTTTCTTCCTGAAACTACTAGAGTAATTGGTATATAAGCGTATAAGCCAAACGGGTACTAAGACATGGTGCTAAAAATACTTTAAAAACCCTGTGATTAGAAAATATACTAGACTGCTTGGTAGACCAAGACGTCGATGGGAGAATAATGTGAAAATGGATTGGGCTGTAAGTTTAAAGATTGTATGAAAGTGTCTCGAGTAAGGCTTTAATATTGTTTGATTACGTTCTGGAACTTTCAAGTTAGTTAAGACAGAATTAGTCAATTATATCCATGCAATATAGTGATAATGAAAGTTATATGATAGGATACAAGAAAATAGTGAACTATCCTAGGCCTAGGAATCTATAAATGTAATAATATTATACTATAATATGTAATACATAATTATTTTGACATAATCTTGATTAATTTGCGATGGAGGTCCCTGTGATGCAATTGTATTTATATTAAAAATTTATCTTCTTTCATAATCGCATTATTTATTTAACAAATTGGAGACGGGACAAATGGTTACCTAATTCTACCGTGACGTAGAGAGCTAAATGATAGGTCCTGGCATTGTCATCTCCATCTTGGAGGGGCTCCATGGCGTCCATTCTTTAAGTCTGGGTCCAGGACTTGAAGTGGAGACTTAGGCTTAACCTGTGATTGTTATATATTCAAGAAGTACTTTGACGAAATAACTCATGTATACGCTGCACAATTACAACTTATATAGTCAGCAATATAAAAACTTACCCGAATTGACGTGACTATGAACCTGTTGATCTCACACATCCTTACTGAGATATTATTTGAGTGATACATAATCCTGGATACAGAATACAACAAGGATATCTTATTAAAGAGAGCATTAGTCAGCTAAGTCAAAGTTCCTAGGTTCGACTACCGTCCCAAGATTTTTTTTAACGCACGCTGGTGAACGGCACAGATCACGAAACAAATATGAATTTCACTGTATTGATTACTACTTTAATATACATGAAATTTGTAAAAATGTAGTAATATGAATAGATGTGGTGTGTGTGTGTTTTTGATTATTTTTTTAAATTCTGTAATTTAACAGTCCACATTAGATTTTTTGGTCTCTTTTATGAATGCCCACGAAACGGAAGACACATGCTTAACATACACATTTTTCAACCTAGCAACATGTATGTGATTGATCACAACGTTATTACGAATCCAATGACATTACACATACCATTCGATCATTTTCATACATTACTCTCACGTACTCAAACTTATTTGAGAGGAACTGGTATTCTCACACTGGTACGACCACCTCTACGACTCTATTATCCACCACAAGTTTCAACAAAACCGTGAATCGAAAGAGTTTCTTAAAAGTGGAAGTCCCATGGTTATAAATTATGCATTTCACAAGTAGAAAGAACAACATTACGCACACTTTATTATGCCCCCCCCCCTTTTTTTTATTTAAGAGAAGACCTTTTGTCGTTTTTATAAACCCTTTCTTTTCGTCCTCATGAAAAGACTTAAGTTTGGTTCTTATATCCCTGAAAGTAAATTGAACTCAACTTGAGTGCATGAAAGTTAGAATTTATGTAGAACTTTAGAACAATTTAGGAGCTGTCATGTAATAATATGTTAATAAGAGAGCGTGGTAGTGGCAGGGAATAGAAACGGGAGGTTGGAAAGAAAATGTAAGCAATATCAGAGATACAGGAGTTGTGGAATTTCAATGAGATGCGGCTCCACCTCCCCCAATTTTAACAGCGATGCCAATGTTGTGATTCTCACCGGGGGTGGGGAGGGGGTCAATAATGTACCCACCCTTCCATACCAGGTTCCTCTTTCCTTATTTTGGAAGAAGACCAGATTTTCTGGCCGCAATGTTCCAAGATGATGGGCGACGCGGGGCGATATTCCATTGTTTTGGCCCGGTAACAACGTATGGTAGATCACAAAGGCAACTATTATTTTTTTTAACGAGAGTTTTAAAGATTGAAAAGAAAGAGTTAAAATGAACAAAAGCTTTTTTTTAAAAAAGGGGGAAACAAAAAAAAAGATCGAATAATAGGGGGAAGGGATGGGGAGTTTTGTAGTGAAAGGGAGAAAACGTTGGACAAAAAAACGTAAAGAGTTCACGAAAAGAAGTGTTCTATACAGCGGTGCTTATTGATTGGTATGTGTGTTCGCTCTCGTGTAATTTTTCACTATTTGGAGCAACGGCTCGAGATTCTGTGGCGAACTAATTCCGGCGCCGAGCTGTTGTGGGGGTAGACGGAAGTTTGTGGGGTGGTATAGGGGGAGGGAAGACTGTTATTATGGGCTACCATCCCTTCCTCTTGTTTTTACGCCATGTTTCTTTCTCTCGCGCACATACAAACAAACACATACGCATACAAAACCACATATGGCGCGGAAGATCTGCAAAAAGTTTGCGGTTCCCCAGGAGGTGTCTTTATGTAGTTCTAACATTAAATATATTAAATTGTGTTTTAGTATTATTGTTGATAAACATACTATATTTGTTCGCTCTTGTCCCATTATGAGATTTATGCTACTTAAATGTGTACTGGTTGGCTAATGGCTATATTATATTCAATTCAACTGAGAGCATAATGTTTGTTTGAACAAAAATATAGCTTTATGAGATTAAATTATGTTTGATTTGATGACAGATACTTTGTTTGCGGTTTCATATCAGTTTTTGTGGAGCTTAATTTGTGAGATTTGCAAAATTTAATAACAGGCATTTTCAATATTGGCCCTAAATTTACATACTATTACCTGATTCGGTGGCCGCATAGTCTAAGGCATCACTATCGCAATAGACTGGAACACTGATTACGGGGAGATCAGGGTTCGAATCTCAGTCGGATGTACCAAGGATGCATTTATTCTAAATGATCTTCCCCTCTCTTCACAAAAATGTAGGTACAATTATTCTAAATTAAATCTTCCTTGTCCCTAACACACGCGTAATTAGTACATACGTATAACCCGAACGCGTAAGAAGAAGCGGTGCTAAAAAAAATACATACGAATAGTAAATTACTAAACAAATCTTACCGATTAAACACCACGAATGGGGGGAAAAAAATTTAGACACGAATATAAAAAAATATTAGCTAGATAAATTTAATACAAACTCAATAGACACGCATTGAACTAATGTCATCATATTTTGTCGATTTGAAGTTAATAATATGTGATTGGCTGTTCAAGCAACCTCTAAAAATGTATTTTTCAATTGAACATGTTTATAAAGCTGAATGTTTAATAACCTTGACCTTAATTAGTTTGGATACAGAAACCACTTCCTTATTTAAAACAGTCAGGTTCAGAAGTCAAGTGTTCAGTTTCAAGCCAAGCATTCTAACGGGTCAGCTAATATAAATTATAAATATATACATTATTAATGTATGATCTATATATATGTATAGTAAATATATTCTTTCAAATTGATCAAATGGCACCTGGATATGGCAATCGAACCCGATTGACTCAGTATGTCAATGCTCTACCCCCTTAACTATCCGGGAAACGTCCCGTGATCAAGGCCATTCTTCACTCATATTTTAAGGCAGAGTCTGTGATGGACTTCCGGAAATTGTCAACTACAAATGTGTGATCAATTAATATATATATAAGGCAAGGGCGCAAATAATTTGTAGTCAAGACCAGAGTTTTTTATAACTATATCCACAATATTTATGAGATAACAACTTAGCTTAAGCAGATAAGCCTCATATTCACTATTGATTTTATAAATAATTCAATTGGAAAATAATTTGAAATAGGTGTCCTGGCGGTCAAGGTGTAAGGTACTGTACTGGGGGTCCGGGGTTTAATCCTCGGTTCTGGCAAAGAGTTATCTGATCGCTAATCCCTTCCTTAACCTCTAAAAATACGTGTATTAATCACATCTTGTAAATAGGTGTAATGCCAGGCCTCCACCATGGTTCGGATCCCACGTTAAACTGTAGGTCCTCCATTTCATCTCACAATCACCCTACCATTACACATTAGCGTAAGTTCATATAAACCGAACGGGTAGTAAGACGCAGTGATAGTAATAATAATAATAATAATAATAATAATAATAATAATAAAAATTGAAACATATAATTCTAGTCTATAAAATAATAGGATATTACCGAGACTAAATACCTTCTTAGACAACTTGATGTCCGGTATTTCAAATGAACCATTTTACTAACGTTTTATAGCCTTTTTCTTTGGTAGTATAGTCAAAATAATTATGCATAGCCAGTAATTGTATTTATGAACACATTTATTTCAGTGACTAAAACGAACTCTTAAATCTAATTAAAACTTTGCAAATTAACTTACTTTACCTAAAGTATATGACTTTGTACCTAATTACATAATATTTAATTAAATCATTAATTGTTCTCAGACAGGGCTGTTTTCAGGGATGGTGTACCTATCAACCTGAATGGCCCGGGTTAAGACCCGACTAATTTGATTGTAATTACGTTTCCAAATAGGTTTTACATTCTATCCCATTGCAAATACCAGTAGAGATAATTTAATCTCAATTTCATAAATTATGTTAAAGATACAATTGGTTGAAATTATCATTGATAACGAATACATAGCCATTCGTATGAATTAATTTAGATATGGTTTTAATACTAGAGCTGGATACGGATTCCGAGTTTGTTTCTGGTGTTCAGGTTTCATTCCTCAACTATTTTAATGTTAAAGATGATTAAAGCATTTCTAAGATAATTTGTTGTAGCACTGTACATACATACAAAGAAGAAAGATAAATACAATCACTACACAATTGTTTTATATAACGATGTAGTTAAATCAATTATGTCATTTGGATATACCATATGAAATTAATTCACTAAAATAACTAATTAAATCCAAACTGATAAATCATTTTGGGGGGCATCAGTAGAATTTATTTGAAGCCATCGCTTTCTGTGGGGTCAATTTATTTCCATTAGAATTAACTACTGATGCAATTATAATAATTGAAATTATTGCAAAACAGCGTACAAACTGAATCAGCAAAGCGTGCAATGTTTAAACAAGCACATCGTAACAATTTGTTTGTAGTGAAATGGTTGTAAACTATGCGTGTTTGTGGGTGTCGCTTTGCCTCAGCTTTGAAACGCACATCATTATCAGATGGGTCATTTCGTTGAAATTGGGAAATTTGTGGTTTTGTGCAGTCAGAATTTACAGAGATTATCTTGTTTTTACTTTAAAGTCATCATATTAACTTTGTCCCCAAGTAAATATAATTGAAATTGAGTTATGAATCACCTAGTAAACAGACACATTGTGACTAGTATCTCTGTTGACATAATATTTTAAACACCCGAAAAGTTATCCTGTGGTTAAAATACCGCAATTTAATATCATTTAATACATCGATTATTTATTTAAATTAATATATTCCAATTAAATTATTATATTATATTTTTTCCATGCATAAATGTGGTGAGAAAGTATTTAAAATATATTTTCATGGGTAGTGAAAATTTAATTTAATAATTAGTATTGTAAAAATTTATGTAATAGCTTAGTTAGGTTAAGTTAGTCTTTAAAAACATGCATTCAAGAGCAAATATTAAATCATAGTTGTGACTTGTTTATGATGAATTTTATAGTATATTATTGTGTGACCTTTTTATCCACCAAGAACTGAACAAGAAATATTCATTGGTGATGTCTGAAAGATTGTATTTCACGAGGATACCGTTGATGATAAATTCGGGCTTTAAATTCCTGTCGAGTACACATCCTCAAAACTATCCTCTTTAACCTTTCCAATCTATTGAAATTAATCTATTTTTGTTTTAGCACCACGTCTTACTACCCATTTAGGTTGTATTCATACTAATTAAGAAGGAGAAAGGTTTAATTTAGAGGAAGTGTATCCACATATTTAAGGAGATGGAGTGGATAACCATTTAGGAAAAACATTCTCGGTACATTCAACAAGGATTTGAATCCATATATCTCCGTCTTCGACAGCGAATCTATGGCGAGGAGAGTGACGCCTTAGACCACACGGCCACAGGAGTGGGTTAAAACCGGTACTAACACTTGATTTGAATGTACTAATAAAAATTACATTTTTTAACATACAAAAGGTAATCAACTTAAAATAAATATTAATTAGAAATAATCCTCTTCGGTGACCGCATGGTTTAAGATTTCATTCTAACAAAAGACTAGACTGCCGATGATGGGTAGATCGGGATTCGATCCTAGTCATGTATAATTAGGGTGGGTTTTTTTCTAAATATTTTTCCACTCTCTCTTCTTGCAAATGCAGTTACACCTAATTTAATGTCGACCTTTTTAATCTTTAAGATATTAGAGTAAATTTTATATAGACGTATAACTTGAACAGGTAGTAAGACGCGGGTTTAAAATTTATCTCTATAAATATATAAATATATATTATTTAAGTAAGTATAGGCTTATGATAAAATAAGGTAAGACTCTTGAAACGTGGAATATGACGTCAACCTCGTCTGGCCTGAGATTCCCGGGGTTCGAATCTGAGCTAGGTGTAATTGAAGTGTATTCTCATGAATAGTTTCTCATTATAAATCTCTAAAATTCGGGTATAATTTATTTAAATATTACCTTCTCCATCCCCATTACCGTAAGTATGTGGATAGAACGGACGGCTAGTTAGACGTGGTGCACAAAATATTACGTAGTGCCGATGGGTGAAAATGGAAAGCGGACGGGTGTCAGAGCTAACGTAATATGGTGTTATATAAGAGAAAAACGAACTTGTGTATATGCATTACGTACACACATGAGGCAAAATGTAGACAGATCCATTTATTAGCTAAATTAATTAGTGTTTAGATTGTTTATAGTGACAAACGAACAATTATGGTGAAATCACTCAGCTTTATATTATATTCTATTCTACCTTTCACATAATCTAATTGTAAGAAAATTCACTTTTACTGTAGTAATATGCCCTGTAATTAATGGAGCTTCAGGAGGTTTGACTCAGACTTCACTACGAAAAATTTAGCTTATTATTCTATGGGACATTTAGATTTAATATCTATGATCATTTTACTTATTTATTTATATAATATTATCGTTTAATATTGTTATGATTTTAAATTAAATTTCAATAATCTACCTCGATCAAATTTTCATAAAATCGAATCAATACATACTAAAAAAATAGGTTTTTTGTTAAGTTATTATCATTTGGGAAGGTCACCACCATTATTAAAATTTTTACTTAAAAATTAATTATCATTAAGACTTCAAACATTAACTTACAATTTGAGATAAATTGAAGGTCTTTAGTTGACATGTGGCGATATTTAATCGAAAAGGGGAGGAGAATAGAATATTATTATAATGTACTTGGTAATTAGTGAGCATCACCTAGATAATAAATTGATTTAAATGTGTTCGATTCTTTGACAGTAAATACACCCAGTTTTCTACAATTTAATCTTTTCTCTTTAGCTTTCTTAAAATAATGTATAAATACCAAAATAATTATCCATATGATAGTAAAAATCGAGGAGCTTCAAGTTAAAAAAAAATAATTAGTATACTTCTGATGAAGTTTTTTTGTGTGCACTGCATCTTATCCATCCACGTGCGTGTGTTTACTTTAATAATTCAGATATGAGAAAGGAAGAATGTTGAGAACATCTGCGTGGTGAAAGAGTGGTAAACAATTTATATTAAGAACCTTAGTTCATCCATCCATGATTCGAATCCCGACCTTTCTATAGTCATAAAATCATACCATTCGAGGTTTATAAAGTGTTTTCACCTATGTGGTTAGAGTAATAGACATTGTTTACTCTTTTCCACTTTTAGTGCTATACTTTTCACGTTTTAAAAATATGTGAAAGTTGTTAAAATATGTAATGTTTATGTCTACCGTAGTAGTAACATAGGAGGTTCACACACACACACACACACACACACACATCTTGGTACATGGTATGTATGTATTAGAAGACACATAGAAGATTAGTTAATATTCTGATATTCATAGCTTTTAAAAAAATAATTTTTTATCCGAGAAAAATATATAAATATAGTAATTTTAACACAATAGCTACTGATGGCGCAATATAAGGAATAGATATGAAGAAAGTAGTTTTTAGAAAGTTCACCTTTATCAGTTTGAAAAGAGTGAGGTAAACTATGTGATATATAACACATGCAAAATTGGCCCGGTACGGCAAGCTGGGTTTCAAACCCCAACATATATGCCAATTGGTACCAAGTACAATGCGACTCAAACACCCTAGAAAACGAATATAGCATTTGCAGCATATGATAATAAATATATAAGTTTTTTGATAAACTATGAAAATTTAAACAGTTTATAAACGTGATCGTCAGAATCATTAATTGCCTTTTTCAAGTTAGGCTTTGTTTATTAAACAAGTTAGAGAAGGAAGCGATAGGAACAAATAAAAGAAAAAACATATGACTTTCACAATGAAAAGAGAAAGTGGTTTACACTTCACACTGCTACTGCTAGACAAATAACTGATGATTGCCTATTAAAGGAAGTTGGCCGTTTCCACCTAATCTCTCGACGTTTTGTTGTGTCGGAACTCTTCAGGAGCAAGTTTGAAACGTGCAACACATCTTCATAAGAGAGGACAAAAATTACACAAAATGTGAATAGAAAGAGTGGCAAGGAAATTCTAATTTTTGGGAACAAAATAAGAACGAATATTGAGATAAAGGACAAAAGCAGATTTTACAATGCTAAGTATGCTAATAGTTTTAATTAAAGAGTCAAATTATGACTGGTGAAATTATTTGCTCAAACATTACCGAGGCTAACATAAGAAAATAAAACTCTCTAATAACTTTAGTTAAGGAAGCAGCCAATTGGAGCGCATAAAATCAACGTTGGCGTTCAGATGTCTTTCAATACACCGCTTTCGTCAACAAACAAAAGGTTCATCTTTCATCAAATATTAAGGACCTAATATATATATATATATATATAGCACTTCTTGGCAACATCATTTTGTAGGTCAGTTTGTGGAAAGATAAGCCAGTACTAATGTACCGTTGCCCTGGGGACGCTCGAATGTAGGAATAGTACATCCTTTCAATGGAGGCTCTTTCTATGTCCCGATGAGATGAGATGAGATGAGTGTAATATTGAGTATGAAGGTGTGAAAACAGTGGAAACTATTAACCTAGCTAACACAACTTATCTAAGCATATTCTGGTGACCGTAAAGATGTTCACCTTTCTACCCATGCTACCAGCTGGTAATAGAACCCGGGATCCCTAGCTAGGTAGACAGGAGCATTGACCACTACAACATGGGGCTGGTTACTAATATGGTACCTTCCTTCTCCCATTGGAAGGTATCATGTGTACAAATAAATTATGTTATTAAAAATAAACACGCAAAGAGGATAAGGGTTCATCAAAACATAATAAACTAATGTACTGTTGTAACTTCTATTACATAAAAATATCATGTTATTAAAATAATCACACAAGGAGAATAAGGTTTAATCAATTTATAATGAGATTAACCAAGTAATTTTCAGTGAGCTTATACACAATATGTCTCAACTCTTTGAGTGTAAGGTCTGTTGTGATAAAATAAAATAAATCGTTGCGTTTAAATACATAATTTTCACAACAGAAAATACGCGGTGCTATGATTTTGTTTCGCTTTCAATTATGTATGCACACATACGCAAATTAAAGAATCCTCTGACCTGTCCTGTCCTTATAGTTAAGTGGTTGAAGAATATACCAACCACACTTATAGACACTCATAATTTGATCTTTGGTGATGAATAAAGTTAGTATTGTTTATGGATCCATCTTAATTTCCAATGAAGTCAAATTCTTGACGCTAAGTTTGAGTTATTAATGATAAGTGTTACAATCTTAGTCTAGGATTTTTTAGTGTGTTTTTAAATAGATAACCCTGTTTCTATAAAGTGAAGGCTAACTAGAATGAAGTAGCAGCGGCCTATAAGAAATTAGACTCGCATTGCCCTTGAACGCCGCTTATGGATAGTTTGATGCTCGAATCAAAATCGAGTGCTCCAAAGGTATTTTTCAAAGTATATATTTTTTCTGTTATAGTTTCACACTCTTCCACTCCTTTTTTCATCACTACCCCTAATTTTAAGTCGCTGATTACCCTGGTATTAAAACCACACGCAGAACTCGTAAGCCAGCCCTGACCTCTTGGCTCGTCATACGAACCTCTTAACCGAACGAGGGAGGTGGGCGAAATGAAACGAAGTTAACCTTCAAGCGAATGATTGTAATGTGGGTTACGTGGTCTACCATCGTCTACATGTCCGTCTTGATCTTAACTACGCGTCTTGTTTCCGTCTTCTGCAGCGACAGTTTCAACCTACCACCCCATCCATTAAATTATTTTGCTGGCATGACTTGGCCCCAGAAGTGCGTGCCTCTGTCGTCTGCTTTGCTACACCATTGTCCTCTCTCCGGGTCGTTTCAATTCTTTACGACTGGGCTTGTATTTGAAATACAAGTGAAATAAAAATTGAGATGACTGTTTTTTAACTTTTTATTTATAAATTGTAGCATTTCAGTTAAATAAAACTTAAAACTAATGTGTGTTAAAGATCTAGATAATGTTAAAGAATAATTTAATTAAAACCTTTGTCACAAATTTGATTAATAATATTAAATACAAAATATGATATTTATTTATTTTCAGGCACTTATCGAAACCAAATAAATATTTTCTATAAAATATCCAGGGCGTCTTATTACTTGTTTCAGATTATACACATGTTAATTACGCTAGTGGGGGAAGGATGAGGAAGGTTAAATGTATATTAAATTCAACCTCACCTGTGTTGAGGGAAGGTGTGAAAGCAATTATAAACCAAGGGTGACCTGGCGGTCTAGGGGTAAGGTGTCAGACTTCTATGCTGGCGGACGGGGTTCAATCCTCGGTCCCGGCAAAGATTTATCTTATTACCAAACCCTTCCTTCCCCTCTGACAAGACATCTTGTGAATGTGGGGAATGCCAGGCCTCCATCGTGGTTCGGACTCCACGTTAAACAATAGGTCCTTCATTTCATCTCACAATCACCCTACCATTACACATTAGCGTAAGTGCGTATAACCCGAACTGGTAGTAAGACGCGGTGCTAATAATAATAATAAGAAGAAGAAGAAGAAGAAACCAAATCAATTCACTTAGCTTGGATTCGAACCATGACTTTCCCGTCACCGGTAAAACATCATTGGTGAGTCTGGAATTTAGTGTAATATTGACCGATGCTGTAATCCTGGGTAATTATTGACTGTGATCTTATTGTAATGATCCCCAGCCCATAAATCCGCAGTCCACAATCCAGCCTGATAAATCACTAGTTCAAATTCCCGGCCATGCGGGGAAGCTCAGAGGTGGTTGTAAAGCATTTAAGCATTATTGACGTTCTCAACATCTAAGCGTACTTAGACTAAATTAAATTTATATTTAAAAATTATAACTGGACACAGCAATCAAACCCATTACCTAGGACATAGAGATGCCTATATCCATAGCCCAAGTTAATTTTCACCCTAAGTTAAATTTTATATTGATTACATTAGTGTGTGATATCGATATTGTATCTAAAGAGCCATACGAATTCAAACAACTAATAAACCAAGTGTGTGAATTAGTTAAATAACGTATTTTTGAAACCATTATTATCTTATTCCATTAATTATCGATAGATACATAAATATTTATATAGATCTATTTAATTTTCATCGAAATAAGAGTAAAATATATTACCCTTGTGAGAATACGCAGGAGTACATCGACCGAAAATTTAAATTTGGCACCGGATTCGTTTAAACATTCAACACCTCAGTTCACGCTGTTTTCAGTTTTATTTTAAATTATTTTTGTACTAAAAAAAATCAGTTGTATTCCATTCGATTACAACAAACAATTTAAACAAAGAGCGAAGACCGAGAAAGAGTGAGTTAAAATAATGTTTCAGCTGTGCCGGGGAATTTATTGACGCTGTAGAAAATCCAATCTGCATGTTGTTTTAATTTCAAGCGATGTAGCCTGCAGCTTAAATCACTATCCCTGCACGCTCTCAACCCCTCGTCCCCTCTACACCAAGTCCCCCTCGCATACTCCCCGTTCTTCCAAATCACCTCCCACCTACTTTCGGCGTAACATCCTCCGAAACCCCTTTCTATTTCAACTCTGCTCCACTCTCTTTCAACCACCACCTACTGTTGGCTTCTCTTCCAGGTTCCCCAAAACTCCGTGAACCAACCCCACCTCCCCTATCGAATTCCAGAGCTTCTAGTTTTCTCCCTCTAAAAAAAATCCCCCCACTCGGATGTTGCAGTTACTATATCAAGTCTAGCGGCTGCTTCCACCCACTCTTCACCCTACCACAAGTTTATGGTTCACCCATACCCCCAACCCCCATACCCATCAAATCAAATGGTTCAGTTCACATTTAACAATTTGGCCACGAATCACAATGGATAGCTAGATATACTACACATATACTCCCCACCTACCCTCCTCCAACCCTTCATCATGAGCTTTATAAAAATTGCATCTCAAGCAGTTTTTTTTAAAAAAAACTTAGTTTTGTTATTAATTTTATTTTGTTCTGCTCTTTTTGGACTCGTCTGTATACGGTCTTAATACGGCTCTCTCCTTGTTTGTTGAATGATTGATGATAGAAACGGTGAAAGCTCTAATTTTAACAAGTAGAGAAATCTATTAACAGGAGAATGAATTCATGTAACCGTCACTTTGTCTTGTCAAATGTTTTAGGTATAGTGAATTATCTATGTTAAAGCTTTAATACTTTCAAAGTATTATTTAAAATATAACAATGAATTGGTGTAATCACTCTAGGAAAAGTATGTCCCATAGTCATCCCTAGAGCATAATAATGGATGTAAATATATCATAAAACTTCATTTACAATTACAATAAAATTAAATAAATTTTGTCCGCCTCTGTAGTCTAGTGGCATAGTTCAATTGCGGGCTTACAACGTAGAATTTTAAGTGAATATTATAATGTACTATTCTTGCTTTAGAAGTAAACAGTCTATATTTATCTATAGAAAGATAGTTTAAAGTGACGACGACTATAGATCCAGGGACCTTGGTTCTATTACATTCGATGGCCATGATAGTTTACTAGAGATAGATTAGTTACGTATGGGAAAACCAAATTAATAGGGGGCACAATTTGTGCTTGACAACATTAAACAACCAGATAGAAATAGACAACCCTAGGAAATTCAATAAAAACAGTTTTTGATTTTTTTTTTGTTGCTGTTGATTATTTCAATGTTCTTTGTTTCCACCCAATAGTTGGAATCAGCTGCATACTTCCATATTAACTGTAAATTGAAGTATAGTTGAAACAAGGTAGGTAGATTTTAAATGAAACCTAATATATTGTTTGCGGTCAATATTGAAAAACTATGGCTCTATTATTATTATTATTATTATTATTATTATTATTGTGTTAATGGAATTAATACTATGACAATCGTTTCAACTGCAAATCAAATGATTTGATGTTTAGCTAAATAAAAGTAGTATTAGTAAATTTTTAAACTGTCATATATCTTTGTATAGTAATTAAAGTGGAAATGACATTAGGTATTAAAATATACTAGCAAACTAGAGTGAAAATTGCGCGATACTTAGAAAGAAATAGCAAAAAAATCTTTAGTAAAAGACGCTGTTTAAACTATATATATATATATTTCTTAAATGAATAAAACAGAAAGAAATTTAAATTGTAGTTTTAAATAAACTTTATTTAAAAACTAGCAGTCCCGCACGGCGTTTCCCGTGGCCCACTGTGGTATAAGAATTATAAAAGCCCCCATCCCCCGCCCCCCACAAAAATGGTTTAGAATTNCCCTACCTCATGATGCCCAATTTCAAATAAGAATTTAATTATCAGATTAACAATATTTTCTTCAAACATAAAAAAAAGCCTAGTTAAAAAGCTAATTAAAATTTTAAAATCCAGCTTCGAGGTGCATTCGTACCCCCTTCCGTCTACCTATGTTAGAAATTTCAGATCTCTACGTGCCGTAGATTTGGCTGGGCATCGCACACAAACAAACACACACAGACAAACACTTCCTTTTATTACTATAGATGGCAAATGTATGACATAAACATGAGACATTCATATTTACAAAGTGTTCGAGTAAACTTCATTATAGACAACATAATTTGTTGCAATTTTGCCCCATAGTCCCAGTGGTCCCGGAGATGCATCTGGGGGGAGATTTTTTCACTTAATGTCTCAAGGGGTACCACCCACCAGAAGATGGGCCCCATAGCCCCAGCAGTTTTGGAGATGCATCTGGGGTGAGGTGGCGTGAAGTGAATGAGCTTTCGACGTCCATTAAAATTTGTTGTAATGTTCATAGCGGTCTTCAGGTCAACACATTTCTATTAAGTCCTCATTCGTCAATTTAGACTCATAAAATAGGCCTATATCGGGTCTGACAAGAATATACATTTTCGTACTAAAGAGCTAGATTATTTAATGGCATTTATATTATGTTCTTTATAATTTACATGTGTTTATAATTATTTGTGTTAATTTTAAACTCTGACCTAAGCTCATGAAAAACAATTTGAGAATCACTATCTCTGACATTTATGAGTTAAAATTTTAATTATAAATATTGAATCGTGATGTATAATGCCTTAGCCACAGCTTAAAACAGATCCAATGGAAAAACATACAAATATTATTATTAGCAACGCGTCTCACTACCCGTTCGGTTTATACGCACTTACGCTAATGTGTAATGGTAGGGTGATTGTGAGACGAAATGGAGGACCTACTTCTTAACGTGGAATCCGAACCACGGTTGAGGCCTGGTATACCCCATATACACAAGTTGTGATTAATACACGTCTTTTCAGAGGTGAAGCAAAGGTTTGGCAGTGAGATAAATTTGTGCCGGGACCGAGGATTGAACCCCGGACCCCAGCACAGAAGTCCGACACCTTACCCCTATACTACCAGGTCACCAACATACAAATAATTCTCGCATTATAAAAAGAATTGTACATGTTTTAAAATGTTAATAGATTATATATTCTACCAACCGAGGTAGATAATGGTATTAGTTATTTATTAATTTAAATATTTGATTCTGAGGTCTAAATAAAACATAATTGTAAATATTTCGAAATTATCTAACTTAGAGATTTAAAAAAATGTAAAATAGTAAATCAAAATTCAATCTGAATAGATTATCAAAGTGGTTATGTACTAATTTATAATCATGATTTAAGCCAGATTTAAATTGCAAGCAAAATATAAACTATGTATTTTTTCTTCAAAATATTATAAACATTTATTTAAAAATTTATCTCTAAAATTAAATGTGAGATTCAGTAATGAATTGTAGTGTTTTTCTCGTTCATTTTGGACTCCCCTCCTTAATAATGAGCTGCTAGCAATCTTCTTGTCGAGCCACTGTAGAAAAGACTGTCTCCATATTTCATTTAGGATTCATAAAAATAACTGCTGTAAAACAACATGGAAGAAGGTCCTAACCTTTTTTTATATATTTTTTACCATCATAACAATTTGCCAAGTGCTTGGGGAAATCCGTATACAAGTGGGTCAAGTCCAACTTTTTTTTTAAGCATCGAAACTGGCTTGAAGCCGCGAAAATCCCAAACCGCAAAGTCACCCAAGTTGTGATGGTGGTGCCCCATGTGCAAACTAATCCCCGGGCAAATGAAAACGATTTCCCCCACCCCTCCCCATACTCCTACTCACTCCTCTTCTGCAACGAGCCGCTAATTGAATCAATGGCGCAAAGCACCAACGACCGGCTCCCACTCTAACATTTGGGAGGCTGTGATTGAGCTCCCTCTTTCCCTCCTCCACCCCTACACCTCCTCTGTTTCCCTTCAAGTTCATCGAGGCGTGCATATAGCGTGCGGAACACACTGTAGGAAAACAAACCAGTAATTACAGCAGGCCATTCATTGTTAATGCGCTGTGTTCTCCGGACACAATACCACAACGAGCCACGGAGAAACGGACGGAATACTCGACGACAATCTTTGGTAAGGGTGGTGGTGGGGTGTCCTACCTAAGGTGAGACCGTTGAGGCGTCAGTCTTGAGGAGAATAGGGCATACAATTAATTTTAGTGAAACCTTTCGTTGCGTAAATAGGTGGAAATATTTACTTGTCTAGATTAAATAAATGGTAGGCCTACTTGAATTTTGTTTTCAGTATGTTGGTAAAAGGCTATTGTTATATGGTTTTTACGTTTATGTGACTATAAATATAGGACAAATATTGTTGTTGTTTTTTTCAAATTTAACCAAACATATATAAAATTCACATCTAGTTTTCTTTAAACTCATTTTTCATTAATAATTTTTTCAAACATACAAATAAAATACAGTTAAATAACTAGCTAGCTTAAAATAAAAATTATATTTCGTATAACAAAAATTCCTTTACCTAAATCTTGCCACAAATTGGTTATTCCATAATATTTTTGATTAATTATGTACAGAATTAATAATACATGTTAGGAGAAATGACAAAAGTGAGACTCTTCAGATTTAATCCGTCTGCTCTAGACATTTTTATTTAGTACACTGATTTTGAGTCCTCAATAAATAGCGGCGAAAAGTAACATATGACTCCTATCTTAATAGATGTAAGTATGTATATCAATCAAATATGTGCTACGTTTGGGATTATAACAACTTTGAAAAGGGAAAATCAAATGATTTTTTCCCTTCCAACATATTATAATAAGTTTAGAATCTCGATTTTTAAGAACGCATCACTCTCTATAAGACTGTACCTACCAGTTTTGGATAATCGGGAACATTCTATTTTCAGTTGGAAAACTACTTTTAACTACAACAAAATAGTTCAACTTTATAAAATAAAAGTTTATGTAACCCTTTCACAATTTATAAATATGAATTATTAATCAAGAAAGTACGGTATTTTTCCAATTATATATATGTGTTAACATTTTAGATATTATATTTTGTAATCTATTTTGGCTCAATAATTCTCCTATGAAACACTTTATTAATTTTGGTTTGAGATATTTCAACTAAAAAAGTATTGACATGCAATATATATATATATATATATATGTTTTAATAATTCAAAAGTGGTGAACGTCAGCTAAGTAAGTTTATTTCTAAAACTTTATTTTAAAAACTGGCATGACAAAATTGGCAGGACCACATTAAACATTTTATTTTACCATTTGCTAAATAAAAACAAAATAATTGAAACAAATTTACACAAAAATGTTTATTTCCGTAAAATGAGGATGGAATATTTTTCATTAAAAGTTGGTTTTCACGATCTCGTATTCAAAGTAATTTGTCATTATAGTATTATTTTAAATGCATCTATTTTTATTTTATTTTTTGCATTCGTTTTGTATTACTAATGAAAATTTAATGTTTTATTTTAATTGGCTATTTCCAATTATTTTTACTGGGTCAAAACAAGCAGTGTAAGGACACAAGAATAAGTAAATAACAATGCAATAAACAAATTGTTTCCAAACAAAATAGTGCAGATGGCATAAAAACCACTCCTTTTATAATAAGACCCACAAAACCGTTTAAGAACCATTAGGCCATGCTTAATTTAGTACAGATAATATATTATTATTATTATTAGTAGTAGTAGTAGTATTAGCACCGCGTCTTACTACCCGTTCGGGTTATACGCACTTACGCTAATGTGTAATGGTAGGGTGATTGTGAGATGAAATGAAGGACCTACAGTTTAACGTGGAATCCGAACCACGGTGGAGGCCTGGCATTCCTCACATTCACAATATATCTGGTCAGAGGTGAAGGAAGGGCTTGATAATCAGATAAATCTTTGCCGGGACCGAGGATTGAACCCCGGCCGCCAGCATAGAAGTCTGACACCTTACCCCTAGACCGCCAGGTCACCTACGATAATATATTCACATTAGTTGGAAAGTCGTCTAAATGCCAGGTTCATCAAAACTGGTTTGCTGGAGATGGCAGGTCGGATTACAAATTCTGGCTGGTTGTACTAGGGGTGTTTTTTCCTAGCTAGTTTCTCAAGTCTCCCTTCATATAAATGACGTTACATTTTCTCTAAATTATACTTCTCAATTCTACCTCATCAGCTCAAACAAAATTATTATAGGCTGTGTTTGTAGTAGACTCTTTAGAGAGTGAGATGGAGGGTGCGGTGGAGGGGTGAAGGGGAGTAATAAATTATTACAGATAATATGTAGAATATTCATGGTTACGTTGGATAAATTTATTTACAGTGAAAATAATAGTAGCTCAACTATTTTAAACGTAAGCCTCATTGATTCAAAAACACTAAGCATATTTTAAGGGTTCAATTTACTCAACACTAGTAATAAATTGATTAATGGGTAAACATTTAGTTTAATGCAATTTAATGTGATTTGAATTTTATATTACAATGGCCATGTTTGAAATGTGCAATGTTCCTGCCAAGCTTAGATTTGTATTTACATTGCATAGCGCAATGAGTTGACGTATTAAAGTATTTTCATTTACCAATGCACAGCCAAAATTTGCAGGAACTGCGTATTAATTCGTTTATAAGTCGATGTGTTTCTGAATACACAATCCAAAAACGCTCTACTTTCCATAAAACCTTTGTGGAACCCATTCAATAAAGATGGAAAGCTGGTGAGTTTGGAGCAGATTAACCCAATACTGCTATGTTGAGTCAGATTGTTTATATACAATCTGCGCTTGTATCTAAACGCTATAGAAACAACAGTGCTACTAATATAAGTGCTAGCTTTTATTAAGTTTATGTACTAAGTCCTAAACTTTCACATTTATATACCGAATTAATACACTATTTTGTTTCTTCTTAATTTGATGGCTCTAAAAATATTAATATTAACTAACTGTGTTGTTTCATAAGAAATACTCTTAAGTCATTACTAAATATGCTGGTTTTTCTAAGTAAAATACCACTTGTGAGGGAATAGGGCTAGTCAAATATCATATTCACTTTTAAAAAGTACCTACAAATTATAATTTTAGGTTTACAAAGTAGCATGCTAATTTATGTTTTGATGACACATTTTTCTAATTCTTATGCTTGGTTTTTATTTTTACTTTTTAATTTAAAGAGAAAGTATTGTTATAGCGAAAATTTTCAATCTCAATATTATAATGAATTTTGGTGTTTTATGTGACTCTAAACTAAAACAATTGTATTTTACAATTTTGTCTGTCACCATGTATGTTAGTCTGTCTATATTTGTCTTTCTCCCCATCTCAGGGCCTAAACCCTAAACGGTTTGATATACCAGGTTCAAATTTGATATATAGATGCTATCATTAGCTCGGGACATTTTATAATTTTAATCCTAGCACTTGAATTAAAAGTAGTTTACTCATGAGTGAATTTTAAAATACTCAAATGGCTATAACAACCTAGCTCAAAATGGGTATCTGATAAGTTTTTCACAATATAAATAAATGTTCATTTAGGTTTTTCTTAAAATTAAAATAATTTCGTAGTTTTTTACTGACGATTGATTTTCTTTTTAATAACTCTAACGACTTTGTTAAGAATTGATATTTGGGGGCTATGTTACATAATACATAATAATTAATGTTTATTTTTATAAAATAAAATATTATAAAGGTAGTTAGTTAACTTATAAAAATTAAGAAAACATTGACTTTTCAAAAATGGTCTAAATTTTTTTTCAAAATGGGTATTTGGGAATTGTTTTTTAAGTTAAATAAAGGTACGTTTTTATTTATAGCAGCATAAATAATTTGAGGGTATTCTACAAATATATAAAAAATATGTAACTTTTAAAAGTGGTTTGAAACAATTTTGTTTACAATTTATTTATAAAGGGTGATTTTTTTATATAAATTAACAAGATGATGTATATGTTTTTTTATGAAGAAACCCTATTTTGAGGGTAACTATACTCAAAACTTATTTTTAAAATTTGATTCCAAGTTAGTTGAGAAGGTGTTTACTATTTTGTCGTAACATTTTCATGTTTCACATGTTCAATAAAATATCAAACGAAAGCAGAATAACTTGTTTAAAAAAATTAATATACTTATAAAGCACCAGCATGTTCTCTTCTAGAACTCAATTTTATCGATTGTAATATAATATTACTTTTGTTTTACTTCACATTTTACAACCCACCTGGGCTATAAGGATGAGTAAGGTAGAATTTAGAGGAACTAAACGAGCAATTTTGTGGAGGACGAGTGGGCAACCAACTAGGAAAAATCATTCTCCCATCCTAGATTCGAGAACCAGCTTCCCCCTCATCAACAAACGAGACCTACATTTATTTCACTTCATACAGGCGTGGGTAATACCTTACTGATACCTCAAATATCCTGTTGAGAGGCACTGAGGCACATGGTAAGCATCCAGAAATTACACGTAATAGTTTTTTTTTAACTTTTTTAGCACTGCGTCTTGCAACCCATTTGGGTTATATGTCTCACGTTATTTAAGAAAGTTTGTTATTTCAAAATGTGGATCATGCCCAAATGAAGGGGAAAGGTATACACTGTTCCCTTTAAGATTAAAATCTTACATTTTAATTTTAACTAGAATCATTTTATTTCTAAAGACGTTTCATGCAGTATGTTTCATTTCTGAGATAAATATAAGTTGATAGAAACATGGATATATCCTTTCCCAAACAAGATGGCTCACATTTTAATAGGACTACAATAGAAAATTCTAAACTATTGTATGATTGTTTAAGTGATTTTGATCCTTTACAACTGCAATTTCCATAAGAAATACCGCATTATAAGAATACCAAGTTGGCGACATCCTTAAGGCGAATTCAAATTCATCTATTGTTTTCGAGCTGACATAAATTCAAACTAAGAACTATAGTTACATAGCTATCCGGAGTGTGTTTAATTTTTAAAATCACGTGTAACGTTTGGAGAGAGATCAATATTGGCAAAATATCGAATCTAGGACAGTGTTTACATTCTTATAAGTATTTTATGTAGGGCCCACTCTGAAAATAAAATAGAATCTTGGGAATAAGAAACTAAATACGTTTAGTAAAGATGCTAAGGTCATTTTGCAGAAACATGTAATATCAAGTTCCAACATACCATAACTAAAGAGGTAGAAAAGAAGGAAATACAGGCTTTTGACGATGGACGTTATGTAATATAAAAGAAGAGTAAAGAAAGAAAAAAATGAGGTTGAGAGGGCAAATAGTGACCACGCCAAGAGATGAATAGGGCCAATCGTTGAGCCGTAGGGACACTGAAGAAGGCTTTACAACAAGAAGATAAGATGAAAGGATAAAAACATGAGAGCTGAGGGAAGGAAAAAAAGCTGTGAGAGAGATAAATTAATGGAAGTATTGGAAGGCAGACCAAATAGCCAGGCGTGGCGGTCAACTTGACTTACTTGTGGAGAAGAACGGTGCGGAAGTCTTCCAAGCGTTTGGGAGGAACCTAAACATTTCTTCTTATAATTGGATTACGAGTACTTTGTGTGTGTGTGTGTGTGTCTGTATGTGTATGTGTTTTTGGAGTGGTATAAGTATTGTCAACATGACTCATGCTATCTCTAGCAGATATTTTTTGAACGCGAAAACGAGGAAGACATCTTTATTTAATTCGTTGATGTTTCTTGGAGGAAAAAAAAAATTGGAATTGCATTATTCGCGACATGAAAAAATCTCGAAAAAAAAATATCAAGATGTGTGTGTACACTTATAGTTCTAATGTCAAAAGTATATACCGAATATTTGTATGTTATGAGTAACTTAATAATTACATTTTATCTTCCCTTTAAACTGAAACAAATTTCGTTAGTATTTTAAATTAATGTGCATTAAGGGACCACAATTTAACTTAAGTGGGATTTTATAATGTCTTAAATTATGTTGTGTTTTAAAACGAAATAAAGAAAATTGATTCAGTAATTCCCTTCATTACAAGTGTTGTTTAGTAGTTAATAACATCCTTTATTTCTCCGTATCAACAGTCACATGGAACCAAATATGATATACATAATCATACCAAATTTGAGGAAAATATAAAAAATAGTTTAGACTCTTGAGAAATACAAAAATATACAAAATAAGAAACCTGATGTTCAAAACCTTTTTGTAGTAGAGAACACATTAAAAGTTTTTTTAATTAGCTATGCCTATAAAATTGTTTGATATTTCTCATCAAATATTTTATATAATTGTATTATATTGTCTCAAATAGGTTATAACTTTTCTTTAATTAGAATTAGTACAAAAGAAGTATTGACCACAAATGAGAGGCCAGTTTTTGAATATCCTTTCAGATTAATTTTTCATCAAATGAATACATTAATTATCATACGAGTAGAATGCAGTAACGTGTGTTTATGATTCAACATTTTTTGGATCATCACCCATTGATAGCTAACCCTAATAATTCATTTTGAAATTGGAAAATAATTTAACACTTTAAACACTTTTATATTTAAAAAAATAATTTCATAGGTGGTAATTTTGGCTAGTTTTTAAAATTTATTTTATGAGCTCTAACGTCACATGGTAGAAACTTAATTATTCTCTGTCATTTTGCACCGGCTGTCGGTTTGGGTAAATGGACGTTTGTAATTGAACTATATTTTTTAGTACATTTCAAAAACATGTGTATCTCTACTCCATCTCTCTCTTTCTCTATTATACCGCTTTGAATTTATTAAATATTTGTACCATTAAACATTAAAGGCCAAATTTTGGTAATGAATACGTGAACTATTCGCTATTCGTTGCGTAGTGGGTTTTAATTACAGTTCTCGTGTCGCCGCGACCACTGAGGGTTTGCAGGCCGTGAGTGGGGGTTTTCAAGTGGGGCTTTTGAGTGGACGGGGTACGATTGATATGGGGACAATTCAATAGTTAGTTCCCGAAACGCGTTAGCTCATATATATGTTAAATTTCCATTATCTTAAGAGTGTACTTCACCCACTTCAGTGGCCGAATGATCTAAGGCATCACTATCGTGTTAGACTGGCCTGCTGATGATTGAAAATCAGGGTTCGAATCTCAGTTGGGTCTACTGAAGGTGGTTTTTCCTAAATGTTTTTTAGCTCTACTTCCTCGCAAATTATGGTAGACTACCTTCAAAATTCTTCCTTCCTTAGCTCTATCATATTAGAGTAATTATAATGTATGCGTATAACCAGAACAGGCAGTAAGAAGCAGTGATAAAAATACATAAAAAATATTGTCTGTATAGACTAAAAAAGTATACAGACCAAAAACCTATTCACACAGAACGCTAAGCTAACCTATGCTTTGATGTGCTAAGGTTTTGTCACTTTGGTCTCACACTAATTGCTAGGCTAAGCTATAGTTCCTCCTTTACCTCCTGAATTCACTGTGGTTCCTTTCTGGTCTGCTCCAGTGAAGTTAAGTTATGGCATTCTCCTAAATGTCTTGTTTGATCTCAGATGATAGTACTGACTTGTTCAATAAACGCTTCCATTTGAATATATAAAAACACTTATTAAATATACAACCCAAATAGAATATTACTTAAATACACGCGAAACAAATTGAAAACAAAACTTTACCACTTCTTTAGTTATTTTCAACAATCCAGTACTGCGTCTGTTCAACACGTAGCACAAGCTGTGTTATGCGCATGCGCAACTTAAGATGACTCAAGATGGAAGATATGAAAATATCCCGGCCAGCAATTGGAAAAAACATAGCGCGGCATAGCTTAGCTTAGCTTTCTTTGTGAACCAACACATTTAAATACGTGGTCTGCTATTTTTCTAGTAATTTAGCAAAGTGAATCTTAGCTTAATTTAGCTTAGCTTTCAGTGTTAACTGGCCTTAAGTCTGAAGATATTTAGCTCTATGGCTCTGACACTATAGGCGTATGACTGAATAAATATGACCTACATTTAGAATGGCTGAGCCACTGACAACCTTTACATTTGGTATCAAATGTATACCTGGTTAAGGAAACGCTAGTTAAAATCCGTAATTTATCAGGTTTTTTTTGTGAACAAAACAAATCAAACTTTGCATCAGTAGATACATTATATTTTAATTCTATACGCATAGTCATCTTATCAGTCAATGAATATTTGCCATGAACATTGCGTAATATGATTAATACTTTTTAAAAAATTGAATTGTGTCTGGTAAAGTGACATGGAAATCATGACAAATATTCTAGAACTGTTGAGATTACAATATGGGTGAAATTAAACTAAATGTATCTACTATCTACTGAAGAAATAATTTACTAATTTTGATCAAAAAAAGTTTGTTTCTATACAAACTGAAATATTACGAGCTTTAATTCACATTCCCTTCAACCCCACCTTAAAAAGACGACACGTTTGGGAATATTGAGTAATTTATTATTTATATGATAGTTCTATTAAAGGTGACCACCTCTGTGTTCGAGTGTTAAGAGTTCCAGGCTACAGATCCAGAGGTCGCGGGTTCAATCCCCGGCGGTTATAGTTCTTCTGCAAAGCTGTGGATCTCCTGGAACGGGGTGAAATCAATCTTCTGAAGACAAACGAGGAACTACCGGAATGAAAAATTAGTAGCTCCCATCTAGAAAACTGAGATTAACGGCTGCGCCCACATGACAGCCTCTTTCCGTTTCTTTGCCAACAGATAGTGGCAGCTTGGTATGGCTTGATTTCGGGCCGATGGCTCAAAGGCTACATGTGTTAAACAAAACAAGAAGTGATAAAGATAATTTTAAAAGGGGTATATCTGCTTCAGCGGCTGAATAGCCTAAGGTGTCACTCTAGTGTTAGACTAGACTTCCAATGACAGGGAGATCGGGGTTCGAATCCTGATCGGGTGTGCTGAGGGTAGTTTTTACTAAATGGTTTTACATTATCTCTTTATTTAAATGCGGGTGTATACTCTCTAAATTCAACCTTTGGCATCCTTAATTCATTAGCGTAATTAGTACAAATGCGTATAACCCGAACAGGTAGTAAGACGCGGCGCTAAAAAAAATTTGGGTATATCCTTGACTATCTTTATTATTAAGAACAACCAAGTTATCTAAATTTGTTATGGCCTGGTAATGGTTTTAGTTGTTATTTATTAGTATATAATAATAATTACGTATCTGTTCTAAATCACTCTGTAGCTCAGTTTGCGGAAGATTGGGCACTACTAATGTACCGTTGACCAGGGAAATGTGCTTATGTACCAATTGTACCGTGCATTCGTTCCGAGGAGGCTCTTCCCATGTGCCGAAAAGGTGAGAGGAGGATGATAGAGAATATGACGGGGTGAAGTCAATAAAGATCTTAACCTAACTTAAACCTAATCTATCAAACCCAAGTAGCCATGGGAATTATTCCACTTCCGACATGAGATTTGGCTTTAAAACCACAACAATAATTTGTAAATACATTTTCTGTCATCACTGTGATAGTAAATGACTGATTTTGTTTAAGAGCCCTTTTTACCCCATGGATAACACTTAGGTAGATAATACTTTTTTAATATACTTTAGAAAACAGTGATTTTTAGACTAGTGAAACCATTTTACCATAGTTAAAACACACAATTGAAAATTAATACTTTTAAAAATAAAATGACCACTAAGTTGTGCCCAATTTCCCTGTTGTAAATTGTAGAAAACAGAAATCAGCACATAGATACGTTTTATGATTTGAGCGTAATTTTTTATTAAATACCATGGTTTATAGGCTGCGAGATGGTTTCTTGTTAAATTGTATCTAGTTTTCAATGCCTATTACCATTATTTCAAAACTATGAAAATTTGTGTAAGATTACTTTAAAAATGAACTTTTATCTTTTCATTATATTAATTTTTTATGTTGTATTATCTCTCAGTGTATCCTTAACCTCATGGTACAATGATAGCATCTGTGCGGTGAAAACCCCACTTTTTATAAACTGCACATACTCAACGTTACTAACCTTTACACAAATTTATAATAATGAAGGCTGCATGGTACAAAATAGCAAGTATACTTTTGGCGTCTGAAAAATTACTACTTACACTGATTACAGTTTATGTCATTACTGTTCTGTACCGTGCAGTAAATACTTAACACGTAAAATGTTAAACATAGAACACACTCATAATTGAACCTCTCGGTACTTAGTAATAATAATAATAATAATAATAATAATGGTATTTATTAAAGTGCTTACAGTCACAAGAACTTATAACAGGAGAGAACAAAGGAAAAACTAAGAATAAAAAAATAATTAAATAATGCATTTTCATTTAATAAAGTAGTTTACGTATGGTAAGTTTAGAAAAGTAAATAAAAATATTTTTTTAAATATAATAAGGATAAAATAATTGTACAAGCAATTTAAGATAAACATAAAATTAAAGTCGTTAGTATTAAGGGTTTTCTTTAATCATACAGTATAAAATAGATTAATTTTTATTAGTATGGTCTATGCCCACAAATATGTTTAGCTGCTTGATAAATAAAAAGTTATAGGGATATAGAAAGTGTAGTTTTAGAGGAAGTGCATTTGAATACGTAGAAAAAGGGAATGGGAACCACACAATGGTAAATCAAATGGGGAAAAGTGCAGCGAGTGGAGATTCGAACCTAGACCTCATCACTAGCAATACAGTTACCATCATTATGTCTAGGACAATATATTACTATTGTACATAGTAAGTTTAGCGTGTACTATATGAACCTTAAGTTTCACAAATATGCGACTTACAAACTTACATAACCTAGGACCAAAACCATATTAAATTCCCAAACTTAAGATGTTTCCAGGGAATGCAAAGACATTTAAAACGAAGACTATTAAATAATAATGATAATAATATTTAGCACCATGTCCTACTACCCGTTCGGGTTATACGCTTTAAGTACTAATTACTCTAATGGATTAGGAATTGGGAAGGTTGAATTAGAGGAAGTGAATGAATTAGAGGAAGTGAACCCGCATTTGCGTGGAGGGAGAGTGGAAAACCATTTAGGAAAAACAACCCCCAGTTCACCCGACCGAGTTTCGAACCTCAATCTCCCCGTCCTCAGAAGTCGAGCTCAACACGACAAGCGCGTTAGCCAACTACGCCACCGAGGCGGGTGACTATTAAATAATATCGAATTGAAAGGATGTTGTGGGTTTTTTTTAGTGTTATTTCATAGGTATTCTTAATATTTATTAAAAGTGACGGCTGCAGATCACATGATTTGATACATGAATTCGGGAAAGTAGATCTAGTAGCTTTTCTAGCTATTAGATCAGGACTTTTCTTTAAAAATTGGATTGTATTTTAGATACTCACATACAGAATCAAACTTGCATCTCCTGAACCTGTAGTCATATTAAATTAACCACTCAGCCACAATACAATCGTTGGTGAGCGTGATTTAACCTCAAAAAGGTTATTTTCAACCAAATAGCTAAGCATATGGAGGCAGTTGGGCCAGTATTACAAGAATGTTCACGTCGTACCCGCCAATCATTGTTCTCGGAGATACGACCTTCCGGCTAGGTCTGTTCTCCTGTTCCCCTGTCCTCTATATTCACTGTCCAGACAGCAGAGGTTCTAAACTACTGTGTCTATCTATCTATCTATCTATCTATCTATATATTTATCTATCTCTCTCTCTCATCTATCTATGTCATCTATCATTTATCACGATCATACATGGTGTGCTGGCACCACTTTCAGGAACCAATGTCTAGGTTAAACAAAACAGATTATTATTACTGTCTAGCAAAAACTGTCTGGCCTAGTGAGTGAGTGGTCAATTAAAAGTAAATAAGGAATCATTATTATTATTAGCACCGCGTCTTACTACCCGTTCGGGTTATACGCACTTACGCTAATGTGTAATGGTAGGGTGATTGTGAGATGAAATGGAGGGCCTACAGTTTAACGTGGAATCCGAACCACGGTGGAGGCCTGGCATTCCTCACATTCACAAGATGTCTTGTCAGAGGTGAAGGAAGGGTTTGGTAATCAGATAAATCTTTGCCACGACCGAGGATTGAACCCCGGCCGCCAGCACAGAAGTCTAACACCTTACCCCTAGACCGCCAGGTCACCAAGTAAGGAATCACTTACTTCTCTGATAGGGCGTTGTTAGTTGTCACCGGTAGAAACATAAAGTTTTTCGGTTTAAAAAGGCTTCAATAGAATTAAAATAGATTAGAATAAATTACTTACTTTCTGTTAGAGGTTTGCAATAAAATTTGACACGGAAAACATAATATATATAAAATACCTAAATAATTGAATTTAGTACCAACACCCAGTTTTTAAGGATTTAATTACTTATTTTCAAACTAACAACATTTGTTATGTACACATTGAATCTTGGTAACTATGAACCAATTTACCGAGAAATCCTTTATACAATACAAGCAAGAAATATCATTTTACTAGACATCTCTTGATTTTTCTGATAGTAGGTTCGAAACAAAATTTAGGAATCTGATAAAATCAGACAAAATGAGCCCAATATTTAGTCCACATGTCCACCGATACAGCTCATTAATATTATATTTTTTACTTCCCAAATGAACAATTTCAACCCGTTATTGCTCTAAATAAGTACAACATAATTCCCGATTGCAAATAAAAATTTCAAAATTTTCCATTGCTGCCCACGCTTCATATTTCCATGGAGAGCAGACAGACCACATTAGTAAATGAAATTTGGAGGACAGACATGCTTGATTTCCAATGGTCAATAAACAATTAAAAAGTAGTGATTAAAAAAAAACGACTATACCCTATAGCTTGTAGACATGATTGCATTGCAAGCTTCCCCCCCTCAGCCCCCCCCCCCAAATCTCACCCCTAAACAACAGTTATCGGCAAATGTGTCAATACCACAAACTGCATGCATGGTACTGATTCAGTTATTCAACGTTTAAACGAGGAAAACGCATCATAAAAATAATATAAAAGAGAGAGAAAGTAAGCGAAATTAATGTTAACATGTTAGAGCATTTTGGAGCAGTCCATTTTACGATTTCAATGACGTCATCAAGTGCCACGTGCGTGGTTGTAATGTCACCCCGAGGGACACCAATTTTGGGTTGTTCGAAGTGGACCACAATGTTTAGAAAGGGCGGAGTTATGTTTTATCTCCAAAGATATTCGGGTGCTCCAAGATACAGTATTCACTTTTAATTTATTTTAGCTTTAAGTAAGATATAGCTTAGTGGTTCTATATTTGATATACATTTGTTGACAAGTTCTTCTTTAGTTTTGGGTAAAATTGAAGTAATTTCAAACTAAGGGCAGTATGTTCACATTTTTTTTTATTATAGCAACACATATTTTACGGTAAAATAAATCAAATATTTATACAGTATAAACATAGAGTTTAATTTTCTTCACATAAAAATCTCAACAGATCTGTCAAGGTTGTTCTAAAATTTAATTACAACTTTTTCTCTTCCTTTAAAAGTTTTTCATCAAATGTTAATAGGTTCATGAAAAATATTCAAGAACTGTTGTTGAGGTTTTTACATGTAGAAAATTAAAAATTAATTTGTCTACTAGAGAAATATTTCGCTCATAAATGATTTTTCTTATTAAAATAAATGGTACGGAGCTCCGACCGGACATTCTCACTCCAGCGTTTAGAAATGGAGATATATATTCAAAGCTCGTAATATATGTGAAACGAAATAATATACACTAGCAAACCTGAGAACAAATTACGCTACACTTACTTTAAAAAAATTTGACTCCTGGCTTTAAATTTCATGACTTTTTTTTAAGGAATTAGAAATCCTCATTTGTATACTTGGACCAATAATAAAGGTCGATATTAGGTGCACAAAAGTCAACACTTTGTATTAAAATTTTGACTTCTGGATAAAAATTATTGACATTTTATTAGCGGTTGCACATCTTTAGGTCATCGTATTTCTATTAAATTCTTTATTTATAAATTTAGACCAATAAAATAGGTAAATATTGACTATCAAGCCTAAAATGATAGAATCATTTTCCTTTAGAGGTTAAAGAAAAAAGGACATCAACTTTTTGAGAGACTTACTTATCCAATGGCATTATAGAGCTTATGGGTTAAAATTTAAGTAACATATCCATATAGCCAAATCTCACAAAATTATATTAATATATTTGCCAATATCTCAGAAACATTTTATTTTATAAAAATATATTTTAGATAATTTTATTTTTATTTTTAATAGTAATACAAATTTTCAATGATAAGTTATCTAGTATATCAACTAGTTGCGGAGATATAGAAATTTTATCTTCTGTGAAGTACTCTAAAAGTAATTTTAATGGCAAAATTAAAATAGCCATTTTGTTTATAATCTTAATCAACGCCTAATTACGAATTTTAATCAAAATCGTTACAGCCGATTTTGAGAAAATCGATATTTTTTTCTCTTCACGCCCTTTATTAAACTACTCTTAATTTTAGGGTTAGGCAAACACATAAATAGGCAAAAAACACTTTTTAGGTTTCAGAGGGTCATGAGACGTCGACATCCATCAACATCTCGGATTAGATTCTTTTCGATGGTTACAATACTTTATCTGGAGTGTTCGAAAAGTTAATATATATATATATATATATATATATTTGCATATAGCTTGAGGGCTATTGGCTTAGCAAAAAATATATTTCATGTAAAATATTTTTTTTTATAAATATACCTACATATTAGCAACGATAAGTAATTTTTTATCTCAAAGACTTACGGAGATATAGTTAAAAACTAGAATTTACGCATCAGTACGGAACCCTTAAAGTAATTTTGACGAAAAATTTAGAGTAGCCAATTTGTTTGAAATATTGGTCAAAGCTTATAAATGAAATTTAATCAAAATCATTTGAACCGATTTTTAGAAAATTGATTTTTTCTCTTTTCGCCCTTAAGAAAACTACCCTAAAATATAGGGTTAGATATCCAATTCCTAGAACTCCTTGGGGGAACTCTATGAAAATTCTAGATACCAAGTTTCATCCCGATCGGTAAAATGGTTTAGGCTCTGGCCTAAGGTACAGACAGACAGACGGCATTGTGAAAATCACTTTTTTGGATTCGGGAAATCATGAAACGTCGAAATTCATCAAAATTTTGAGTTGGATTTTTTTGACAATACTTTCTCTACCTGTAAGATAGCGAGAACTCGCGTAACCTCCTATTCCACCTTATTGTTCCGAGCTTATTATATAATATTTTATTTATGAGTTTCATGTGCATTGGTAATTTTAGGTTAGTATCGAAAAATAATATCATTAAACTAATTAAAATCTTATAAATGATCATATAGTTACATAAATATGAAACATTATACGAAAGAATAAGTATTTGTAAACAAATGATTACCAATATAAAATCTCAACATCATATCGAAGTTTCACATATAGTTGATTAAAAGTGTGTGTAACGTGACATCTGTAAGACCCTTAATGCACGGCGTGAAGTTGAAGTGACGCCAATAGGTGGGCACGCTGACTAAACGTCAAGCTCCTCCAGTCTGGATTACTGGTGAATGGGAGGGTAAGGTTCGAACACACACTGAATAAACTGAGGATAGTTTTTCCTCTATGTTTTTTTTTGTTTTACTTCCGCGTAGATGCGGATGAATTTCCTATAGATTCTTCCTTATTCATATCTGTGCCATAGGCACAGTTAAATATGGATCGCCCGGATGGGGCGGGGGGGCGGAATCGTTGTGAATTAATATACTCGTATGCACAAATTATCGTCTTTATTTATTCAGAGATCATTCATTACCTAGGGATTTTACGAAAGATTAAGTCATATTAGAGGGAGTAAATTATAAATTATTGTAAGTTATTTTTAACTTATCTTAACATGCTTCGGTGCAAACTCATTTACTGAGTGTTAGCAATTTTAAATATCTAAGGAAACAATATAATAAAGGGGAATTTTAAGGTATATTCCAGGATAAATCCGGGAAACGGACTAAAAACAACGTCACAAAAAATAATCATCCAGCAACCACTAGTTGGGGCTAATCTCCAGTCTCTCGAGTCATAGTTAAACATCCTGACCCACACCTAGCTCTTCAAGTTAAGTATTAGAAGTGACGTCATTACTTTATTAAAAATTATCAAATGTTTGGGTTGCTCGGAATAACTGTCTTTATACGTTTATTAAGCTTTTTAGATAGTTGTTTGTTGTTTTCACTAAGTTTTGTATATCTTTAAAAAACACTTATCCCTGATGACGCAAACATTATTTTTAAATTTGAGATAAATCAAATGAGAACAACAGAATATTTGTATTTGCTTAGTTGGATTAAATGTTATACAATTTTCCCTTTGTGCACCATAAAAATGTATACAACATACAATACAATTGGTTTAAATTTTATACACGCATCAATGTGGTTTTTCTATGAGTAAAAATTTGTTTCTTAGTTTTTGAGAGTAAAGGGACTAAAAAGATATTTGTACCTAAGAGGGATGAACTGATAGAATAATGGAGAAAGTTACATAATGTAGATTTTCGTGGTCTGTATACATCCCCAAACGTATTAAGGATGATCAAGACGTGCTGACTGAGATGGGGAGGGGTGGTTATGTAACACGTATGAGGAATGACAGATGTGTGGAGAAAATTTTTCGTTAGGATACCTAAAGATAGATTACCCCTTCCTTGGTAAGCCAAGACGGTGATAGGAGGAAAATGTTAAAACAGATTAAAGGGGGTAGGGTGTCAGGTAAGTGATTGGATGGAAGTCTCTAAGGATGGCGAGCTTAGGTTCTGGTGGCCATGAGCTTTCGAGTTGCTTAAGGCCAGAGCGTTAGATAGTTAGTTAGTAGTAAATATTTACCTTAGCCATCTATTACAATATTTGGTCCAAATTGGGACAAATATACAAAATAAAATATGCTCTTCTATCCCAATCACAAATTACCTGATAACCATAGTGTTTACATTTCTAGTATCCTTAGTGTTGTAGAGCAATTTACTCACTTAAATTGTGATTTTGCGTGAACACACAAATACATATTAATTCATAAGTGTAGTGGATAATATCCGTGTGGATTTAATTAATAACAGTCATGAGACCTTTCAACTCATTACTTAATTTTCTTCTTTTAAAAGGACAACGTGGTACTTAAAAAGAACACATAATTCTTCCACGAAATTACTACCACTCTCAACAAAGGATTATCATTCTGACATCTTGACGGAACGGAACGGAATTTCATGGCATCACTTAATATATCTTATTCACTAGGTAGACCTAAATCAATAAGTATTATCAACCAAAAATTGTGCCTACAGTATATGTTTAAAATACAAGAGGATTAAATGTTAATGGCAGTCCTGAAAAGGTGTAAGCTAATAATACATATAGACTGCTATATATAGCCTATTTTTACTATTTTACTATAAAATAATATTTCATTTCAAAAACTTCCATTTTGTTCATGTCTACTTAGCCACAACCTTTTCCCATTTCAATTCTTCTTCTTAAGGGCACGATCCAACAGATGAACTCATTTTTCACATTTAATTTTAAAATGCTTTAATAATAGGCAAATCACATTATTCGAATACATGTATGCATATAAAATATCAATCAAATATTATAATCCCAGTTTTAAGATAAAAAAGTATTACCGAAATTAAATATTTACTAAAATAACTTGAGCCACAGTATCTCTTTTAAATTGTACCATATTTTTAAAATATTTTATAACCTTTTTAATACAGGTTAAGATATTTAAAACAATTATCCGTAATCAATTTTACTTATTTTACTAGAAAAAAAAACTAATTATTTCAAGATATTAAAAATGGCCTATTGTCACTGAAATGACCTTTTAAAAGTCAAAACTAAATTAGTGTTTATTTTATAGGAGTTATCTATCACAATTAACAACTAAAGACCCGCCTCGGTGGCGTAGTTGGCTAACGCGCTAGTCGTGTTGAGCTCGACTGCTGATAATGGGGATATCGAGGTTCGAATCTCGGTCGGGTGAACTGGGGGTGGTTTTTCCTAAATGGTTTTCCACTCTCCCTCCACGCAAATGCGGGTTCACTTCCTCTAATTCAACCTTCTCAATTCTTAATCCATTAACGTAATTAATACTTAAAGCATATAACCCGAACGGGTAGTAAGACGCGGTGCTAAATAATAATAATAAAAATAAACTAAAGATATATGACTTTACATACTAATTAGTAAAAATAGAGAACAGATAAGGTTATTGGACTGTAGGCGCACAACTATACTAAATATATTTCTTTAGGGTTGAGATATTTTTATCGTATGGCACATTTGACCAGGATGGACTTTGACATTGAGGTTAGTTTACCTTATATGTAGACTATTAGCCATTCTGCTGGCACAAAGCATTGCCCAGGGTACACCACAGGGGGTTGTCTACATATCGTACACGCGATGAGATGACAGTGATTATGATGTGGTGGAGCTGGGGTGAGTTTTAACCTAAATTAAGTCTAATTTACCAAACCCTGGTGACCATTGGGCTTATTCCCCTTACGGAAAAAATACCCAAGCTATCAGCAAGGAATCGAAGCCGGGACTCCTAAGCTTGTAGCCAGCAACACTGAGCACTACACCATGGGGCCAATCACTGTGAAGATTTTGAGAACACGCCATAGTGGCAGTGTTTTTACAGTTTTATTTATAAAATCTTATTTTGTTCCAAAATAAATAAAATCTAAATTCAGTACAAGCAGAGTTTAATTTTCTTCACACAGTTATATTAACAATTGTTGATTATTGGTCATGACTTATGAGCATAGCGGCATCAGATGACAAACTTTTTAAATGAAGATAAAAATATCTCATTTAACTCTATGTTTCTTCTAGGGCAAAATTTTATATATTTTAACCCAAATAATATTTTTATACATAAACTTTTTCTCGCTTCGCCTATATGCCCACCTTGAAGTAATGTTTTTAAGAATCATTTGGTTTTGATCTACTTGTAGATTCACATATTACATTGCTATTGGTGACCTGGCGGTCTAGGGGTAAGGTGTCAGACTTCTGTGCTGGCGGCCGGGGTTCGATCCTCGGTCCCGGCAAAGATTTATCTGATTACCAAACCCTTCCTTCACCTCTGACAATACATCTTGTGAATGTGAGGAAAGCCAGGCCTCCACCCTGGTTTGGATTCCACGTTAAACTGTAGGTCCTTCATTTCATCTCACAATAACCCTACCATTACACATAAGCGTAAGTGCGTATAGCCCGAACGGGTAGTAAGACGCGGTGCTAATAATAATAATACATTGCTATTTAGTCCACGCTTGGTTGAATTTGAACGAAAAATGACATATTTTAATCACGGCACTTTTGACTTGAGTGTGTCAATATGGAGCCAGAATAGCGGTTATTGATTAATTCATTGAAACTTATTATAATATAACAAACCGCTTAGATGGCCGCACGTCAATCTCACAATATACTAGACTGCCCATGACTTGGAGATCAGGCTTGAATCCCGGTTGGATACAATTAAGGTGGTTTTTACTAAATGATTAACACTCACCCTCCATGCAAATACGAGTACACTTCATCTAAATTCAACCAACCTAATTCCTAGGATCTTATTGTAATTAATTCATAGGCATATAACCCAAACGGTTAGTAAACCATCATATTAAAAAAATATTATTGGAAAAAAATGATGTTTATATAATCATGGCTGGGGTCTCAGGAAGTGGTTTTCCGCATGTGAGCTATCACTTTTGTGTTCATATTCCCTCGCTACACGAATGCGGGTGTATTTCCTCTGTTAACCAGCCATTAATACCTGTAAAAGGTTTGTTTCTGTCTTTGGTGCTTAACGAACTACTGATAAGTCAAAATTATATTGTTTGTATGCGTATTCTGAAGTACTAGTGATACATTTAAAGTTCGTATAGTTGATTATTTACTTACATTTTTGAAGATGAGTGGTGTTATATGAGTTACCGTTTGAAAATTAACACTGATGCTCCGCTTCAATGGCCTAGTGGTCTAAGGCTTAGCTCCTGTATTAAACTGGTCTTTTGACTGTGGGGGAGACGGGAGTTCAAAACCTGGTTGGGTCTACTAATGGTGGTTTTCTTCCTTCCACGCAAATAGGGGTACATTACTTCCAAAATAACTATTTCCTCGTCCCTAACTCACTATAGTAATCATTATATATGCGTATTATCTGAACAGGTAATAAGACGCGGTAGTAAAAAATTAACACACAGGTATTATTATTATTATTATTATTATTAAGTTAATATATTTATTTCCCGTAGAAAGAAAATAAGTAAATAATATTTATTCTTAAAATCAACTATTTTTACATTTGTAGGAGCATTAACTCATTAATTAATTTATTTTGATATTTATATTGGTTGAGAAAGTAAAAACTAAGTATAGCGTTTCTCAATCAAATAGTTTATCTTTATTTTACATAGCTTAGATAATTATTGGTTACGGTTAATTTAACATGTTTCAGTTTTTGAAATGCGTCTTAAATTCACGTTTTTGTAAAATCAAATTCTAAAAACCACAATCATTTGAGATAACGCCAGATAAAACAATTAGGATTAGATCCTTTTTTCCCCATTTTAAAAATTTAAAAATATTGTATAAGCTATGTGTGGTATTTTTATCTTTTAATTACTTCTTTACTTACATAATATGATAAAAAATATTACTCCGTCAAATTAAATATACTACCCTACCAAGTATTTCATCCTACTTATATTTCAATATAAATTTCCCCGTAAAAATATAATTAAAAAACTGTTATTTTAAAATACGGTATTATAAAAATATAAAATAACCCTGTTTCATTAGTCATAGTCGATGATATTTATAATAAAAGGACTAAATTATTTGTTAATTTAATAAAGAAGTGTTCTGCTATAGCTACCCGTGCCCGTGATTTTGCGGTAAGAGTGATCAACAAAAGGTTCAGGGGACTCTGGTTAATGCCCGGGTTGTGCCAACAACAATATTTACTATTTGTTTACGGGTTCGTATTGTTATCCAATTATTAAATATTATTTAGACGGTATGAATATGTGCGCATGAAAGCAAAGTCAAAGTTGAAGTAGAAGATAAGGTTTTTGTCACATAACATAACTTTTATTTTGTTGACTATCCATAAGCTCAACAAAACTCACTATATCATCATTTTGTTTCATCCTACCCGCCTCTGTGGCGTAGTTGGCTAATGCGCTAGTCGTGTTGAGCTCGACTGCTGAGGACGGGGAGATCGAGGTTCTAATCTCGGTTGGGTGAACTGGGGGTGGTTTTTTCTAAATGGTTTCCCACTCTCCCTCCACTCGAATGCGGGTTCACTTCCTCTAATTCAACCTTCCCAATTCTTCATCCATTATAGTAATTAGTACTTAAAGCGTATAACCCGAATGATAGTAAGACGCGGGGCTAAATATTATTATTGTTGTTTCATCCTAACCTATCTTAAATTGATCAATTCTTAAGTTTTAGAAGTGATTTAATCACTAGTCGGTTTTTGTAGCGCCACGTCTTACTAATTGTTCAGTTTATACGCTTATGTACTAATTACGCTAATAAGTTAGGGATCAAGCAAGTTGAATTTAGAGGATGTGTTTCCACATTTGTGTGACGGGAGAGTGGAAAACCCTTTTGAAAAAAACCCCTTAGTATACCCGATCGGGATTCGAACCCCGATCTCCCTGTCATCGGCACTCTAATCTAGTGCTAGTGTGACGCCTTAGACCATGCGGCCACCGAAGAAAGTGCTAATGGTGTTAAAATACATTCCTGTCAGTCGCGTTTGGTCTGTCCAGTGAATAGGTAAATATGGCTGTTAGCTGAAATCGCGTAAAAACTCTGTATCTCTCATGTTCACGCTGTAAGAAATAACCATTGAATGAAGATGTGCTGTCAGTAAACTACATTCACGATCATGCTTTCATTTCAATCCCCAACTTGCATATCAATCATGGGCCAAAAATCAACATGTTTGAAATCCTTCATGCACGAACCTGGCGTGTCAGTCACCTTCATGCATAGCCATGTACGATCAGTTTTGTATGACAATCACGATGGCTATTATGTATGCATGATCGTGTATGGGACCCTTTTAAAGGTTCCCACCACACGGGACATGCCCCGCTTAGTGCCAGACTTGTCATGCCACAGCTGTCATTCCGGGCTTGCCAAGTTTCACCACACACGGGGCAACTGGGACTGTCATTCCAGGCTTGCCAGATTTCACTACACAAGGGGCATGCTGGGACTGTAATTCCCCACTACGTGAACCGTACATTCTATACTCGCGAGAATTTGTTCATAGTGGAGTGTTGCAGGGATTTAACAAAATTAACGTTTCCGTCCTCGGATACTGTTTTCCCTAAAGCAACCATTTTCTGAAAAGACTTTTCCTTTTTAATCTTATTACTATAATCTTTACTTTTCACTTTCCACAAAACAGAAAAAAAAATGTGTACAAATTGAGAAAGTTTGTCGTGAATTAAACAGAGTTTAACTTATGATTGGAGCTCGTGATAAAACGAATAGCAACTTCCAGCACACAAAACGAAGAGATTAATGTTAAAAGCGTGGGCTCGGTAGGTTCACTGTGCATGCGTCAGTCATTCCGGGCTTGACGTCACACACACACGATCAGTTTTAGCTTGTCTTGTCTGTCTTGTCATCATTCCAGGCATGAATGCCCCACTCACGATCATCTTTGTAATGAACAGTTCAACTGACAAGTCCGGCATCAAGCAGGACATGATCGTGAGTGTGGACCTTAAAATAATAATTATTTATTGCTGCGTCCAACTACCCATCCGAGCTCTCCTCTTTTTTTTTTTTTAACTAATGTAAAAGAAGAAAGGATGTGTACCCAAACTTTCTTAGAGGGGGAGAGGCAAACCGTTTGAAAAAGAAAATTCAGTCAAGAACGACGACCTTCTCATCACCAGCAAACCAGAGATTTACGTTTAGTCCATTCTTAAAAAATTTGAAGGTGTAATTTTAGTCTTACCGTTTTAGACTGAGTTAGTTTAAAAGTAGTGTGCGTTTTGAAAAAGCGAATCGAGTATCCCTAGCAATACAAATGTTTTATACTATGCAAACAAGTGGACGCTAAATTATATAAATAACATTTACAGAAAGAAAGTAAACACATCAACACTTTAATATTAATATATTTCTACATTTTCTATTTATATTTATATATCTGTCTTATCCATCCATCCCTGTCCCTTTATCGCTTTTCCTGGACTTGTAAATATCGTCTGTGTTTATTTAGCCTCTAGTTTGTGAAATGGAGCCTGAACATCATAGAGTGTCTGTATTGATTCTATTCATTTCCTGATAGACGCCGCTTGTCACCACGTTAGCCCCAAGGGAACGACGCTTACAATCCAACCTACGTCACTCAAGGAAACCACTCTCCCATGCCCCCCCTCCCCTTCCTTTTCAAATAAACTCCTTCTCTGCAGGGATATTTCTACAGACACGTACATTCTCTTCATCTCGTTTTTACTTTTATCCTCCCCCTAGGTTTTATTTCACCGCACACTTAATTATCTTCCTCCTCCAACAGACTTGAAACGTCAATTTCCATTTATAATGCTTTAATGCTGTGAGAGGATTTGGTTAAAAATATAAAGAGGAATATATTTTTTTTAACATAATTGCTCCGTTTGTCTACCTCTAATACAGTTCTAAAAGTATATATTTCTTTTCAAGACGCTTCTTCTTTTAAAACCAAATTATTATTTCTAAGATTCATCACCACATTTTATTAAGTGAAGAAGTTTGATGTGTCAAGCTTTTAGCATTGTTCATTCCCTTATTATTATGTTTAACAATAGCATTTCAAAGTTTGAGCTATTGTATAATATTATACCACTCTCAAATAGAAATTATTAAAAAAAAGTCTACAAAACATAGTTCAATCATTGTTTTGTTTGTTTTTGCTATACGTCAATAAATTATGATCGCTTTCTTTGCTAATACATTTTTGAATTTTTTTTCCTAAGGTTGGCAAGGGCATAATATTAATATTATCATTATTTATAGCCACGTCTACTACCCGTTCGGATTATACGCTTAAATACTAATTACGCTTATAGGCTATGAATTGGGAAGGTTGAATACAGAGGAAGTGAACCCGCATTGTCATGGAGAGAGAGAGAGAGAGGGAGAGAGAGAGAGAGTGTGTGTGTGTGTGTGTGTGTGTGTGTGTGTGTGTGTGTGTGTGTGGAAACCCATTTAGGAAAAAACCTCCCTCCAGTTCACCCAGGCGATATTTGAACCTCAATCTCCCAGTACTCGGCAGTCTAATTCAACAAGAAGCTAGCGCGTTAGATAACCCACCGAGGCAGGTTAGGAGCACACTTCCTTATGTTAGTTAACCTAAATAAAATATAAAGATTTTAACTAGTTTTCCTAAAGTCTTTGGATATTAAAATTTTCACATCATAGTTTTATTGTATTTTTGGTTTGTGAATAGAGCATGGTAACAAGACACTGGCTGACCTCTTGATGCGAGTAGTGAGATTGGTCATGTTATAGAAAGATAAGTTAAATACGTCCTTGAAAATAATATAACCGGAGGCCTTTGTACAAGTATATAATATATACGTTATATTGACAAAAATAATCGTTGTCATAAATTTATTGTATTATTTAAATAAAATATATAGTTTCCCTATTATATTTTTGTCCCTACTGAAGGAAAGGAATAAAGATTTAACTTACAACATATTATTTTTAAAAACCTTCTATGAACATCAAGTAAAATATATGAAATATTAAATGCGCGAGACCATAACGTCATCGTCATCGTGGTCCCCTAACCCCCTCAAGGAAACCTGGAAAAAATCCCCACTCCAGACCCTTAAGCCCTCAGCCCCCTTCCACGTACACTTCACAAGGCTAAACAAGTTTTATTTTTACGATCTCCGGCACCATGGTGCCCCCCCCCCCTTCTAGTCTCCTCCCCCCTCCCATCAACCACCTTCACTCTCTACCTACCCGCAACTGATTCAAANTTCTAGTCTCCTCCCCCCTCCCATCAACCACCTTCACTCTCTACCTACCCGCAACTGATTCAAAAACTCTCCTAGCTTATTTTTGCATGTCTAAAACTCTCTGGGTAACCGCATTTACAGTACTACCAACACTATGCCTGTGATTGCGCTATACTCGTGGGTGTTTTTGAAAAACTGTTTTCAGCTCTATCCAGCCCGTTTTACCTAGTTTACCAAGCGTGAATAAGAGAGGGGTGGGCGGGGAAGACTTCGAAGGGAGACCAAGGAGGTAAAATCTAATTAGAGAAAGGCGTCAATAAATAAGAAGCTCAAAAGAATATAAAATATGTAGGGGTAAAAGAAGAGAGAAAGGAAAGACAAGACGAATAAAAAAGCGGGCAGAGTTGAAGATGTAGGAAAAAAAATAATAATAAAAATACCTCATAAGGAAGGATTTCACACAGATTTAAAATATGCTTTCTATTTCCATCGTCACACTCATCAGTCTTACGTAGTATAACTTAAGGGGTAAAAGTACGAATATAGTAAAAAAAGGGGGGCAACCCCTTCCACTTCCAACCCCCCTTTTTTCCCTATCGTCCTCCTCCGACACACCAGGATAAGCAATGAATTTTCTACCGTAAAGAGGAAGGTCTGAAAAATGAAGCTAGTTTCAACATCATCTCCCTAAGATCTTTGAGGCGAGGTCAAAAGTAAAAAAAAAAGGCAGAGAAAGTAAAGAAAATGGAAAAGTATTTTTCAGAAGGCGGAAAGAGAGGTTGTGGCTTGATAGAAATGGTAGGAGTTTCCGCCCTTCCGCCCCTTATTTTGCTTTAGGGGTGACCACAAATCAATTTTTGTAGACATAAGTAGTTCCACAAATTACTATATTTCTTACGTAAAAATATTAACTAAAACATTGAATTAGAAATGTTAAAAAGTATAAAATATTTTTTTTAAACATTAATATTTCAGGCTACTTAACCATTGAAAATAATTTTTATATGTATTTAGGAAGAGAATAAAATTAATATTCCTTTTTCTTAAATATATGTTTTTCCAAATTTATTACTAACCAAAACATTTAGTTACCAACATTTGTTTTGACCACCTTTGTTTTACATTTTCATTTTCTTCGAACTCCTTTTCTGACGAATTTTTTCCTCTTCGCTATTTTACCTGCTGAGGCAGGAAACCCATCACAGATTGAATCATCTTCAAATCCAACGAAGTGATGGTTAGGCTCAAGATGGAACGAAATTACGTCGGATTCAATGGGCTCACCATCGAAGAACACTTTATCTACGTAATGACAACATTCTTTATACTCGGTTCATGATAACTTTGGCCTTTTCTGACATTGAACAAAAGTTACTAGAAACAAAATTTAGTATTAATTCCCCTGCCTGAAAAGTGTGGGTTGTTTCTTTGGAAAGTTAAATCTTTTTTCCCCCCATCAATTGTCAAAGTGACAATATATTTGCCATGCAAATGAAAATTTAATCCTTTATAAAACAAAATTTTTTAACTGGTGGGATAGTCAGTTACCATGAAAGGACTATAGTTTAGTCTTTTTGGCACTCATCTGAAATACTTAATATATAAAAATCGTATAATGTGACCTGTATTGTGTTAGACACATTTTTTGCTAAAGATAATCAAGGTAGTTTACAAAAAAAATTGTTTCTACTTATCTGGATTAATAAACCTTAGCTACAAAATAAACATTGTTTGTGACCTTCATAACTATAATAATCGTTAAACAAATAGTTTTAAATTATTTATCAAGGTTAATTGAGTGTTTATTAAATAATCACTATAATTTTAATCACCATTGTGCTAATTTTATATAGTAATGAAAATAATAGAGATAACCAAAAATGTTTATTTTGGAAAAAAATTGTTTAGTCAAGGGTGTACAAATTGTTTAGTGAAGAAATAGTGAAATGTTAAATTTAATTCAAGAGCCGCTTGAATACCCTTAATTATAAGCATTACAAAAAAAACAAAAGGTTATTCATAATCAAAAAATAATTTATATTATATTTAGAGTTGGCTTTAGTAATTAAAATATAACTTCCCAAAATATCAAACAAAACAATAATTTACTGGCATAGGTGTGATGAGGGCCAATATGGTTACTGTCGTGAATTTTATTCTCTCATTTTGAAAACTACGATTATAAAATTAGAACAGACAGATTTAGTTGGGAACTCATTTACCTGAATGAGTAGAGAGGATAGGAATTATATACCTGATAGAATAATCAAGGGGTGTTTTTCTAACGACATTGTTTACCACTCTCTTTCAATGTGAATTTTCGTTCATTTATTTTAAATTCACTCTACTTTCATGTTTCATTCGCTTGGAATTACACTAAATCTTAGTAATAATAAAACCAGGTACATATAATGGTTATAAAATAGAATATATGAAAAATATATAAAAATATATTAAATCTACATTAAACTTATTTAAGAGCTGGCCGTTAATAACAACCATCTTAACCTATCATGAAACCCTTAGTATTAGGGCGAAATATAATATAATCTTGTAATATTTACGTATTTAAAGGGTAATTTTTGTATCTTGGATTATTATAATGATTAAAAACTATATTTTCGTAACTTACCCATCATACTAACAATTATAATTTCGAATATATCTCTATATTTCGACTTGAATTGTGTTTGCAAACATATATTTCAAAGTAATATGCACCACAACAAAGATTTTTTCTTTAATTTATATTTAAGGTAAAGGATAGTTCAAATTTTCCCTTATATTAATTAAACTAACGTTTCTCTTAATTTAGAAATGTTTAAGTCAAAATATAGATTAAATCAATTAACGAAAATATCATTCAAATAATGTTTTATTTTTGTCAATGAGTGAGCGAAATGTTGTCTGGCTTAATTAATATTTTAGAAAGATATGACAAAATACATTGAAACTAAATTTATCCATTTCAAATGTTAAAATAACAACTAGTGTGTCATAGTTTAACTTTATAAAGTTAAAATTCTAGATATTAATTGACGACATCTTTCATAACACAATATCGGAAATAAGCTTAGAATAGTTTTATAGAAGTTGGAATTAATAAGTGAAATATTATTTCATATAAGACTAGTTTAATTAATACTTTGAATCAAATCAAAAATATTAACAACTTAATTAGATCGCATTACTTGCTCTAATTACTGTCACTTATTGCTTGCATGATTAATTATGCAGGGTGGGGTGGAAATAATTAGACAATCAATGCTGAAGAAAGTGATGGACAATGTGCTGAGGTTTGCCTGACGTCTTTTGGAGCTAACCTGAGTGACATTATCTTCTAAAAGTGAAAAAGTGTAGTATGTAGCTTGCTTTTATTTAGAAAATATGCTTAAATGTTTAATTTTCAATACAAGTGTTAGTTTTTACGTTACTAGTCGTCTAATTGTTTCGGCTCCACCCTATATAATTAAAATAGGAAGAAAAAGGTGAGGACAAGGGGGTGCATTGTTATGCCAACAGATCCCAAAAGTATATATGCATGCAATGTATTTATTATATTACTAGCAATTCCGTAACATTTGTACCTATAAACTAGGAAATAAGTTTTGTTGTTAAACTAATATGTTTCTAATTTGAACTATTTTTGTTTTAATTGCATTTACACTACGTCTTTTCTCTTCGTCAAATTCTGGCTCAAGAATAATTATTCAATCATAACTTGATTCATTCAAATAATTAAGATCTAAACTTTTTTTTTAAAGTTATATTTTTACAAATGTTTATAGATACATATTGTTAGTAGATATGTCACACCTTTTTTTAAATATATATTGAAAAATTACCTTTGTAAATTGGAGTATTTATACCGAGGTATTCAAGATAAAGGTGGAATTTAGAGGAAACGTATTTGTATTTGCGTGGATATACTTACAGTATAAAACACAATTTTTATTTTTTTAAATAAACCTCAATACGCTAAACTTGACCTCCCCTTCGTCAGTAAACAAAACCATACAGATTCAATACCCTAGAACACGTGTCCACCAATGCAGGCGGCTCGATTCTTGATAAAAACAAAATTTGGATTCATTTTTCAGATCGTATGACGTCCGAAATTCGGTAAAAACTTCATGGTCTTTAAGATGATTCATTGGAAAAAGATTTCAACAGTTAGAATATAATCGTTTGTTTTCGGTTTGTGTATACATTTTAAACATTTCATCACTTTTGCTCTCGCCAAATTATTTTAACTAAACTTTGACTTTCAGCTGTATACATATATACTTAATTGTAATCGATGCAGCTGTAGACCTATAGTATCATTTTGTTAGAAATAACCATTTAGAAAAAACAAATCTATATTTCTGTGGTCAATATTAAAAGATGACAGCATATTATATAAAAAGTTTCAGATCACATGACTTAACTTACAAATATGTGAAGGTGGATCTTGCAATGGTTATAGCAGTTCGCGAGGCCAAGTAATGATGTCTGGTAATAATATGTCTTAAGTTTTTTAAATGATCACACTCACATGAATTAATTCCTAAAGCTGAGCCTCTAGAACAGATTTATTGTATTTTAACTTCTCAATAGTGCAAAAAGATAACCGTAAAAAAATTCACGGAAGAAATCCTATTCAGTTGAACACTCACGAGTTGGAAGAATTTGCATTCATTACGTCCAGGAGTCGAAAATCCTACCCTAGGTTAAGCTTCTTTTTTTATTTAATTCGATAATTTTGAGGGGGAGGGGGGGTTGAATCTTTCTCTGAATTGAGTATATTTTTAGGATAATCTTGTGACTTAATAATTTTAAAGTCAGAGATTGTGGAGTTTATAACCCAGGTTTAAGTACCATTACTAAGCTTAATAATACAGGCTGTCACAAATAAAACCTGCCCCGAACGCACACTATTTCAAAGTCTGTGTTCAAAATGTGCACAATCAATTTACTGAAACTATACATAGCGGCTTGTGACGCACATTTCGAACACATACTTTGAAATAGTGTGCGTTTGGGGCTGGTTTATTTGAAACACACTTTATTTTAGTATAGCATAATCGACATTTAATCACTAAACTTTAACACATTGAAAATATTTAAATAAAAGCCATTTTCCTTGCTATTAACACAACACAGGTGATGCAGATTTCCACACACAGTTGTTTAAACACATGATCTACATGAAATACTTTTTTTTATAAATGGATTACATAACTGTACTTTACTCGTCACCATTTAAATTGTACACACAAAGCCATTTATGCCTTGAACATACACGTGAATCCAGTAATATGACGTAACATACTACAACATGACAGCAAGATTAAAACACGTAAGCTCTACTACTACTTGCCAACCAGACATATAATAATGATAATATATAGCATAGCGAGCTAAATTACAGTTTGGGTTGACAACATGTTTGAAAATGATTCGTATCAAATGATTTACACTTTAAAAAAAATCATATCTTTCATCACTATCGAATTTAAGATAGTAAAAAATATATACTTGATCAATAATATGATCAAATAAAAATTAAGTACATTAAAATACACATTTTGTATTTGTTCTTATACCAAAATGTAATTAGTCTATTATTTAAAAATACACATTTTTGATATCCTATTCGGCTTAAAGTATCTTAAAAAGACTTTAATTTTAGAAACAGAACTAATTGTGGATAAATAATTGTAAAAGGCTTGTATGGAATTTAGATATTACAGTTGAGAATTTTAGACATTTAAATTTTTTTAGATATCTGTGCTAAAATGCAATATATCCAGCAAATTTGTATAGTCCTAAATGCAGTCTACTCCCCTAATAGGGACGTTTAAGAAACTCTTTTAATTATATTATAAAGGATTCTACCCCCAAAACCCAGCGGGATGCTTAGGCAACATATTGTCTTTCTATCCCAAGAACTAGATAGTATTTAATTGTCAGTTTTTCCCTTTGTGTACCACGTAAGAAGGCGGGTCTTTTGTACGACCTCCATGGTGACAGATTGACGATGTCTTCGTAATTAACGACGTAATCTAATCTGACTGCTCCGGGATTGGCGAAATGAACGAACTGTTACAAAAGGAAAGCGACGTTAACAAGGGGGAAGAGAGCGCCGTTGGCAGACGTCGAAGGAACTACAAGAAATTTATGTAAAAATAATGTATAATAAACTTCCTACATCTTCACAGAGTATTCCAAAATAATACCATATAATAATTGAGTTTTTATTACGTTCTAAATGTTGATTTCAAATTTTAAACAAGTTTTGAGCACTTGAAATTTCGAGCACAACGCTATTTTATAGCTTGCTAACGAAAGGAACGCTACTTAAATTGCTGCATTGGAGAGAATTAAATATTTTGTGTAAAATAAATTATTTATTAATAATAATCTTACTCGGACCGGTGGTCACGTTATCTTTTAGGCATCAGGATCGCAATAGTTCGAAACTTCAGCTCAGTTGGTAGCGTGTCTATCTACTGAGCTAAGGGCCAATGGTTCGATTCATGGCATGGCCGAAAAATTTATTATTGTTGAAATGTGAGCTTATCCTTTCATATTGATGACATAACGGGTGGGGGCTCTATGTTGTGTCGGTTCTAGATATAGGCTAGTTCATAAGTCGTGTGCTGATATAATTAGTCGGATCATAGAATAGCCGTTAAATGCCTCAAATAAATACAAAAGGGAGCACAATAGACTGAACCCCCGACAGTGGTGAGGTCTAAGTTTTGAATCTTGCTCTAATGCAATGGCGTGTGGTTTTCCACCAAGGTTTTATCCACCTTCTCGCCACACTAGTGGGGGTGCATCTTCTTTAAACCATCTTGACAGTAATTACACCTTAAATTAAGACGTTACTAATCATAAAGTTAAAACTAATAAATAAAAAGATCCAATAAAAAGTAACACCTCGTTAATCTGAACTAATTGGAAACGAAGTTTTTTCGGATTAACAAAATCTCTGTTCAGGTGGGAAAATTGTCTGCGGAAGGGGGGCGGGGGGGCGGTCGATATGTGTACGTTCCTGCGCATCCNGGGGGGGCGGTCGATATGTGTACGTTCCTGCGCATCCTTAAAATGTACATTCATTTTTCTGATTGTAAGTCCGTATTGTTTTACATTTACAGTATATCTGTTTACAATACTGTAATTAGTTTTAATTAAAGAAAGACTCATTCTACTGACTGACCACACTTGTAAATATTAAACACACTTTTTCTCACAATCCACTTTTTTCTTTGAGTTCTTTATTTTTTCAATATCAATTGTGATCAATAATCTATATAACATACTTTTACTCCGTCCCCCTCACCTTCATTTCTGAAAATTGAGTTCAGATTATCTGAAATTTCGCACCATCGAAGTTTGGACTGACGGGTTTCTTCTGTAATTTAAAACTTAGATTAAATATTTTTAGTAAATTATCTAGTAGTTTGACGGCACTAAATAGTACGTCAGCCTTTATGATACGATTCTTCTGAACCCCAGCGATTTTAGATATTGCCATTTCCTCGTGTTGGTATTATTGGTACAAGTTATTTCCTGTAGAGTGCGCCTGATTGGTTGTGATAGGTCCATTGATTACTGCCCCATGAAGTGTCTCTCGACATACAGGCAGACACCGCAGGTACTTCGTCACCCGAGAATGCAAGTGTTCTATGTCCAATTTTCTAGTTTTGTGTAAAAGAGC
>CABEEJ010000146.1:0-20886 GCA_901482245.1 Timema douglasi
TCGTACAAGACGCGACCAACGCATTTGTCTGCGTATCCACCGATTTACTATCTTTTCAGGTAAAACGCTTGTATATTAATTACGCTACTAGTTTTAGGGACGATGAGGGTTATATTTATAGGGAATGTGTCTGCGTTTGCGTTTAAGGGGATAGAAAACCCATTCTGGATAAAAACGCCCACACTACACCTGACCGAGATTTGAACTTCAATCTCCCCGTCATCGGCAGTCTAGTTTGTGGCGATAATAACGCATTTGACTATGTGGCCACCGAAGCGGGTTCATTTTACTGCATTATTAGTGTTATTTCATAGGTATTGATAACATATATCAAAATTGACAGCAGAATACAACATGTCTTAGCGTATAGCTACATGAAATATATATCTAGTATCTTTCCAAGATCCTGGTTAGGCTCTTCCTAATTAAATTGGACTGTAGTAGAGCTGTGGTTCTCAGTTTTGTTGGTATTGGCGAACTGTTTCTAGCAGCTTCCGGCAAGTTTGTGAACCCCTGCTCTACTCTTCATCCACACACGTCATGTTGGTATTACTAATTAGGAATTGCAAACAAGTTCTATTTTCAACGCTTTTGTATAGTCTGATCACCGCAGCTAGATACCTTAACAGCCAGTTCTGAAAAGTAACTAGATCTACTTTCATGAATTAATACGGCAAAACGTGTATTAACTCAATTTCTAATATGGCTGCACTTAATATAAATCAACCTTCTCAACCTTTAGTCCATGCCATTAAATAACCCTTATATTAAAACGTACAAATAAAAAAATAGTCAACACAATTTAATTAAGTAAAAGAGCACTACCGGTACCCATGGTCACGCAGTCTTAAGGCGCTAGTATGGGTTGCCGTTGAGGGAGAAGTTGGGGTTCAAACTCCGGCCAAGTGTACTAGAGGTGATTCTCCCTCATTCTCTCCAAACTATTGTGGGTGCAATTCCTCTAAAAACGAAACACTTTGGTGGCCGCTTGGTCCACTCTGAGGCATCCCTCTATTAATAGACTAGACTGTCGACGATTGTAGTTTGGAGTTCAATTCCCGGTTGGGTGTAATGATGGTGGTTTTTCCCTAAGTGGTTTTTTACTTTCCCTCCACGCTAATGTGGGTAAACTTAATCTAAATTCAACCTTATTAATCCCTAGTAAATGTGTAATGAGTACATATGCATATAATATAAATAGGTGGTAAGACGTCAACCTTGGTGATCTTGGGGTAAAGTGGTCGTCTCAGGATCAGATGCTCGTGGGTTCAAACCCAACTGGAGTCGATGGATTTTAATGGGCGATAAAACTCCGTAGCACAACTTCCTTCGGAGGGGAAGTAAAGCCATTTGTCCCAGGTCGATTGTGGCACGTAAAATAGCCCTGGAAGGTATGTGAAAATACCTTTTCCAGCAAAATTGTTAGGGCTTTTCGCTCTTGCTCATAGAAATTATTGTGTTCTTATATAATCAGTCGTTTCAGAAATTGCACGTTGAATACCTCAAAAGGGGGGAGTAAGATATGGTGGAAAATAAAATCATCTTATGTCACAGTTATCATCCATACTCCTAATTTTATATATAACATCTCTTTACATAAATATCGATTTAATAAAACATATCTTATATATATATATATATATATATATTAGGTTGTAGTGGAGTGATTCAACGTCTTTATGTAGATACTTTTTGTTCAATTTCTTACACCTCTACATTTCTTGAATATACTATGTCACGAGAATCCTGGAATTCGAACATAACTCTTTCTTTTCATTTATAGAGTTTCTCTTAAAATTCCATTACGCCACCACATTCTCCAGCTTGGTCTTCGTATAGAGTATTTTAACTATTTTATGATCTTTGCCACGGTCAGATGCTCGTCACAATCTCTCCTCTTTGCCTATTTGCTATACTAGCACGCACTATACTGAGCAGCCGGGTCTTAATACTTGAGTTCCTAATACCATGGAGTGAGTGAGCGAGTGTGCTTCCCACTCTCCCTCCACGCAAATAAAGGTGTAATTCCTCTAAGTATACTTTCTTAGTCCCTGTTTCATTAGTTCAAATATGAGGATAACACGAGGGTAAGGCGCGATGTCCCCCCAAAAATTACATTTATTGGGCAAGTTGGGATTTAGAGGAAATATGCCTGAATTAACTTTGAAAAAGTGTGTTAGATTATTGACTGAACATATTTTTTTATATGAAAAAAGGAGGAGTACAGCTTTAGTAGGGAAACAGAAATGAGTAATACAAGTATTTTAAGTTGTACAGCACTACCAATAGCAATTTAAATCATGATGTATTTTTTTTAGAATCCTTTTAAATAGGAAATTTACCACGCTTGAGGCTATTGTGGTTATTTGAAAATGTATTCTAGTAATGTTATTGGAATGATATAGATAAATTATTCCACAAAACCCATATTTTTCTAGAATAAGAAACATAAAATATGAAAGGTCTATTATTAGATTTGTTATTAAAAATATTTAGGAACTGATAGGTAGATGAAAATTTGTGTATGTTGAAGCGGAAGAGGGGAACTATCATGATGAAGGTTAACAACAAGCCTAGAAGGGTGAGATACATGTTTTAGGAAAGTTAAAATGAGGAAGGTTATCGTTCATATTTCTAGAACTGGATGAGCTCAAAATAATTGGTTTTAAGACAGACAAACCAGCTAAATCCTAAACCGTTAAGAAACCCTTTAGAAAATCGAGTAAACTTTATTATAATATAGGGATTGAGATTATTTATTTTGAAGGTTAGTTTGGTGGGCTTACTTATACCTAAAGAGCAGCACACGCACACAGCCCTTTGGCTGGTTAGTGCGGTAGTTTCCTCCGCTTTCCGCGAGCAAGAAAGTGCCTAAAATGTTGCCGAAAAGGTAACAGAGATGCCTCTCAGGGATCTTTTACAAGCCACACTCGGCACGGGGCCGGCGTCTCAACGTCCCTTCCGAAAGAAGTTGTGCCATGGGTTTTCATAGCTTGGTAAAACTATACGTTAATGACCTGTGTGTGTTTCAGGACAACCCAAGGAGATAGAGATCACCAAGACGGCGGATGCTCTGGGGCTGACCATCACAGATAACGGTGCCGGCTATGCTTTCATAAAGAGGATCAAGGAGGGCAGCGTCATCGACACCATGAAACATATCCAGGTGCGGTTCGCCCCTCTCTCCCCTCCCCTCCCCTCGTATACTATGTATTACTACCTGTCCGGTGTATCGGAATATTTAGTACACACATTTTGTTAGGGACGAGGAAAGTAGACTTTGGCCAGAATCAACCCACATTTGCATCGAGGGGGAGTCTGAAACCATTTAAAAAAAAAGAAACTTTTTAAAATACTAGACCTGCATTCAAACCATTACCTCCCCGTTACTTTAAAAAAGAAGAACCTATCTGACAGCCAGAAAAATCATTGGATCTATTTTCACATGTATGTACTTTTGATGAATATTATAAATACCTTTACAATAATACTAATAATAATAATATTGAAATGTTATCAATGTTGGCACAAAAAAAAGGGCAAATTTTCTTTCTTCTAATGAAAATTGAGCTCTTGTAATAATGTAGTCATTTGTGAAACTAAAGCTGAATATCATGTTGAGGTTCAGTCATAACAACTATAGATCATGTTTAAGTTCATCAGAGCCGTGTATCATGTTGGGATTCTGACGTCAGAGCCGTGTATCATGTTGGGATTCTGTCGTCAGAGCTGAATATCATGTTGGGATTCTGACGTCAGAGCTGAATATCATGTTGAGATTCTGACGTCAGAGCTGAATATCATGTTGAGGTTCTGACATCAAAGCTGAATATCATGTTGAGGTCGTGTCACAATAGCTGTAGATCATGTTGAGGTTCTGTCTTAATGACTGTAGAGCATGTTTAAGTTCTTCATCAGAGCTGTTTGTCACGTTGAGTATATATTTCCCCTCACAGGTGGGAGACCACATCGAGAAGATCAACGACGAGAGGCTGGTGGGCAGGAGACACTTCGAGGTGGCCAAGCTCCTGAAGGAGATTCCTCGGGACAGCACGTTCATCATCCGCCTGATCGAGCCGCTAAAGGACGGGTTCAGTGAGTTTACCTCCTTCATTCTTTCTCATATAGTTCTCAAGATCAGGATGTATCATAGACATTACATATGCCTTCAAACTAAAAAAAAACTGGTATCTTTTTACAATTCTCTTTGTCTCTTTGTATACAGAAAAAACGGGTATAGTCAATTTTTCAAAAATTAAAATATATACACTTTCCCTTAAGGCGAGGTGGTTTTGTAGAAAAAACATTTTTGGGCAATGAAATAATTTATTTCTTCAGTAGAGATGATACCTATAATTTTCCACATATTATAATCTCAATACTTCTTGGATATTTGTCATGAACACAACAACATTTGAACAGGACTTAAACCTGCTTCAGTGTCCGTGTGGTCTAACGTGCTACTCTCATATTGGAATAGACTGCCTAGGACGGGGAGATCAGGGTTCAATCCCAGCCGGGTGCACTGAAGGGGATTTCCTCTAAATGGTTTTCCACGCAAATGTAAATCTTCCTAATCCCTAGCCCATCAGTGTAAATTAATACATAGGCGTAAAACCCGAACGGGTAGTAAAACGTGGTGCTAAATAAAATACTTATATTAAGAGATAGACAATGGGGAAATTGATCATTACTTCTATGTCACATACCGTATTGATAAGAATTGATAAGAAAATTAAACTAAACGTTTAAACTGGAGCAGTATTTTATTTATTTTGGACACACAACCTTTTTTTGCACCCTTCATAGTTATGAGTCTTTAAGATTTCTCTTTGGATTTTAGGTTAAAAAATCTCCCATTATAATTTATCCTTGGATAATAAGTTGATATCTGTCCTTGGTGATCAAGTTAAACAGAAAACAAATTAATACTTTATTCGCTAGTAGATTATATTCATAAACAACCACTGTTCCAACAAATTATGTTAATATAAAAAAAAATACGCCCTTGACACTCAACCGATTGCTTAGAATTTTAGATTTAAATCGCTTGAAATTAGTTACAAAACAAACTCTTTTGAATGACCATCACATTGAAACGAATAGCAAGATTGATAACGTATGAATATATACATCACTTGGTTTAAGTTCAAAGAATATCCCATTTAATAAAATTGGTACATGCATTTGACAGTTACTACGGAATAGACATCCGGACAGACAGTTTAAATAACAAATGGTCAAAGTAAAACAGGACCTTGCTACATGTGATTAATAACCACTCAAACTCTGCAATCAATTTCCATCCCTCACAAAGAGCTGATTACAATTGAATGTAAATATTCTCTGACAGGTCAACTTCATGTGCTACTATTCCATGCTAATATNAAAAAAAAAAAAAAAAAAAAGAGGATAAGGGTCTTCTATTGCAATCAGCGTCTGTGTAATTAGGAAACTCTATTAAGCTTTATTAGTACCCCTCCTGGTATTCATGTTGAAAGATTAGACAGTATATTTCTTTACTTAAAGCTCGTTAAATGAAAATATTTTGTGTCATTTTCATTTTTTGTTGATTTGGTTCACTTCAAAACACAATGTTAAATATATATACATTATTAAATTAACATTTAAGACATATTTATGACTAGAAAATAAGATATGTAGATAATCAGTTGTTTCTATTTTGTGTTACCTCTCTATTATCTTTGCATATCCTAAGCCGATTTTCCGGGCGTACTTCTTTTGCTGATTATGTCTTTGCTCCCTTGGGCTCTTGAGGGTTAACCTGTAAAACACAGGTTCCCAGCCTGGGGTCCACGAATAGTCCTGTGGAAGTTTGTGAAGCAAAAATCTAAATATTTAAATTATTTTTTATTTGTATTTTCACATAAAAAATATTTGTTTTCCCACATTACCTAAACATCTGTTTGTTTCTATCACTGTTGGACCCAATTTTTTTTTTATCATTTATTAATATGAACTATGGACAAGTTTGGGAGCCACGGATGTGTAATAAATTGACTATTGTTACAAATTTTTGTTTCCAGTCAATGTTGGCCCTAAAGGGGACAGCAGGAAGAACAAGAAGGCCAACTATGGGACAGGGAAGGAGACCCTCAGGTTCAACTCAAACGGAAAGGCCGAGATTCGAATACAGGTGAGACAAGTAGTCAAGATTTCAACCAAGTTGTAAGGACCCGATATTAACAATGCCAGACAGGGATATGAACATAGAGACCGAGGGCCTGTGTTGTGAGTTGCTGTCATTTTCATCTCTGGCAGTAGATAATGTCAATCCTGACTTTTTTTTTCCCCAAGCTAAATGTCCTGAGAAGTTAAGTCCAATTTTCTTAGGAAGATGCTTGTCCAACATCTAGAAAAAATAAATAAATATACTTTACACTGTTCATACGTCAAATCATTTGATCTCAAGCACTCAATTTTTTTTATAGATAATATCAATACAGTGACATCTTTTAATAGTGGACACCTTATGTGAATGAAATAAATGACTCAGCACACCAGACTTTTTCTTTCCTCTACCTCAAATTGAGAGATTTACTTAAAACTCGTAACTTATCACCAAAAAGCATAAATGAATTAATACACACTGTTATAGAAACATTGAGAAAAGAGGAAAATCTCTGTTCGCCAAAGAGCATAAGGATCTACTAATCTCCCCCCCCCCTCCCCCCCAAACTATTAGTTTTATAAAAATATATCTCACATTAAAGTGATTTTCTTTTAATAGTCCTACATTTTGCATTGAGAAGTTATTTTTTATCTCACGGATTGGTGGTGGTTGGGGGGTGGGGGTGGCGGGGAAGCTATTAACATTTGAAATGTCTCTTCTAGTAAAGAAGGTACCTTAAGTAATTTTCATGGGCAAATACGATGCACCATTTTGATGTTAAGAAAAGTGCCTAGATTCAAATCTGATCAAAATTATTGGAGCCAATTTTGAGAACGTTTCTCTTTTTCCACCCTATAAGTAGGCTATCTTTAATTCAGGGGCTAGTGAGATAATAAAAAACCCTGTGGGAAACCTTATGCACTCTCTAGATAAAAGTTTTAACCCTATTGGTGAAATTGTTTTGGTTCTAGGCCAAGGCGCAGCAGATACACACACAGACAACATTGAACAAACCACTTTTTTTTGGGGGGGGGGGCCCTGGTTTTTTGGAGGTTAAAAACATTATGTAATAACATAATTACTGTAAAATATATGTACTGGTGATAGCAATTTTTTTCCCTATTTACAACTCTTTAAACATATGCATCTTTAACAATGTACATGTTCAATATTGGGAAGGTGTTTCGCTGTGAGAGCTGGTGTTATTTACCGGGGAAATTTAAAATGCCCTTTATAAAGCTTAATCCACTATTTAGAGTTTTCGCTGCAGGTCCAGTATAAAATATCACCAATCTCTTTAGTAAAATTTGATCATTGTTAACCTAAAAAAAATGTATATATTAAAGTTTCTTCCTATCATAATCTACTATATTTGAAGGATGTTTTTAATGGTCATTGTTGTGAAGGGTAGGAGGGTGGATGTAAAGAGTGAAATTGCCATACATTTTCTAACAAATATGAGTACAAATTTATGGTTTCTTGCTAAATATAAAATGTTAAAATTATTCAAAGCTTGCATGGCTAACCTTTGCACACTTAGATAATAATATTAAAATGTCTGGCTTGCTCGGTTATATCATTGGACAAAAGAGTAGTCTAGCTAAAATTATGTCCAAAATATGGATGTTTGGTTTAAAATGGTGATAAATTAGTCTTGAAAATTGATTTAATTTCGCTACATATATTTAGTTACAGAATAGTTTGTAATTTTTTTCTTTTGTAATTATGTCACAAAAGGTTTTCTTTCCAAATCTACATATTTGAAATTATTAAATCAATCATTATCAATCGATCACTAATTTATTTCAGTTCAACTATTGTACTTTAAGCTCTTAAAAATGTATAGATAGGCCTGCAATTTACAGGCACCTTAATGTATAATAAAAGGTGTTGTTACGTTTTGACTTAAAATGAATGATATGCTTTTTTGAGTTTCAGTAAACTAATTTTAAATATTAACTACTTTAAACATTAAATTGAGGACTATAGAATGTTCTTAATGTAGTATAAAATAATGTACACAAAGCCAGCATTCTTTCGAAGGATGTAAAAAGTAAAATATTAAACACAAAAAGACTCAACAATGTCTTGAATTACTCATAATGTATACACTTAACAAGAATTGGCTTCATCGGTTAGTTATAGTTATGTGATTGTCGAATTGTTCTATTATATCTGGGGCACACAGTTTCATTCTATAGGTCAGGAAAATGAAGAAACCTTAATCTCTTTTGCTCAATTTCAGTTAGCTTATTGTGTCTAATTTTTTAAGTTAGTATTTTTTAAGTTAACTTTAGTTGTGTATTAAAAGACACACACAGGTTTAGTTGAGCCTTATTTTATTTTGCCTGATTAACGCAAATAATGTTCTTTATACTTGAATTTTTACTCCTTAATCCTCTCTCCCCCTTCACTAAGCTGGATCCACGCCCTTGAGCCCCTTTAACCCAGAATACATTCACACCTTAATAAACCTTCCCACACACACACTGACACACAGGCCTACCAGCCCAGTATCAGAAGCAAATCGCTACCTCCCCCGCCCCCCCCCCCATCCCGCCTGGGGACTCTTTCCCATCAAATGTCTAGAGAATATTTACATTGGCCTTCGTCTGAATTTTTTTCTTTGAAAATTATACTTTTATAAACTATTTTAAATGGCATTCCCCCAGCAATTTTTTGAAAATTAGATGACAATAAGTTACATGGAGTGACATTGCCCGAAAAATCTTTGAAAATTATGTTTTTCTTGAAGCTATATTTAGAGTGGGCCTCTTCTGGCAAATTTCGAAATAATAAATGTTCTCATAAGATATTTTGAATAGTCTTCCTCTGGCAATTTTAATGATTGGATGCCTCTTAAAATCCATTGAAAGTAGTGCCTCGCTTTGTATACCAAATTTAGTTACAGTACAGAAATAGTAAACTTTGGGATATTTCCAGGCATTTTGGAACAGAGGTCAAGATTGGACTAAACCAATGCTATATTTGTGACAGATATGAGTAAGCTCTTCCGTAGGTAGCCCCATCCATTAGGCTGGGCATACACTGATCTTCGCTGCGAATAGGCATTTTATTGCTTGTTGTTAATATTTGATTTTGTAATTTTTTCTTCTTCTGCATTTTTTTAAACTTGTGAATCTGGATCTTGGGCCCGGGACCATGATTCTAATGCCCCACGTCCCTTCCCTCTTGTTGCGGGCTTGCCTACACATGTACACTTTCCAATATTATTTTAGCAAACACAATTTATTTGTTAAAGGTCTTCCAAATCATGAAACGTTGTTTTGTAACTTAATGGTTAGCTGAAACCAAAAGAGATATTTAAACCACAATTCTCTTTGTAAGTCTGTCACATTCTAACTTTCATGTTTAATCCACAACAACCTATCTTTGGAAACCGGTAATATGTCCTAAGGATTTGATGGCGTATCTTTTATCAACAGTTTATGTTGCAGCAAATATTTATAAAATTCTTAACTGTGTCATTGTTTAAGGCATCACTCTCTTTTTAGACTAGACTGCTGAAGACAGGGAGATCAGGGTTTGAATTCTGGTTGGTTGTATTGAGGGGGGTTTTTACAAAATGATTTTCTACTCTCCCTCCATCAGTGTGTAGTACATATGCATATAAACTGAATAGGCGCTAGTAAGACATGGTGCTAAAAAAATAACAATCATAGCCCACACTGTTGATCACACAAGTGTTAGGTATCAGGCTCGCCATAAACTGAATTGCCAGAGACGAGAAATTGAGGTTTGAATATAGGGTGGGTATCTGGAGGAGGCTTTACATCACTTTGGTTTTCCCATCCTCTCTCCAGCTACTCCAGAAGAACTCTATATAATTAACCTTTCTCATATCTACCCATAGAACATGTAATTAATGACCCATATACTGAACTTTATATTTAAAAATACAAAAACTACTCACACAGTATGTCTAAATATGAATATACAAGTCCAGTGTTGACTTTTTATGATTGTGAATACATAGCTGCAATGGTATTTGCACAGCGTACATTAAGCATTTATATAATTCTTTAAATCCCACCCATTTTTAAATACACTTGCTTACAAACACTAAAAGACAGTGACGTATTGTGAAGTGTTACCAGGTTAAGTAGAGTTAAAACTGTACCTCTGAATTGTTCTCATTACTCATTAAGACCATCATTCGTCAGATATTATAAATTTCCAGCCTGTGGCCGGGTCAGTTTAGTAAAATGCCTCAACAGAAATACATTTTCTTTGTGAGCTATGTAGAGTAGAGGCAGTCTCTATGTGATTGGTCAAATGGGGATCAAGTGGGCAAGCACATATAAGTACAGCTTTAACAAGTTAGGCTTATCCTGGTAATAATCCACATCCAAGGCTGTAGCCAGTCCAACAAATCGGGAGGTTTTGGTAGCTCTCTGGAGTTAATTTTTTATGCTGATTTAGGGCAAGACTTAAATGTATTTAAGTGCTTTAAATTTGTTTAGTATTTAGAAATTTACATAGTGCCACCTGCATCCAAGTCTTAAAATTTACATCGAAAACTTATTAAATAAAGGTATACACAGTGGTGGCAGAATAGAAGAATGGAATCTCAGGAGGGTAATAATTTTTGCCCCCCCCACCCTAAGCAATGGCCTTGTCCACAACCCACCACTGCTTAAATGGTCAAAGTTTTGAGTTAAGAGTAGTTTGGTTTACTTCTTTTCAGGATGACACCCAGACCGTGGGAATTGAGAATATAAACAACCTGCTCGAGTCGTTCATGGGAATTAATGATGCAGAGCTTGGTAAGTATCTTTCAGGTGTTTTAGGGGCTACATGGGTAAAACAAGGAAGGCTTTAATGCAGGAGTCCTCCATCAGTTTTGAAAGATGGTAGAGGTAGCATTAAAAATTTAAAAAACCCTGACATTTTCATTATTTCATCTATTGATAAGGCATCTGCTAAAAATAGTCTTGTATAAAACATCTAGGTTAGTTAAAAGTGTGTTTTTATTATAAATATTTTCTTAAATTTAATTAGCTAATGAGACTTTTAAAACTTCAAAGAATGTACTTTACACACCACTACTTCAATTTTAGCAGCTGAAAGCATCAGGCTTATTTGTATATAAGGCAAAGTGGTTTGGCTAAGAAATATTAGCTAGTACCTATACTAAAAATTGCTTAAATCAACTTTCTTTAGTATTCAAATTGAAGTGTTTGTAGTAAGAAACAATATTTCAAACATTTTGTTATTTTTGCTAGAGAGTTATTCCACTTTTTTGGTGACAGTAGGAATCCTTTCATAAGTGTCCTTATGTTCACCAGTTAATGTAAATCTTTTTAAGCATATTTTTAGTTTTGTTTATGAAATTAATAAAGGTTAATAATGACTTTGGTGAATTAATTTTACTATGAAGTGCATAAGATGTAACTTTATTAAAATTAATACATCTACGTTTTTAAGAATGTATCTGTTATTGACATTCCTATAATGCCACTTGTAATATATTGCATGAACATACTTGAAAATGTTTTGATTGTAGTGTGATCCCCCTTGATTGTAGTGTGATCCCCCCTCATTATAATATCTAAACATTAAAAGGTAAGTATTCACACAGCTTTATGCTATTTGAGAAATGTGTTCTGTTATTCAAAGTCTACTACTTACAGAGAAGGAACAATCTACATGAGGAGTCTTATCGTTCTGGGATACGCTCTGTGACATTCTGTCCACACCCTTACATGTCAAAAGTAATATTTTTTATTTTGTAACAGGATTTTATATTCTCACATGCCAGCTGTTGATATTTTTTTTTTATAGGGAATTTGGTTATGGCTCCAAAAAGTGTCACTTCTAATTTTAGAAATTATTTAAACAAAACGTTTTACTTTTATTGTGCTTCTAATGTTGGTATAAAAAACATTCTAAATGTGACATGTACTTTATTTGTTTGAATCAAAATTAGATTAAATTAAGAAAAAAAAAAAAATTTACCATTAAATAAACCACAACCCATTTAAAGAAAATTTGGAATTGTAGAATATGCAGAAAATTCACACCAAAAATTATCTAAAGGAAAGGTATTTAAAATGGGAGCTATCTATTGAGGTTGTTTATAATATTTTTTCTTCAAATATTTTCTTTTGTTTCTTTCTGTCATTTTGTTAAGTTTTCTAATATTTTGCATTACTTTCCTTCATTAAATTTCTATTTATTTCACATTTTACTTATTTTGTATTGATTCTTAGTTTGTCTGGTTAAGTTATTCATTTATTAGACATATTTTTCAATTTATCAGTACTTGACTATTCTAAACAATTATTTAAATGTAACTCGTAAAAAATATCTCAAAGTAGGATATATTTCAGTCTTTCTTATAATCCTACAATAGTATCACTATTTTAATCTTACAGCGACAGAAATCTGGGAACTGTCAACTGCAAAGACAAACAGCATGGACTTTGCAGAGGCCATCGACAACTCCGAGCTAGAAGAGTTTGGTTTCACAGATGACTTCATCATCGAACTGTGGGGGGTGATTACAGATGCGCGCGCAGGGAGACTCAAGTGAAAAAAAACCCAAACAATAGCTGTCTTGAAGACTGGGGAAACCATGTTTTTTGAACCAGGATTAACTAACTGACTACCTTGGTGGGGACTTGTTCAGAAAAATGTTAAAGATGTATTACAAAGAACTAGGAGTAAACGTGTTTAGTCACAAAAAGACATATAACAGATTGAGTATAAATAAAACTTTGGTATGTAAATATGATTAATTACTCAATTTTATAATTTTAAAATAAATTAAATTGGTTTCTTCAATATATAACTTGATCAAAATGTGATACACATCTCTTTTCAAAGGATTAGTAGATGCTCTATTAGTATTTACCGCTTGTATATTGAAATTTAAAAGAAAGAAACATCAAAAATTATTTATAGGCATATTATATTTATATTTTAGGACAAATAGTTTATTTTATTATTGTTTTTACATATATTTAAGGCAAGTGAGGGTTATTAGCACCTGGAACTGAACATGTATTGAACTTCAACTAACTCTAATCTTGCAAATTTTTACATCATGTCCGCTTCATCTCGGGTTTGAACCTATCCTTCGAAAGGGGGTTAAGCAGCATCCAAACTAAAGCAATCTCGTCCACAGCAAATGCAATGTCCTAATTTCCAACGGCTAGTTATCCACCAGGTGTAAAGATTAAGTCCATTTACAAAATTACATGTTTGATAAGTAGCTGCTATTCATTAAAGTTATGAAATGTAATAATTTTAGGAGTACCTATTTTTTTCTTCTATTAAAACATTCTTTCATGCATGTAACTCTATAAACCTTTATTTGGTTTAAAAAAATGTATTAAATGACTGCTTTTAAGATAAATATATAATCTCTCTTGTTTAGCCTGCTATAGAAAAGGAGATTATTTGGTTCTGCACAATGGCACATGTTTACAAATAGTACGAAACGTACTGCTGTATTTTAAAGCGTGATTAGACTCATAAATGTTGTTTTCTTAATCTCTTAGGAATTGAACACTAGTATGTTTAACTTTGAATCTTAAACACTATTGTTTTAAACTTTTACCAGCCATACTTTTAATGTGAATGTAATTCTGGTCAAACATACTGTTTTATTCTTAGTTTTTTAGCGATGCATAGTTTAAAAGTAGGAGCTATATCAAAGTATTTCAAAACAACTTGTATCTTGGTCTTATAAAATATAAAAGTATGTTTACTTTCTTTCATACACACCAACCTGTCTCTCTCCATGAAATTATTGCTGTGTACAACTGTGCACTCACATTATTTAATTAGTTTAAAAAAACTACTGTTCAATGTAAACAGTGAACTTGCTTTATCAAGTAAAAAGGTAGGTACAGTAGCCCCGTGGCTTCTTTGGCGCTGACTGACAGCTCACAGCTGACTTCTGACAGTCAACATTTAGGTATATACCTAAATTTTGACTGTCAAAAGTGACAGATGCTAAACACATGTTTTGGAGATCATCTGGTTCAGCGTAGGGATACATAATATGGTCTAGTAACTTTTTAAAGATGTCAACTGTCAGCTGTGAGCTGTCAGTCAGCACCAAAGAAGGCATGGGGCTACTGTAGTTTGATATGAAGTTTTATTTATTTTTTAACCCGCCAATACTTAGTCTATAACTATTATATACTTATGAAATAAAGTTCATGAAACATTCTATAATATATGTAATAAAATAAATATGCTAGAATGGTAAAAAATGAGGAACAAATTAAAATTATTAAATTTAAAAACATTTAAGAGGTATAATCCATAACCCAAAGAGAGTAATATAAATCTTTATCTAAAGAAAGGTACCGGTATGCACCCTATTTTACCCCAACACACTTCCATTTTGTTCTGGTATTTTTGTCTGTAAAGATGTGTGTTGTAGTCCCTACATGTAATACAGTGTGTTGGCTTGCCGAGTGAAGTGACTGAAGGTGCATTTCATCTACAATTTTGATAAAGCAGAAAATAAAATGGCTAAGATTATAGCTAATATACCAAGATGATTAGTAATTTTCGTTTATGAATTAATTTTCAAAATAATATATATATAGCCATTACATAATAGTGACAGAGCAAAGAACTTTATTTTAGAATTTTTTTAAAGACCATCACCTTCCCCTCTTCCTGGAATCATGTGGCCATCTTCACTGCGGCGTATGTTGTGGAGAACGTCTGTTAATTTCAAACACTCACTTCTAGTCTGTTTTGGTGGCTAGTTATAAAATCTTCGGGGGGTTTAATCTTATTTATGATTATTTTTATCACACAATATTATTGATAAAGCCGACACGAGTCTCAATATAGTTCTAAATATATCGAATCAAATTTGTCGACAATAATACATTTCTAATAATCTTTTGTAAAGTATAGGTTGTATCTGAATTCTCTACACATGCGCTGTTGCCTTTATGTGTAGCCTTGCCAGTTACATCAGTGATTGTGAGACTGAGTGTATATCCATCCGAAGCACCTCCCCTCTATGCCCCAACCCCACCCCACATCCCCTTGTGTCCAAGGATGTAAGCAATATGTCATTGACATATCCTTGTTGCGGTGTTTGATTGACAACTGTTTTGTTTTGTTTTGTTTTCTTCTGCTAGAGCTCAGAACTTTTTTGTTGTACACCATTTAAAATATGCAGGCTTCCCCATAGTATTAAGATGTCACTTATTTCTAAAAGTGATTAATCAATCTATGTCTAGCACTTACTATCCCAAAAAGTAAAAATAAAAGTTTAGTAATATGTTTAATTTTCATAAAACAATGGGCAAACAGTTGATACAAACTATAAATAATTATTGGTACCAAAATTAAATGATATAAGCTATTTATTTTAATTGGATTTGATAAATGGCGTTTGACATAATAAAGAGAATAGAGAATAGCACCACTTGAAGAAATTTGATTATTTCCTTGCTAAAGTCACATTTTAATATAAAACAGTAACACATATTTTAATAAAATAAGTAGAGTAATGATGTTAATTGTGGACATTTGTGATAATTGTAAAGGTTTATTTATTATTTAAAGTTTCAAAATGTGACCTTATTTTTTAACAACTTAGATTGTCTTCCATATAGCTTTGTGTATGTGATGCACTGGCTTGTGTACCGAGTAATGTCACAAGTTCAGTCAATCAGATGTCTTTCTACTCCTGGCGCTACTTTCTATTCTCTTTACATTGGATAGTAGCACTGCAGTCCCAAAGAAGTAGCGAGGTTTATTTCCGTTCGAATAGGCTTGTACAGTCTAGGAAGGGCATGGGGGGTGTGAATTCATCGAGGATCCCAGAGAATATTTGTATACAGCCATAGTAGATTAGTTAAAATGTCAGATTGGAATTTTTTTTGTTAATAATTTGTCATTGATTCTGGGAATTTTTTTAATAGATATTTTATAGATTTCTTAAGTTTGAACAACTATTATCCTTTTTATTAAACCTTCAATTTCAAATCAAAATCTTATAATTTGCGCCATATTTCTTACTATTAGGTGTTCTGTCTTGCGACGGATCCATTCCTTTTGTAAGTGAACTTAATTTTCCTATGCACCCCGCCCTCTCCTCTGCCTTCTCCTTCAGCTCTCAGGATTTTCTTCTTTCCTTTAAGTCTAGTATTTGAATCCTTCTCCTTCATAATCTCCTCTTTCCCTCAACCTTTCTTTCTTTGACATTGTGCGTCGACAGTGATACCATGCTGAAAACACAGATTCTCGTCCGACCATACTTCTATTTACATTTTAATTGGTGAGAACACTTTGGGCATTATTTCATCATGAGCCTATATTGACGAGGTGGCTTACGACACCCGTAATGTAGGCCTATATACTTTGGCCTGATAGGTACTTAAAAGATTTTGGTGTGTACTATTTTAGATTCTTTATAGGCTTTTGGCCTGTTCTATTCCAAAGGCTCTTAAATGTTTTTTACTAAAATACTTAATTATTTGCTAAAAAATGTTGCCTTCGCCCACCAACACACTATTTGATGTTCTTGTCTATACATATTGTGTTCTAGGTGATACCTACCACTATCCCCCAACCCAAACTCTACATATACTTTTAGGCTCTTAGGCCACCACTGCTAATACCTTTAAAATTCCAATGGTCATTTTTAAAATTTTATTATTTTGCTACATGTCAAAGTTATAGATGGGTTGCTTGAATACTCAAATCCTATAGTATTTAGAGAAATTCAAGATTTTTGAAAATCTAAAAAAAAATTATCTCTAAACCAAGGGTCTCCAAACTACAGCTTGCGGGCCACATCCGGTCCCCCATAAGATTATATTCGACTCGTTCCAAGATTTTATCAAAAACCAAATTAATCGTTTCTCTTCATTATTTCTTAACCATACAGTTTATTTGATGAGGCCAGTTTCTGTCCACACACATGCTTCCCCCAATGACACAAAGCCAGAGTACTGTTGGAATTGCAAACCTAGTCACAGGTGCCATTCCTTATACCTAAAACAGAATGGCTTGACTGTGACAATTTTTAGGTGGTTCCAAGTTTCCTGGCTGAGGGTTATAAAAGTAAAGTCCCAAAAGATGTTACCTAATTTAAAAAAATATATATATTGACTAATAGTTATTATAAAAATAATTTACTACATATAAATTGATTCGTATCTCACAGAGAAGAATCGGCGCCAATCACTTTTATCAAACACCAACTGGCCTTGGAAAGTGGCATTTTTTACAGACGTGACTGGCCATATTATGACTTGAATCTAAATTTGTATGTTGAAACAAATTTTATTTATAATCTATTTGCACATGTCAAGGCATTCAGCGCAAAAATAATGCTACCTGAAGAACAGGTGAACGTTAGATTGGCCCGCCAAAACGTGTAAAATATATTATATGGCCCGCATAGCAAAAGGTTTGGAGACCCCAGCTCTAACATTTGAGAAGCCTTACTTAAAATAAAAATTCCAAGCAAATTGGTAAAAGAAATTATATAGACTCGAGCTTCCGATGAGGGGGAGAATGGCATTCGATCCTGAATAGGTGCAATGAAGTTTTTTTTCCTAAACGTTTGACCCATTCTCTCTCCACAAAAATAGGTGTACACTTCCTCGAAATTTAACCTTCCTCATACTTAGCCCATTAGCCTAATTAATAGTAAAACACACTTCTGATAAAACAAAACAAAAAATTTAAGAAATAATTATTTCTTTAATAAAAAGTATAACTAAATCGCCATCACAATTTTGGTTGTTTATGTAAATATGAAGAGCTAGTGTGTTTGGCTAATTAGCTAATTTAAATTTTGTGATACAAATTAAACGTAATTAAAAAAAAGTCAAGATTAATAGTATGTGCCCAAGATACTATAAAATACAAGTATTGTACAAAAGTTTTAATTTTAGGCCATTTGAATTTAAGAATTTCTTTTTTATGAAGTTTTTTCATCCACAAAATTGGATGTCCAATTTTAAATACACCAAAATATCTATGACTTACTTGTAACACTTATTAAATGTATTTTATTTAGGTTTTAACTAAATATATTTATATTACAATAGGTAAGACTCTTTTTAAAGTAGTAGTAATGTATTGTAGTTACATATATAACCAAAATTTTGGCTAGGAGTGACACATTTAACCAAATCAAAGATTAGTGAAACAAAATTGTGTCTATATTTTCTTCAAGCCCATGTTTAGTTTCGAAATCTAACACCTTTCCTCAATCAGTAGCATGTCTGCCTTCTTAGCTAAAGGCCACTCCTGTGTTTGATTCTTAGCATGGCCAAAAAATGTATCATTTGTGAAAGATGTGTCTGCCTTTTAACAGTGATGAATTAATGGCTGGTGGCTGGATGTTGTGTATGTTATAAATTTAAATTAGTTTACAGGAAATGTATTGAAATACTGTCAGTTCAGAAAGTACACATTAAATACCTCAAATAAATGGATAGCATAATTAGTTTCTAATTATCCTTGATTGGTCATACTTTTGTAATTTGTAATGTGATAATGAAATGAAAGAATTTAATATGAAAATATGTTTTTTGTATTCTCCTAGAAAGGTGGGGATGTAAATATTTGAGGAAAGTTTGAACTTTATGAATAAATATATTTTATTTAAAAACAAACAGGAAAAGTAGAGTGGAGAAACTATGGGTGATTGCGGGACTTTTATAAGCTTGTAATTCGATTGTAGCTCTGAAAGTTAACCGACACCTGGTTTAAGTTGTCACTCATACATTAGACTAGCCGGCTAAAGATAAAGAAGTTGGTGTTAGAATCCCAGTTGATTCTACTGAGGGTAGTATTTTCTAAGTGGTTCTCCACTCTCCTTCAACGAAAATGTGGGTTGAATACCTATAAAACGCTCCCTTTTTCATTCCTACCCCATTAGAGTATTTATTATCATAAATGCACACAACCTAAACAGGTAGTAAGAGGAGGTGATAAAAATATGACATTATTTCCAAAATTAGTAATAATTGTAATTTATTTAATTGCTTTGTAAAATCATATTTTCTTGGTTGTATGAATGTAAGTAAGGTAAATACTAAAAATTTAGTAGCATTTTTCACAGATTCAAATTAATTTATTTTACAAAGGAAATATTTAATTGGGTGTATTTTTAATTTATTGTGATCAAATTGGCTATATAATTAAAAATTGTAATAACATATTTAAGTTTAGATTATATTTATCTACTAATGAGATTTTATTAAATTTTGATCTGATAAATAGGAAGGCCATGAAACCAGAAAAAAAAGTTTTTAAGTAATAACCAACAGCTATTTAGACTATGTATATTTGGACTTAAACTATTCTTTGCTACGTATACTGCATGTATATCAAGCATGTAATAATTAATTAGATGATACTAATAATCTAAAGCCCTCAATTTTTGGTTTTAAAACAGGTTTGTACATACACCATATTGTTTTAAATTATTTTTTTTATATTTGTCAATGCGTTCTACTATCCTTTCAGCCCATAAACACATTATTTACTTTAGTGACGTCTTAGACCATTTTATCACCAATGTGAGTTTAATCTACATGATTATAATTGTATGTATTTTATTTCCTTATATTTATTTGAGGTATTTAATGTGCTTTTTCTGAACCGACTGATTATATCATCACATGACCTATAAACTAACTTAAATCTAGAACAGACACAACATCCAGATCCCAGCCATTAATTCATCACTGTGAAAAAGTAAACTCATATTTCACCATCAATGATAAATTTTTCAGCCACTCCGGGAATTGAACGCTGGAGCCTTAGCTCAGTAGACAGATATGCTACAGACTCTCATTATACATTTTAATTTAAATTATTCAAATGATGGAAAATAGGGCACCAATTGTCATATTCAATAAACATTACAAGGATGAGTGATATGGGCATAAAATATACATTTACCAGAACATTATTGGCTACTATTTATAACGGACATCATTAGGCAACTTAATTATCATAGGATATTATAACTTGGGCTTTGGAGCTTGATCAATATAGCTTGGATTCCATTATTGGCTGTTCAAACTTGAGTTTTTTTCACAGTTATTTTTACTTTCTCATCTATTGTAACCAAGCAATGTATCATATTATTATTATTATTTTTTTTATTAGCACACCGCCTTACTACCACTTCGGGTTATATGCACTTACGCTTATAGCATGTCAACCAAGTGATTTGACATCTATAAGCCGTAATCTGCAGAAAATACTAAACAGATATATTGGAACTCAAAGAAGAGAAGTAAAACTAATATATTCTGCAATAATATCATTTGTATTCTACAGTAGCCCCATGGCTTTTTTGGTGCTGACTGACAGCTCACAGCTGACTTCTGACAGTCAACATTTATGTATATACCTACATTTTGACTGTCAAAAGTGACAGCTGCTAAACACATGTTTTTGCAGATCATTTGGTTTGGCGTAGGGATACATAATTTGGCCTGGTAACTTTTCAAAGCAGTCCGCTGTCAGTCAGCACCAAAGAAGCCATGGGACTACTGTACTTACATTAAGTGGATGTTCCCGGATACAATCACCATGCTTCAATACAGTATGCTTCCAGCATGGCGGAAGCGAAGGCATGGCAGTTTCAAACAGAAGTCTAAACCCTTGAACTCCAAGTTGAAAAAATGCCCGACTGTCGTTGGTTCAATACCGCAAACTCGAGCGCTGCTTCCCTAACGGACTTCCTGGTCAACTCTTTCTACGCTGTTCCAAGTTCC
>CABEEJ010000146.1:26683-39957 GCA_901482245.1 Timema douglasi
GGGGGGGGGGGGGGGAGGATTATAAAGTGTAAGATGGAAGAAAGAGGTTGACAGTAAACTTTTACACAAGGTGGGAAGAAAAGCTGTAACTTTCCCACAATATCATCAACCTTACAAATGTTAATGTCCAGAAAATAGAAAACAAAAATCGAAGAAGCATTAGTCTAATCTACATAATACGTATCATCAGTGTCCTTAAGTTTTTAAAAGGCTAGTATTACAATATTGTGCACACACTCCTTATTTTCATTTTTCACTTTTCTGTTCCTGCATACGGAACACATACTGTTTGTTCCTGATCTGTTAATTAGAAAATCACTTATTTAATCTACATACTCCAAGATCCGTAGCTCTGAAAGAGATCAACCATATTATAGTACCAGATTAATGTAGACATAAAGTTCCGATCAAAAAATAAGCTTAGAGATTATATTTTTCCAAAATTCTTAAATAAAAGCTTAGATTTTATCGTTCAGGTTCGACTGCTTACACCAATTGATAGCGTGCTTGTATGCTCATCTAAGGGTCTCAGGATGTTTCCTGGTATAGCTGAGAAATATTTCATTAAAGTAACCTGCTCCGTGGCGTGGTGGTCAGTGCACTTGGCTACGAACCTAAGGGTCCCGGGTTAGATTCCCGGCTGGTACCTGTTGTATTTCCCCGAAAGGGGAACTACCCCAATAGTTTGATTAACTAGGCTCGAGCTAGGTCTAAGAGTTTACACTGGTTCCACGCCCTCATATTATCACCGTCACCTCATCGGGACACGGAAAGAGCTTCCACGGAAAAGCATGTACGATTAGGACATTTGGGCGTCCTCTGGGCAGAGGTAAATTGATACTTGCTAATCTTTCTACTACTGGGCTACGAATGGTTTAGCCCAGACGTGAACTACGCACTGCTACTACAAATTAATAATAGCGAAAGTCTTTACTTATAGTGAAGAGCTTTCCTGTCAGCGAGCTCAGCACTGGGTCTCTTTGTAATGAGATCGTTATTAATTATCACCATTGTTTACGAGCGACGTGATAAAACAAAGTGGAGGCACCGCCTCTCTCGTGTCTCTGGGAGGACATAGCGTCACCATGTTGGGAAACAGAGGTGGAGTGAAGTTTACCAACTTGGTCATATATTCTTATGACGGATTATTTTATTGTAGGTACTAGTTTTCTTGATATTACACTTTTTAAATAATTTGATAAGAAATGAATTATGAATGGTTATACAATAGTTATAGTTTGCTGGATTTCAAAAAACATTGAACCACATCAAGAAGTCAATGATGAATATTATGCTTTTTGAGATGGTAGGTTAATACATTAAATTAAATACATAAATGTACTTTTTTTTGACAAATACACCTTACGAAAAACAAAACAAAGTATGGACACATGAAAGTTAGAATGTGAATGAACTTTACATTAAAAGAAATACAATGAATAAAAAGTATGTTTACAAATTGTAATATGTGAGGGTATATATGTAGATTAGATAAGGTAAGTTGAAATGAAAATAAGTAAATTGAATAAATTAAATGTTTTTAAATGTGCATTCATTCCTTATTTGAGAGTTGGATATCTTTCTTCTTTGGGATGGCATATGGTCCGTCTGCCAGCTGACCCTATTCGACAAGTTTCATTAATCAGGACCGTAGACATATTAAAAGAACCTGTTGACCAATGACGAAAACAACAGCAATGAAGGTGATGCAGCTGCATCCAAACCCTTAGCCAAAAGGGGTTCCAGACGCCAATATATCACCAAAAAGGCAAGAGGCAATAAAAATACTGAAACAATCTACAAAGAGAAATGTGCTTTTGTGCAATGCATTTTTGACTCGTTACTACTTCTCTCCCCAACAGTATTTCTGTGATTGTCCGATTAAGAAGTAAATAAAAATGCTTTCGTAATATGACCGCAGTATTTTAAGGACTTATAAGAAGATCTATCTCTCCAGTAGTTGCTCTTTATTAAAACTCTGAAGTCAGAAATTGAAAAATTAGCACTATATGACAGCTCGCCGATCTAGCTTGGTTAAAGTTTTCAAACATCAACTCCAATTATCCTGATGTTTGCTCACTTTTTTTTGACAACTCCTGTTTTAATAGAAACAGCAAGAAGGACATTTTCTAAGTTTAAAATAATTAATAATTACCTACTTAAGCTGGAATGGAAGGAAACGCGAGAAAAAGCCAATGTTTTTGAGTTTCTGTGTCAAAATATATTTTGGTTAAAATTAATAAAATATTGTTCCAGTACAAACATTGAATTTAATTTTACTAACATGGTGACCTCAACATTTCTTGAATATCTGTCAAGGGTGTTCTGGAATTTAATCACAATATTTCTCTTGACTTAAAAAGTTTCTCGTCTAATGCCGTTATGCTCATGATGAATATTCAGGAATTGTTAATATCAACATGTGACAAAAATTAAAATATATGTCCCTACCGAAGAAACATTTTATTTATTTTAGCCAAGAAAATGATTTGCCATAAAAACTGCAAAAACACTGGCCTTTTCTCGTGTCACCTTCTGTCCCACCTTAACACCCTGGGACAAGATCGCATGGCACAGCTATCTCAACACAGAAGCAGAGACACCAAGGAAAATGGACGTCTCAGCTCTGAATGATGACGTTGCTTTTCTCAAATCGCGGAAGAAGAAATTTTTATGATGCAAAATTTTGCAAATATACGTATTTTCAGAAATGTGCATTTTATTTTTAATATTATATTTTATTTGACCCAGGTCTGATACCAATGGTCACACCCGGGTCTTGGGTTTATAGTAACGCCATTGCTGTTGACCTTCATTTATCAGTGAGGTAATCTAGCCTAAGGCGACTGGATAGGGAGGATGAATTTTAAAAATATACTAAAAATCTTTCACTTTGATATATAATGTAGAACCAACATTGCAAGGGGAGGAAATAATACAACATCCACATCCACAACCAACATCCGCCCCCTTTGGTCACGTGGACAAAGACATCAGTCTCATCTTGTCTGGTTTTCCTTTGACGGAGAAGTCACGGATCCCCAAATTGAGCTGCACACTCAGTAAAATTATACCTTCCCCATCAGTGTAAAATACAGATAGTTTGGACGGGTAATAGGACGGGGCTATAAACATGCACATGATTAGGAGTTCACTATACAATTTATTCTCACTCAGTGTAAGCCTATATCAAATAAATTTAACCATTTTTGGCAAAATACGCTTTGGCTTTGCTCGCGTGCAAGAATAACAGGCCTCAAAAGTAGAGTTATTGGAGAATTATCAAAATAGTATCAGCAAGGTCTCAATCCATATCCGTATCTGCGAACTTTATCAGCTATCCGCATCCACAAATATTGTAATATTTCAAAACAAACTAAATTACAACACCAGTCTATTTGCAAAAGAATAATTTCAAAGCAGGTGCAAGTTTTTTTTATTAGAATGTGATAGAGGAGCGTTATCAATAATATTGCTAGTTTATTTAATCTATTCCAGAGCAGTGCACGTACACAATTTCACACAAGGATAGATTTGATTTTAAACCTCCAAACATTTTTGTTTGTTTATTGCTTTTCAAATACTTTTATAAAACATTAACATAAAAATTATTAAATTATTTGTTTGTAATCATGGTTTTATATGCAATCCTCGCTTGTATTCAACGTGTATCCACCTTAAAATATTATCTATAATATCAAAGCATTTTCGTATCCACCACAGGACATCAATCAGATTAGCGACCTGTTTTCTTTTTTCTTTAGCACCTCATTTTACTTCCCGTTCGGGTTTTACGCTTATGTAATAATCACAATAATGTGTAAGGGATTAGGAAAGTTGAATTTAGAGGAGGTGTTCTTGCATTTGCTTGGAGGGGAAGGGTATACCCATTTTTATATAAAAAACTCCTTAAATACACCCAACTGAAATCGAACCCCGATTTCCCCATTTTTGGCAGTCAAGTCAATTGCAAAAGTGACGCCTTTGACCATACGGCCACCGAAGTGGGTCTGCGACTTGTTCCTATATATTTAAAATAGCGAATAGCTCGCCTGTCTCCGTGTTGGGTGTCCGGGAGTAGTTTCTGATAGACGGCACTGGTGATGGTTTTACCACGATGGGAAATCAAGTGTGTGGAGGGGACTCATCTATTCCATTGGCCAATTTTGGTTACTTTAAAATACACCCCTTCACACAACCTAATGTTGGATAGGTTGTAATATTTGATAGCCGGGACTGGTATTATTACGTGCAAATACCAATAAAAAGAAGAGTTATGACAATTACAACGATGAAAAGATAACTCCCTTGTTGATCTAGGACCCCCATCCTGTGAGAGGGGGGAGATGGCACCTTCGCCAGTTCACAAGATCACGAGTGCTAACCGTGAAACTTTATTAGCTTGTTATTTGCTAAACACGGTGGTAAATTTGTTCCGGTCCTTTCTAGATTACCAAGGAGTTGATCGCACACTTAGTTGGCGGGATTCAATTCGGTAGCAGGCGTGGTAATTTATTCGCCGGAAGAGTTCGAAGATTAAATCCACACAGTTTTGGTTTTACGTTCCTTTTGTTATTTTAAGAGTAAATTGTGCACACTTCTGATTAGTACGTTACTAAAAATATAAAAATATATTTTTGATTAAAAGTTATACCTCGCGAATAGCCAAGGAAATTTCAAGCTCATTACTGGCTTAGAGGACTTAAAAGAATTAACAAAAAGAGTAAATGTATGTTTAATTTTTAACGGTGATTCATAAACAATTACTCAATAGTGAAGGCTCATAAATAATACTTTTGATAAAAACATTTCTTGAGATCAACCATGGTACATTCAGTATTCTTTTCTTAATATTTGAAGTGACCGTCATATATTTAAAAAAACACACAAACAATACGCTAAGCACGCTGTTATCTTTGAGTTCAAATATTTTTTTCTGCCAATACAAAGTGTCACGATGTCCTCCGATTACAAACTGGTATCGAAGACCGAACCTTCAGTCCAAGAGAAGAGTGGAGATGAGAAGACGTATCAATTGTACGCTCAAAGATGGCTGGTGCTAGGTACGCTTCAAATAAAGCCTAATGTTTAATCACTAATTTAATAAGTAAAATAATATCAAACGTATTAATCACTGATAGCTTGTTAAATACAAAACTAATTGAGGCTAAAATATTACCAAGATTTCAAAAAATACAAGTGTATAGAATAGTTTTCCACAATTATTATTAATATTAGTGATAGTTTAAGTGCAGTTTATGAATTAACTTATAGTATAAGAAAAAATATTACGCCCTAATTTAATTCTAGAACACACACATAAATACCTGGCTGCCAGTCATTTATCATCATGATTATAGCAATTTGTTAACTAATTAATTCAGTATAAAGTAAATAAAAATATTTTATTTAGTATATACATTTTAAATATTCATATAGGGCCTATAAACATTACAAATGAATCAGTCTTGTAGTGTCAAAACTATCATATATTAATTACTTAATAAATCAAACAAAATTGTTCAAATACTTTTTTTTTTCAAGAAAACCACCGAGCTTCCGTATATTCTCATTTTTTAATCATTTTAAAAATAAGGAAATAATACGATATAAGTTTTGTCTTGAAGCTTGTAAGAAAGAACAATTGTTTATCTCAACCCTATTTTAATGACCAAGTAGAAGTATAAAGAAGTAACACATTTTTGTATGTCTCATGGAGTGTTTGTGTTTAGGAAACACAAATTTAGAAGAAGTTACATTTTTTATATCACAATGGTGGACTTAAAATTCTTCAGGTGTATTTAATATTTTAATTTCCCTTTATTAAAGTGCTAGAAAAAAGTCCAAAGACCAATAACAATCCAGTACTGATAAAACACATAAAAATACAAATATATTTAATAAATAATAATACTAATTTTATACAAAATATTACAAATATTGACATTTAAAAAGATTAAATATATAAAACACAAATAAGACTATCATGAAACTACCACTTTTTTTTTATCAAACCAAATAAATAATAGGGAGGAGGTGAACAGTTAGTAATATGCATTCATAAATATTTATGTTTCATATGAAACCATAGGTTAAGAATGGAATGCCATAAGAATTATAACACCTATTTCCAATAAGGGAAGACAAAACAAGGTGTAATGACTATAGAGGTATCTATAGACTATCAAAATGCAATAATATTTTATCCAACATAATTTTAATAAAATTGACGCCATATACAGAAGAAATAATTGAGTATCATCAGTGTGGATTTCGAGGGGAGATATGTATATATAATTAATATCAGAATATCTATCCGTAAAAAACTAGAAAAAAGGGGGTACATAAAATGATGATCCATCGTTTGTACATGAATTTTAATAAGGCTTACGATTCAGTTGAAATAAGTAAATTATATTAAATTTTAGTTAAGTTTGGGATACCCAAAACTTATCAAGCTAATTGAGGTATGTTTGACTGATTCACGTGCCAGGATACGGGTTGGATATTATTTTATAAGATACTTTTGAAATACATAACGTGTTGAAACAAGGAGATTCACTTTCCCCATTACTTTTTAATCTTGCCTTGGGAGTATGCTATCAGGGTAATGCAAGATAATAAGGAAGGGCTGACATTAAACAGCTCAATGCAGATACCAGGATAAGAAGATGATGATTTAGCTTTGTTAGGAAATAGAAAGGAAACTGCTGCCAGAAATGTAGAAATGTATTAAAGACGATTAAGAAAATAGGCTTAGACGTAAACGTTGAAAATACTAAGTATATGGCCACACAGAGAACACAGATTGGGGATGATAGTTTAGAGACTACGCCGAACAACATATCATTTGACAGGGTTAAGAAGTTTAAATATTTAGGAACAATTTTAGCTAGCAATAACGATATTAGATTAGAAATAAGGAGAATAATGCAGTCGGGAAATGCATGCAATCACTCGGCCAGTCAGTTGTTGATATCTCGCCTGCTGTCAAGGAATGTAAAACTCAGAATATACAAAACAACAACATTACTGGTTTTTCTCTACGAGGGTGAAACACCGTCTCTTACCCCACGTGGTGAAAACAAGGTGTTTAGGAATATAATGGGTTCAGAAATGGATGAGGCTACTGGGGAGTAGAGGAGGATACATAATAATAAGATTTTCATGGTGAAACTGTCAGAAGATAAAAATATTAATTATATAACTAAACTTATATTGTGTTATACCTAATTTTACTGCAATAAATTATTCTAAGATTTCATATCTCTCGCTTTATTACCAATACTTGTGTCTAAAATAGCTACACGATTAAAAAATCTAATTTACCAAATTGTAAAAAATTACGTAAAATAGATAAAGGGGGCGGGATTAAGGATAACCTTACGATCCCTTACGTGAGGAAAAAGGTGGGTGTGTGTGTAGGGGGGGGGGTAAAAATNTTACGATCCCTTACGTGAGGAAAAAGGTGGGTGTGTGTGTAGGGGGGGGGGGTAAAAATCACGAAAAAAATAATCCTTACGTAATTTAACAACGGGGCCCCTAGCCGGATGGTCATAAAGACTGGGGCACGATCAAAACGACCCGCAAATGTGTAGAATTACGGGTGAAAATTAACTACCCTATGATACCCTTTTTGTTTCAGGTATATTTGTGTCGGTTTCGATGCTCAACGCTACTCAGTGGATCCAGTTTGCTATCGTGGGGAACATCATGACCCGTTACTACGGCGTGGGCAACATGGCCATCGAGTGGACGTCAATGATATACATGGTTACTTACATCCCGCTGATGCTACCAGCTGTCCTCATAATGGACAAATGGGTGCGTGGGGGTAGCCAAAACATACCTTAACATATGAGTTTAAATTCCTCCACATGTTAAACTCAACAGTTCTTGAATATTTGTCAAGGGTATAGTAGAATTTGATGGTGCCTTTTTTCTATTCGTTAAAAAAAAAGCCCATTAAATTCCACTATGTTCATGATATTATATTCAAAAACTGTTGATATCACCATTTGTAGAAAATGAAGTTCTACGTGTCTACTGTAAAGTTATTTGATTTGTTTTGTTGAAAAAATGAGTTTCCCATGAAAACTTCAAAAAAATTTGATCTTTTCTCGCGTCCCCTTCCATCCCACCTTAATCAAGATTGGGGATGTCAAGTTGATTTTGCAAATAAGGTTGTATCTTACCTTGACATTCCTAAACATCTTAGCACTATAAAAACTCAGACGTCAATATACGAAATAGAAAGAGAGGGATTAAAATCAGCAGTTCACCTTGAGAGGCTGGTAACAATTACTCTATTCCGCTGATGAGCATAAACACTCTCGAATATTTGCGCCTAAACAGCATTGAGTTTTATTTAAAAATTGCCTTTTCCTTGTTTCCTATTCTAGATAGACATATGCTACAATGGACTTTTTTAATCTACTTCCTGGCAGGAAGACTCCTAAATGACATTTTTGTTAATATACCAAATAGCCTAAGTTGTAGAAGATTTTTAAAAAAGTTTACAAAAATTTACTTTAAGAAAAAAAAATAATTTTGTTACAGTGTAGGAGTATTTTTAGAATTATTTAAGAATTAATGGTTTTCGTTTCAATGTTATATCTTCAAAACCCTCCGAACAGAACGTAAATACATTGCCACGGGAAATCCTATTTTTACTGGTTGTGACGTCACAGGTAGGCAACTTAGGATATACAGCCCAGTATTCAGAGCACAGCCAGGAAAGTATTTTTTGAATAGGAATAGATAGGGATAGGACGTAATGAGGTGGACTTGATAGAACTAGCTCAAGATAGGGATAGGACGTAATGAAGGGGACTTGATAGCACTAGCTCAAGACAGGGATAGGACGTAATGAGGTGGACTTGATAGAACTAGATCAAGACAGGGATAGGACGTAATGAGGTGGACTTGAGAGAACTAGCTCAAGAGATGGATAGGACGTAATGAGGTGGACTTGATAGAACTAGCTCAAGACAGGGATAGGACGTAATGAGGGGGACTTGATAGAGTTAGCTCAAGACAGGGATAGGATGTAATGAGGGGGACTTGATAGAACTAGCTCAAGAGATGGATAGGACGTAATGAGGTGGACTTGATAGAACTAGCTCAAGAGATGGATAGGACGTAATGAGGTGGACTTGAGAGAACTAGCTCAAGAGATGGATAGGACGTAATGAGGTGTACTTGATAGCACTAGTTCAAGAGATGGATAGGACGTAATGAGGTGGACTTGATAGAACTAGCTCAAGACAGGGATAGGACGTAATGAGGTGGACTTGATAGAGTTAGCTCAAGACAGGGATAGGATGTAATGAGGGGGACTTGATAGAACTAGCTCAAGACAGGGATAGGACGTAATGAGGGCAACTTGATAGAGCTAGCTCAAGACAGGGATATGACGTAATGAGGTGGACTTGATAGAGCTAGCTCAAGACAGGGATAGGACGTAATGAGGGGGACTTGATAGAGCTAGCTCAAGACAGGGATAGGACGTGATGAGGGGGACTTGATAGAGCTAGCTCAAGACAGGGATAGGTCGTAATGAGGGCAACTTGATAGAGCTAGCTCAAGACAGGGATAGGACGTACTGAGGGGGACTTGATAGAGCTAGCTCAAGACAGGGATAGGACGTAATGAGGGGGACTTGATAGAGCTAGCTCAAGACAGGGATAGGACGTAATGAGGTGGACTTGATAGAGCTAGCTCAAGACAGGGATAGGACGTAATGAGGGGGACTTGATAGAAGCTAGCTCAAGACAGGGATAGGACGTGATGAGGGGGACTTGATAGAGCTAGCTCAAGACAGGGATAGGTCGTAATGAGGGCAACTTGATAGAGCTAGCTCAAGACAGGGATAGGACGTACTGAGGGGGACTTGATAGAGCTAGCTCAAGACAGGGATAGGACGTAATGAGGGGGACTTGATAGAGCTAGCTCAAGACAGGGATAGGACGTAATGAGGTGGACTTGATAGAGCTAGCTCAAGACAGGGATAGGACGTAATGAGGGGGACTTGATAGAACTAGCTCAAGACAGGGATAGGACGTAATGAGGGGGACTTGTTAGAGCTAGCTCAAGACAGGGATAGGACGTGATGAGGGGGACTTGATAGCACTAGCTCAAGAGGTGGGTGGGTGACGAACTTTTGTGTGACAGTGGTATTTTGAGTAGTTGGTGCTATGTGGTAAGTAAATAAACTTAATATTTATATAGAAAATATTGCATTTATTCACATTTGTCCATATTTGCCGTGACCCTAATGGGCTCAGACCCACAGTTTAAGAACCTGTGGTATAGATTGTGCTAATGTCTAGTTGTTCTCTAGGGTATCCGCAAGTCCCTGATCCTAGGATCTTTCGGAACAGCGGTCGGCTCGTGGATCAAGGTGGCTGGTATCGGCCAGAGTATGTTCTGGGCGGCGTTCACCGGCCAGGCGGTTGTTGCCACCTCCCAGGTGTTCATACTAAGCGTCCCCCCAAGACTGGCCGCCGTCTGGTTCCCGGCTGACAAGGTTTCTTCAGCCTGCTCCATAGGTGTCTTCGGCAACCAAGTACGTATACTCCTATTCCAATAGAAAAGCACCGTTAAAAATCTACACAAATTATTTTAATATATCCATATGTTATGATATTTTAGATTTACCTGTTCCGTTTGTAGATAATATTAATGCCTAAAAAATAATACTAATAACATAATAAGATTTTAAAATGATTATAAGGCGTAATGAGGTGAACTTCAATGCTTTATTATAGTCATATATTTAGCTTTAATCGTTTAATTGTGTGTATGAAGTTATTAAGATTTAAAAAAATATATACCTAGACTAGACATCAAAAAACAAAAAACCAACTTTCAGGAATAAAGATTGGTTGTAGTTCATAATAGAAGAACCAGCTCTTCCCCAACCCTAAAAACACTAATTAGTGTAAATTTTTTAGCATATGATCTTTACATTAATTTTGAAACTCTTCTTCTACAACAGTCTTAACACAAAATAAGACTTTAATATGCTAAAAATGAGGACAACGATTTTTTAAGCTAAAATTAATCAAACATAATTGTGACGTTCTAGCTTGGTATAGCGGTGGGCTTCCTTCTCTCCCCCCTCATGGTGAAGAACCACCCCGAGCTAAAGGACATCGGTTCGGATCTCGCCGTGATGTACTACGGAATGGCCGGCATCACCACTCTTTGCTTTTTCCTCGTCTTACTGTGTTAGTCTCTCTCTCTCTTAAGTATACTAGACACTTTAAAAAGGACCCATCCTCATACTTAGCTCAGTACTGAATTAAGTACAAGTTGACACTCACCATGGGAACGACTCAGGGTTACCTCAAGCGACGGGCGATACGGAATACCGCAAAAAGCTTCATGTTGCCTGGAGAAAAATACTAAAATTCTAACAATGTATAAAATAAAGTGTAAATTGTTCAGACTTATTTGATAATATACTACTTTGTTTCAACGTTTAAGTACGAATTGACTCACTGTTATGACTATTATACCGTATATAGTTGCTACACTTGCGTCTCAACCTTATACACCAAACGATGGAACACTTCTAACGCTGCGGTAAGTTGTTTTAAAACCTGCGTGGATTTTAAAATCTTGTTATCTTCTTAAATTTATATGAATACAGTTTGTTACTTTCTTAAATTATTGCCAGAAAAGGAATTTCAAACGATAACAAATTGATAGGTTAAGATGAGAGTGTATGAGACGCGAGAAAAGGTCTGTTTTTTTGCAGTTTTTATAGAAAAACAGTTTTCAGTAAAAGTAAATAAAATATTTCCCCATTTTAAACATAGAATTTAGTTTATTCACCTGTTGATATCAACAGTTGTTGAATTTCTGTCATCAGCATAGAGCCATTAGAAGAGAAACTTTTTAAATGAAGAGAAAAATTTGTCATTGAATTCCAGGACACCCCTGATAGTTATTCAACAACTGTTGATATCAACATGGGAATAAAATTAAACAAAATATTTTAACTGAAGAAATGTTTTATTTCTTTTGACCAAAATAAGTTTTGATACCAAACCTGCAAAAATAATGTATTTAAATCAGGTTCCCTTCACTCCCACCTTGAAGGGTTTAATTTTATCTAATAATGTTTATTCTTGAATCTACACAAATATTAGACTATGATTATTTTGTCGACGTTCATTAGGCATAGAACAGAGTTTTATATAATAATTTTATATACCATACGTACAAATCCTATTAGCAATAATCAAGAAACACAATAGACACGTAGACCATCACATACCAATAGCTAACATCCATTCATTTTTATCTTTTAATATTTTCCTTATAAAATCATAAGGCAATGTTTGCACTCAAATTATGTGATAGAAGAGTTGTACCAAAATTAAATTTCACCCAAGCAAAAAACGAACCTTTAAAATAGACCGCAAATGCTGTTGTTTTGGATTTTCTATTATTTCTCCATCCCAGTTATAAAGCTATACGATTTGGTTTTCGTGTTTATAATAAACAGATCAAATTAAGCATTCACTTTATGGAGACAAGCTCTGCTTAAATTATTAAACATTAATAATTAATATGAGTAATTCTGCGATCACAATCAACTTAACTTTAACTTAAAGTAACGTTCAATTAATGTTCATTTAACTTAAGAAAACGGATGTGTGATCACAAGTAACGTAACTTAACGTAACAACTCGAGCCAAACATTTTAATTCTAGAGTAGCTGTGTATTTTTATCTGTGATTTGTACTATTTGTAAAATCATGATCTGTGATTGCTTACTGTTTTATATCGATATGATATATCTATTATTAAACATCCAGCGTTCCTATTTTAGTTTAATTATTTAGTTTCAATGTCCGATCACTATAACTGAAGCTAAAGAGTAGATCTAGGTCATAAAACCAACAAATGAATTACTAAATAGTTTTATAGACGTCACTGCCATAATGATTGGCTGGCTAGATCACATGATACCCTTCATGTAACGTTCACTTAACGCGAAAGACCTCCCAAGACGTCTATCAAGTTAAGTTAACTGCAAGTGAACGTTAATTTAACTGCATCGTGATCACTTCCATTTAAAAACACATTAAGTTAACCTTAAGTTTATTATTATTATCATCATCATCTTACTAGCCGTTCGGGTTATACGCTTTAAGTACTAATTATGCTAATGGATTAGGAATTGGAAAGGTTGAATTAGAGGAAGTTAACCCGCATTTGCGTGGAGGGAGAGTGGAAAACCATTTAGGAACCCCCCCTCC
>CABEEJ010000146.1:40011-147843 GCA_901482245.1 Timema douglasi
CCCCAGTTTAACCGACCGAGATTCAAACCTCGATCTCCCCGTCCTCAGCAATCGAGCTCAACACGATTAGAGCGTTAGCCAACTACGCCACCGAGGCGGGTTAACCTTAAGTGAACGTTAAGTTGATCGTGATCCCAGTATAAGAGGGCGAATCATTTGCGCAACTTTTTACCACTCAGGATTCTATACATGAAACTCTACTGCACATTTAGACAAGGGGACGTCGTTTGATCGTATCGTAGTAGGTTTAGAGTTGAGAGATGTACTTTATGATCCCACAGTTTTTAAAATAACTAACAATTGTGTTGTCTCCACAGTTTTTCGCGAGGGACCCCCGACCTCCCCAAGCGCCACCCAAGACCTGAAGATGTCTTCCATAGAGACCCCCACTTTTGGACAATCCCTCAAGAAGCTTTTCGGCAATGTAAACTACCTCTTTCTCATTGCCTCCTACGGTATCAACGTCGGCGTGTTCTTCGCCCTATCCACTCTCCTCAACCAAATCATCCTCATGTACTTCCCGGTAAGAACTTACATAGTTAAACAATTACACCATCCTTGTTGTCGGGGAACGCGAGATAGGATTCGTATTTTTATAATATTAATGGAAAGAAAATTTGTTTGCCAATATAAATAAAATAGTCCTCCAGTATAATAGATTTAGTTTAACTCTCTGCATTTAGTTATCTCAACAAGCTTATAACCCGAACGGGTAGTAAGACGCGGTGCTAAATATTATTATTTTAATATCTGTCATGAGCCTTTACGGAAGGCAACGTGAAACCACCACACTTTCTGAATCTCCCAAGGATATGTGCTTTATACCAGATGGTGCGGTCAGCACTAGTCACCTCGAGGGACGAATGCATGTCCAGGTCTGGTTGGATGGACAGCGCATTTTAGGGTTGAAGACTTATCATCATCGTTATTAGCATCGTAGAACTCAAATAGGAATTTTCTTATTAATTTAAAAAGTTTATGTTCAAATGCTACCATGCTCATGGCAGATATTCTACTGTTGAGATTGCGCAGCTCTAAGTCGCTTCAAGAATATCTAAATATACTTTTTTTTACTTAAATACTTCTTTACTGTTAATAATCGTCAATTTTCCTTTCATGTTTATTTTTCAAGAGTATTATTCATGAATGATTTTGGCCAATAATTGTATAAAATAATAATCTTCTTTAAGTAACAATAAGAGCCTCGACCGTGAATCTAGGGCTTTGAGGCGTTTTTCTCTTCTGGCAATGACAAACCACTTTTAGGTGGCATTAGTTTGAATCCCGCTTAAGTTGAATTTATTCTCTGCGTGCAACAAAAGAAGGGGATGTACACATAGTTTATCCTGAAAGGTGTCAGTCTTACCATGAAGGATTACACTATGGCCCTATCTTATATGCTGCTTTATAGTAGAACAATATAAGGTAGGCATGGCTACCTTTCAAGGTAAACCAAAGGTACAGCACAGTTTTACTCTTAATACAATATTTTAGTTGTAAACATTGATTGAAAGTCACTAATACTTGGCACTGTATACATATTTTTATTTGCAATATCGATTTTTACGGTTCATTTAAATAGCTATCAAAAATTTCTAGTAACAATTTCTTAAAGATTAATGAATGATTTATTTTTACGTTACTATTTACAATGATTAAATATATTAAATTCTGATTATATTTCTATTTTAAGTTGTGTCAAATAATGTATCGTGGTGTATAAAATAAATGCATACACACTTTTATATTTTTATAACTGATCGCCATAGATGGTAACACTTATTCATATTTTTACTTTCTCGCTATCTTACAGGTAGATAAAATAAAACTGAACTAAACTAGACTAACTAAACTAAAACTTGGTATCTAGGGTTTTCATAGGATTGCCCTGAGGATTTTTTAGAATTTAATATCCAACCCTAAAATTAAGGATAGTTTACTGAAGGGTAAAAAGAGAAGAAATCACATTTCTCAAAATCGGCTCTAACCATTTTAATTAAATTTTATTTATAAGCATTGATAAATATTATAAGAAAAATGGCTACTCTAATTTTTTTTGGCAAAATTAATTTAATGGCTTCGGTATTATGTTTAAAGTATAAATTTTTATCATATCTCCAAAACTATCTGAGATATGAAATTACTTATCATTACGAATATATAGATCTATTTATAATATAAATCTTTTATTAGAAACATATATTTATAAAACCAATAACTTTAAACCTATACGCAAATATATATAAATATATATTAATTTTTCGAACACTTAAAGTTAAGTATTGCGTCAGTAAAGCAACATCTAACTAGAAATGTTGATGGATGTCAACGTCTCGTGTTCCCGTGAACCCTAAAAAGGGATTTTTGCAATGCCGTCTGTCTGTGTGTTTGTCTAACCCTAAAATCAATAGCAATTCACCAAAGGGTGAAAAGGAAAAAATTCCATTTCCTCAAAATCGGCTATAACATCATATGACGTATCATTTTAGACTCAATAGTCAATAACTACCTAATTTATTGGTCAAAATTTATAAAAGAGAAATTTAATAGCAATGCGATAACCATAAGACGTGCATCTCCTAGTAAAATACCGAAAATTTTAACCGGAAGTCAAAGTTTTAATACGAAGTATTGACCTTTGCGGACACAATATAAATAATTTTGATTGGTCCAAATATACAAATGAAGACGTAAATTATTTAAAAAAAATTATAAAATTGAAAACCATGAGTTAAAAAATGTTTTACATATGTATAGTGCAATTTTTTCTCGGGTTTATTAGTGTATATTATATTACGAATTTTGAGCCAATATCTCCATTTTTAAACAATATAGCAAGAAAGTTCATGCGGAATTCCGTTTCATTTATTTTAAATAACTAATCAAATAAGACGTTGATTTTAATTTGTAATTCATGTCCCTTAGTGTGTGTTGATCATCTATAAGTTTGTACAGTATAATTTTTATAGGAAGAGCCTTATCTGATATCTAGAAACGTTACTAGATCTACTTTCACGTATTCATACGTCAAGTCATGTGATCTTTAGCCGTCACTTTTGATAGATTTTATTAATACTTATAAAATTACGCTAGTAAAATGTTATCAGTTTTGGCCGAATAGAATTATTTTTATTTTGTATAAAAGGTTCTTCTTATGAAAATTGAACGGTAGTGAGAACATCAATCTTATACTTGTATTGTTGTTTCCAGGGAGGAGAGGAGTTCGCAGGTAGCGTCGGTCTGGACATAATTGTGTCTGGAATGGTTGGCTCCGTGGTCAGTGGATTCATCTTGGACAAGACTCACAAGTTCAAGTGAGGCATCTTCTTTAATTCATTTACCGAAAAATCCATGACCAAATTAGTTTTCTACTAGATAATTAATATACATTAATAAAAAGGATAGATTAAACCATTCAGAGAAGAGCTGCGGGACATTTTTCACGATTATAATGATATTTTGTGTTAATTTAGATGCAATAATACCGAGTTGAGTTTTTAAAAGGACGTGCTAGAATTGTTTTTATATGTAGACAATAGACTTATTACTCCTAGACAACTCATGTCTAACCTTTAGCCTTATACTGGATGCGACCAAAATATATATTTGGCCGTGGTGCCATTTGAACCCACTGCACATGCGCAGACTTGTACTAATAAACCAAGGGCACAGAGAAGGACCAACCATATGCCCGCGGGTGCCATGGCGCTCGCCAAGCCTTTTGCATCTGCTCGTCACTTTTTGACCACAGTTGAAAAGTTCTTGACTAATAGCTTTAATCTGTCACTTTTCCGATAAAATCAAGTTGTGCTTATCTCTAGGTATGCTGTTCTCAAGAAGTTGGTGATTGAAAGCCCTCCCCCCCCCCTCTTTCCAATCCCTTCTTCTCGTTCCCTTTTCTTTGCCGGCTCATTTACAAAGTGTACTTGGAACTACCTTCCTAATAATTACAAGCTGAATGGTTTTGCTTTTTACTAATCTCAAAGACCTACCCCCTTCCATCATTCTCCTCACACTCTCTAATCCATGCTAAACTTCCTATTCCCTTTGTAAATACCTTGACATGGGTCTACCCAGCTTTTTGCCTGAATAAACACAGAATAAATAAATACTTTAAACGTGTACCTAAGCACCAAAATGGTGGTTAGTAATTAAATTTTTCTTTGTCTTTATTTTGGTTTTGTTAAAACCGTAAATAAAGCAGTATTTTTTAAATTTATTTTTTGTCAAGTTGAAGGGGGTTGAACTCCCTCCTTACCCCATGGCTACGGCCTTGAGTATTATCCACAACCACATGTAACGTCTCAATCGCTGTTGGAAACTTAACATGGCAGTTGACCAGACGTGTGTATAGCGTCGAGGCTGACCTCTGAGCCTGGTGGGAGTTAGTAAATAAATTTGCCTTGAAAATGTAATTGGTGCCCGCCGCATTAACGTTGATTTTGAATGTGTTCTAAGGTACAAAAAGGTTGGGAACCTCTGTAATTGACAGTGCATGCGTTCCCACTCCAGATCTGAACTCAACCAATGTAGCTCCTTGTTGCCATGACGTAAATAAAGCTGCAGTTGTTGTGCCCTTTGTTTGCCCTAAAAGCAAATAAGCTTGACTTACATGGCTATACTATGGTGCAGCTTTTAAGTTAAAGTAATAGTGGAATCCGTAAAGGTAGGACCTTCCAGGGTACACTCTATTTACACTGAAAGGTAGCAGTGTTATCTATTATTCAGTTTAAATGGAGTGTACATGTCTGACGAGACGAGTATCAATTCCCGGCATGTGTTGATGGTCTCTAGTATTTTTCAGAGAGACCGCCCTGGCCGTGTATTGTATGTCTTTGGTTGGGATGGTCGTGTTCACATTCACCGTTGACATGGGTTCAAAGATCATCGTCTACTTCACATCTGGACTGCTCGGGTGAGTCGTCCACCAGTGAGTAGCTGGGTCATTCGTACATTATACATTTACATAAGTGGTACAGTTACGATACAACATGGGTACAGTAACGAGACGATAAACTACTTATTCCATTGTTTTGAATGTGAATGCTTACATCAACGATGACGCTTCAACCTCAATACAGCCACGGTACAGCCTCGCTCTCGCCACGATACTCTAAGAGAAGGTTTTACCGTACCGTCATCGTAGCTGTATTGTATCTTACTGCCAATGGAGCGATAATGTGCTCTAGTAAGACGTTCTACCCACACGCTATGTTGTTCGAAAGGTTGTTTACACTATATTATATTTAAAATGGCCTAAAGTAAAGTAGAAACCTCTGACTGGAGTCTCCTTTTTTTGGCATTTTTTGTTCACTGTTCATTTTAACGCTTTTGTCCGCATCAAATAAAATAGTTAAAGGTTACTTTAAATTTGAAAAACTGCACATTATTGATTCTCTTCAGCACGTATTACAAGGAGATAGCACGACCCCAAACTTAAAACCATCGAAAAAAAGTGTACCATCCCTGTATCGAGCGTGTACCGTTGAAGTACGCTGATGCATGTTGCCGTGATCGTAGCCATATCGTAGCTAAACCTCCATCGTATCTTTACTGTATCGTGACAGTAACGATTATATAAATAGGGCCTTAGATTCAATGCTAATAATATTACTTTGAAGGTAGAATACCTAAGGAGCATGTAGGCTGTTTTCCGCCCAAATTAAGTTCGGTATAGATCCATATTCATATCATTTATGTCAGGTACGATAATAGAGAAATTGAAAACAAAATTTATCCATGGTCCGATTTGGCATTGCCTTAATTTTTATGTTTTTTACGGACACACATTCCTTCACAGCATCATTCCCAAAATCTCTTTTAAGGTGGTATTGTAGGGAAGATTAGTTAAAGTCAGTATTTTTTGCAGTTTTTGTATCACAACTTTTTTGAGTCAAAACGAATAAAATATTTCTCCAGTATAAACATAGATTTTAATTTATTGACAAATTTTTTCATAATGTAATAAGTTTATCACCTAATGCTGCTATGCTCCTTACGGATATTCCACAACTGATGATGTCACCATGAGACTAAAGTTAAACTTAATGTCTCCACTGGAACAATAGTTTATTTATTTTGGCCGAAAAATGTTTTGAGATAAATATTACAAAAAAAACTGTTGAGTTTGCGGCACAAATTATTATACCTATGCCAATATTTAATCCTGAGTTAGTAGCACAAGAATATTCTATTCTCATAATTTATGCCCTTATAGTTTTCATGTAAAGACCAAAAGAACTTCTCGTCCCCTACACTCCCATCTTAGCATCTGAATTGATCACCTGCTCAAAGTGCATTGCCGTAAGCCGTAAGAAGTTGCATCCAAATAGTTTTGTCTTAAGAACTTTGGACATATTTTTTTAGCAATTCAAAGCTTGTTTCTTCTGAAAATTTAACAATAGGAAATCATCTAGATAGCCCCACGCATAAATAAAACTGTTATCTCTACAGGGTAAGTCTGGATTATTTATTTCATGTGCAATTTATTTTAAAATCCATTTCGGGCTTTCTTTGATTCAATGCTTGTTGACACTAATGCCATGCCACCTAATAAACAAATAGGTTCGATAGATTTTTTACATATGGTCTTAAAAACCTAAAATACTAGCTTTAGTCTCACGCACGAGGATTTTTTTTTCACTATTACGTTCATGGAGAGAAATTATTTATATATTGTTAAAGCCAACATTTTAATAGTCAAACCTTTCTAAATATAAAAAATAAAGGTTTGATAACGTGCATATTTATTTGGTAAGGAGTAATAACTGATAAGGTTATATCTTCTTTGTTATTTTTTATTCCCTTCTTATTTTATATCAGCTTTGGTCTTCTATTATGACAAGATGTTTTGGTGATGTTACACCATCTTCAGGTTTAAGGAAAACCTAAACATGTCGTCATAATAGAAGACTAAAGTTGATATAAAATAAAGATAAGGGAATAAAAAATAATTATAAAAGAAGATTTAACCTTATCATAAAAAATAAAGACAATAAATAAATAATATTTTCAAGTCAATACAATTTGGTCTCTCCTGTATATTTTAGAAATTATTCTATGAATATATCTTATTTAAGACTAGATTTGTGGCTATGGGTAAGGACTAGTTTGTGCATCCAAGCCTTAACGCTAGCTCAACCGCATTTTTATTAAACCCATATGCGAATTATTATTATTGTTATTATTAGCACCGCGTCTTACGACCCGTTAGGGTTATACGCACTTACGCTAATGTGTAATGGTAGAGTGATTGTGAGATGAAATGGAGGACCTACAGTTTAACGTGGAATCCGAACCATGGTGGAGGCCTGGCATTCTACTCATTCACAAGATGTCTTGTCAGAGCTGAAGGAAGGGTTCAGTAATCAGATAAATCTGTGCCACAACCGAGGATTGAACCCCGGCCGCCAGCACAGAAGTCTGACACCTTACCCCTAGACCGCCAGGTCACCCATATGCGAATTGATAGACAGTGTCTAGTGTCAATAGTGTCAATGAATCTAGTGAATAAATTGTAGCATAGTCCATAATAGTGGTAGTATTCTCCATCAATATCGTCATAGAACACATCATTAACTGCTTATGTTGAGTTTGGTTTTTAATTACTTATTTGAAAATGATATACTTTTGATAGCTATCAAGGCTGTCAATGTTGTTTGGAACAAGGTAAAAAAGCCTTGGTTAGTATTAGTTTTGAAACCTTTCTAGATGTGTGTTTTAATTGAGTAAATCATTACTTCCAACGTTTGTTTGATCACGCACCAAAGTACTTACAACAGTCAAAACATCTTAAGTTATTTATTCTCTCAAACGTGGCTTAAGCCCTAACATATTCATTTTTATTTGTTAGTACCTATTTGTTTATTAATAATTGTAGTAGTTCAACATTAATAATTTAGTAAAGGAACACCCCACTACGCTTTCCATTCCCCAATACATCCACTTGTAATTCTGTCACCCCTACTGGTCCCGCCCTTGTCCCAGTATCCTCTCGAGGACTTGGCAGGTCCTTGCAGTATAGCAGGACTCTTGACCCTGTATAAAGATCCTTTCCTCTCCTTATTACTGACTCCTTATTTCATAACCGGGAATCCATTATTCCTTGCCTTGGCGTCTAATATTGGTGAATCATATATCAAAGTACACCCGGTTAAAATGGAACTCTCAATGTCTTGGGTCAACGTGGTCTAACCTTTTTTATAATGTGACTTGTGGTGGATTATTTGTTTGTTTGGTTTCATATTACGTTTAACACTAAGTTTGTCGACCACTTATTCTAAAGTTTAAGGAGAAATAATATATTTTAGAGGAAAGGTACTCACATTAGCACGGAGAGGAATGGTGGAAACCATCTCTAATGCATTCGGCTGAGACTAGAACCTAAACTTCTCTGCCACCGGCAGTCCAGTCTTTAGAGATATTCACGCCTTGAACATTGTAGACACCATTGCGAGTTTGTTATCGTTTTGTTACTCCATTTGTATTTTATTATTAATTAATATAAGGGATTGAACCCTTAGGTTCTTTATGACCGGGTACCTGCCCGTGGGTTTCGAGTTCGCGGCGGAGCTGACCTACCCAGAGCCGGAGACGACCTCTGCTGGCATCCTGTCAGCGTCCACCCAGGTGTTCGGCGTGATCTTCACGTCAGCCTACAGCTGGTTACTGGGGCAGTACGGCCCCCGTTGGGCCAACGCCGTCCTAAGCTGCACCTTGGTTGCAGGCGCAGCTATGACCGCTGCCATCAAGGCTGACCTGCGCCGACAAGGTGCCTGCGCCCAGGCCCCCGTTGCGGCCAACGTTGCCATCGACAGTTGCAAGACGCGATTGCAGGACGGGGAACAATGAGCTACATCTTCTGAGAACGATAGGAGGGGAGGAACGATGCCACTTTGGGGCGGTCGGGGATGTGGCTATTTGAACAGCCTTTTCGCGGTAAATAATAACATAATTTGGATTCTATTTATTTAGGAATTATTTTTTTTCTGTGAATCTTACTACCTATCCAAACTAAACACATTTTTATATTACCGATATATGGATGATAATGGCAGAACGTATATCGAATGTAGCCACATTTGTGCGCAGTGAGAGGGAAATAATTTATAATATACCTAATTGAGATTTGAATCTCAACCCACGCATTACAGGAAATCCAGATCATTGAAGAGAACTACTACTTAGATCATGTGACCTCCGATGCGGACTAGTTATCCATAGCAGCTGTAATGTTTATACTCTTAAATGAGAGAAAACGCCAAGATAAATAAATATTTATAACCGATTGATATAACTTTTGGATAATTTTCAAAATAAATGAATTTATGTGTGGACATGCAACTTTTATTTAATGTAGTCTATACAAAAAGTTTACAGTAAATGTATTTTATAATATTTTTAAGTTTTACTGTAGTTCTGTGCCAAAATGGTCCCAACCATACATTTTTGTGATCAGACACACATACATATATAGTATCATGTCTCAATCAATATGGTAGAGGCTCTTATAAAAGATACTTCCATAAGACCGTCTCAAATTGGTCAGGACGAATCCCCTCTTAGTTAGTATGTACCTGGGTAGTTAACATATTTTTAACGTACTTACAAAGTAACTTTAAATTTTCAAAGGTATTTAGTCTGCCACTATTTATTTTAATACCCAATTTTACTTTTCCCCGAACTGTTTGGATGTTTATAAGTTGTAAATTTACATTAATTATTTGAACTAAATAAGTCATCTTTTATACAATAGGTGTGATGAATACCAAAACATAAGTTTTAAATTATTATTGTTTCCTCATTTTGTATATGGTTATATATTAAAATGTCAATTTCAAAAAACCTGCTCATTGTTCACGTACTACGCACCTTTATTACTATTTCAAGATAAAATACATATTCAATCATTTGAATTATGTCGTAAAAATAATAAATTAGTTATATAAAAAGTTGATATATTTTTTTATATAACTATAGTAATTATATATAAAGTTAATATATTTTTATATAAATATAATAATATAATAAATATAATTTTATATATATCTCTATGTTTCAGTACAGTAATATTTTTTACTGTAGAATTTCTGATAAATTCAAGAAGAATTCAGCTAAAATTTAATCTAAAATTTGAATAAATATTTCAGAAAGTAGTTAAATTTAGTATAAAAGAATAAAGCTTAGTTCTCCTTCCGATAAAAGGGTTTTCTTATTTGCTGTTTAATGAATTTTCTTTTGCAGCATGCTATAATATATTATTTAAGACATTTCACTTATATAGTAGCTGAATTCATCATGACAAACTGAATAAAATGAGTCCTTTCTCAGCAAAATCAAGTTGAAATAAATTTAGTTTTACTTACTCTAATTACATGTCAACTTAAACTTTTGTTTTCTCAAAACCAGTGTTTTCTTAAAATTAATATTTATAAATTAATTTTAAAAATTCTTAATTGAGGTAGAAAAAATCTAAAAATACCATCTTAAACATCATACATTTATTTATAAGAAAGTTTCAAAAAAGGCAAAATTTGTCTGGGGTTCCTCTTGTGGTGTATAACATATGAAGTTTTAAAAATATAATACATTAGGTATTAATAATAATACAAAAACCGGTACACAATGTCCTTTATTTTTAATTTTATGAATTTTTAATTTAAAATACAACTAATTTTTTATTTCTATATATTGTTTAATAAATATGTAATGTTTAAAGTTACTCCACTTTACTATATACTGTTTTAGAAATTGTACAAATTAAAAATGTGTATTTGGTATCAATAAGGAGTAAATAGAATGACAGACCAACAATGAAAATTGAAAAAAATCTGTAAATATAAATAAAGTGTTCTATAATAAAAACTTCCCAATAATCAAATAATATTGGTATTACAACTGTACATAAAATATGTAATTTGTAATGTAGTAGTTTCAAGATATTTTATAATTACTTTGTATTTCTAAATAAAATTAAACAAATTATACAAGTATACTGCCGAATATATTTGGATGAACTAAATTGTTTGATAATAACATTTTGTGAGATTAAATCTTTGTAGTACCTATGATAATACTTTTGTGTGGCAAAGTTAGGGAGGTATCAATTTTATTTTACTCCTCAAAAATATTAACTTCAAATTGTAAATTCATTAATAAACCACAAAATGATCTTAAAAATTAGATTTAAAATATGAACAGTACAATAAAAATGGTGTTACTAAAGAAATCTCAACCAAAATATTAATAATTGAATACATTTGAAAAAATCTTTAAAAGGTTAACAGATTGTTAGGCTGTAACAATAGTTTTCCTAATTTTATTTTAGTTTGTCATCAAATCTTTAATATTATAACGGTTAGTAAATTGTACTTTATGAAATATTAACTTATAGCAATTTAAAACAAAATAGCTTTAGGGCAAAAATACTACCCACTCTATATAAATATTTAAGAATATTTAATGTCCATTATCTGAACCGATTGGTTATATAAACAAATGACTTACAAACTAAACCAACTATACAACAGCTCAACTCCCATGAAGAAGATTCAGTGGGGGAAAGCCACAAGATGATAGATTCAAAATATGATATTTGTCACATGTCATGTTATGACAGCTGAATATTCGAATTGAAACAATATTTCAACATTTGATCACTTGTTAAACTTGATCTTCCTTAAGAATTCACATATGATTGCTTTACAGGGTATTAATCACAATTCAATCAAAAACTGAAAATCTAGAAAATGTCACATAACATGTTAGGGATTTCACCAACTGAATTAATAACAGAGAAAGAGGAAGACCTATTATTCTAAGATAAATAAAATACATCTCAAACAGAAGCATAGGTATTAATTTTATTCACATGTTAATATCAACAGTTGTTGAATATCTTTCGATGGAGTCATGGAATTTAATGATAACATTTCCTCTTCATTTAAAATTTGTCAGCTCGTGTTATAATAATATATCTGTTGTCAACCATCGTAATTCACCGAGGGCTCACTCCATGTATCTTCCTTGGAATAATTATGCAATAATTTCACAAGGCATTGAAACTCTTTGGCATGATGGGGAATATTATCCTTAATTGAGGTAACTTTAAAAATATATATTTATTCTCAATTTTTTTTAGCTATACAGTTTTACAGTCCAACTCCTTATCTCAGTCGGTAACGTGTCTGTCTTCTAAGTTAAGAGTCCCGGGTTCAATTCCCAGCATGGCTGAAAAATGTATCATTGGTGAAATGTGGATTAACCCTTTTACATTGATGAATTAACGGCCGGGGACTGGATGTTGTGTCTGTCCTAGTCTTAATTTAGATATAAGACATATGAAGCTACGACAAAAACTAGCAGCCGGCATTGGAAAATATAAGGCTTAAATAAAAACTGACTCAGACCACAGGCTGGAAACAATAAAGGATGTAAAGTATAGTTTTACTAGCAAAATGCCAACATTGAATTATTTATTTATGTTTTACAACGCATCGGGTCTTACAACCACTCTGGGGTACACACATTTAATAATATTAAAGGGGTAGAGATGATAAAGTAATAGTTTTAGTGAGTGTATATATGAGGTGCCGGATCTGACAAGAATGTCGTTTCTTTGTATATTATTATTATTATTATTATTATTATTAGCACCGCGTCTTACTACCCGTTCGGCTTATACGCACTTACGCTAATGTGTTATGGTAGGGTGATTGTGAGATGAAATGGAGGACCTACAGTTTAACGTGGAATCCGAACCACAGGTTTGGTAATCAGATAAATCTTTGCCAGGACCAAGGATTGAACCCCGGACGCCAGCATAGAAGTCTGACACCTTACCCCTAGACCACCAGGTCACCCTTTTAATATTGAAGAATATTTATTAACTAGTGCATTTGTTGTGTGGAATATTAAATATTCACAACATTTGGTTGTCTGATAGATTTCATCTGTAACAAATAGAACTATATTAATTTTCATCACTGGAATCGTAAATATTCTCTTTTGTTGCGCCTTAGCCCTGGGCAACATTTGTCCCCACTGTACGACTGGTTGCATAGAGAGAGTTTTTCAGGCGATCCCATTGAAAGAAAAACTTCATGGTGCACGAAATTGTAGGTCTCGCTGGCTCTTTCCAGACAAATTCGTGTGAAGATAGCAGACAATAAAGCATTATCCTTTTTCTTTTAATAAATCTAATTTTTGTTTATTCTTACGTCAACTCATGTGTTCTGCAACTGTCACATTTTACAATTTGTTTGAATATCACACTTTTTGAAAGAGTGGCCTTTTGTAAATTGCTACACAACAGTATTTATATTTAAAAAATAAAGTGATTTATCTAGACAATGATTCCCAGAGCTATGCACAACAAATTTTCATAATTTTAAAAAAATGAAAGAAAGTACACAGAGCACGTATACAAGAGTTTAAAATTACTAAATCTATTCATTGGGGAACTAATTTCAGAAAACGACCATTTCTTTTCGGTATTGGGAACTTTATAGTATATAATTATTTTTTTAGCACCCCGTCTTAATACTCGTTATATGTTAATGTACTAATTGCACTAGGGGGTTAAGGTATTAGTAAGGTTATATTTGGAGAAAGTGTACCCACATTTGCGTGGAGGGAGAGTGTAAAACCATTTTGTAAAACCACCCTTAGGACACCCGACCAAGATTAGGACCTTGATACATTTCAACTCTGGTTGTAATATTATATCGGGGTCCATCTTCCATCAAAATATTTCTAGTATCGGAAGCTATGACCAATTTTTAAATCGAAGAGGAAGATAGATATATGAACTTTGGCTTTGATAGATCGAAGATTCGCACATCCCTATTGTTTTTATTCATAAACTGCCATTATTTACTTTCAGCCAGGAAGAACACCAGGATGCTCACACTTAGACTTGGAATCGTTTGAGTCCCGGTAATTTGGGCTGAAGTTTTTTTTTGCCACTTCCTAGTTCTGCGTTCTCTCTTCATGTGAATGATGGTTAATTTACTCTTAAATATCCACCTCATATACATATATTTTAGTCAAGTTACTTATAGCTTCTCTGTTAAATGTATGAACTAAAAAAACTATTTGACTATTTAGCCTGAGATTAGGTCAAGTTTTAAAGAGCGTGTGATTGGATGTGAGAGAAAGCACTGTATTCAGGTCAGTTGTAATCGAAATCCTGACACCCTAATGCGAGTACTCTGGACTTGCCACTAACCTAACCCTCCAATGAAAGAGGGTTTAAAAATACCCCATAGTTAGTAGATCTAGGGGTGTGCGAAGCGTAGAAACTTCGAATTTGTTTCGAAACTAACATACTTCAACTTCACTTCGAAACAAATTCTGGCTTCGAAGCTTCGCTAATAACATTTTTGAGGGCTAAAATATTCCATTTATCTTCAATTATAGACATTCTGAGCTGTTTTATACATTACAAATTAATATTTATAAGGAAAAATCTGAATAAATTGAATTTCATGTTGTGATAATAACTTGATTTGTCAGAGAAACAAGAAATATTTCAAACAATTGTGTAACAAACATTTTCCAATTAGTTTTAATGCATATATTAATTTAAATAGCCACCATATAATATTTTTCCAAGCATAAAACAACTAAAATAAAATATTCGAACTTTGATTCGGCTTCAAAAATATTTCATATATTCGATTAGAGTTCTCTTCGTGCTTAAAACTGGACTTTGCACACCCCTAATCCAAAGCCTTGATATAAAATCACCTCTAAGAGGATTTATAAGAAAACAACTAAATAATATCCTAAATGGCAATTAAAGGTTCTATTCCCGATATGGTTGCAAAGTTATCACCGTTTTCCTCAAGGTTTACTCTTTTTTTTGGCAATGGTGAATTGACTGTAGGGTGATTTGTATGTGATGCGATTAGTTGAGTTTGTAATTTGCATATTGATATAAACATTAGGTTTATAAAAGGAACTTTATATAACTCAATTGAAATTAATAAAATTAATTAAAAAACATATTTTCACATGGTCTAACGCGTCACTCTCGCGTTGGACTGGATTGACGGCTACGGAGATGTAGGGGCTCAAATCCCGATTGAGTGTACTGAGGGATGTTTGGTTCTTAAATGGTTTCCCACTCTCACTCCACTAGAGTTCGGCTACATTTCCTCTAAATACTTACCTTCCTCATTCCTATTATATAAGTGCAATTAATGTTTGCTCATAAATAAAATATATATTAAGACACGATAAAAAATAATTATTAACTATAATAATTAACTAACATCTGTCAAAGCTAAGAGCTATAGAACACATCCCATGATATACAATTGTTGAGGAGTGGGGGTAAAGTGATCGTAGGCGAGTTTTTGCGATTGTGTTGGTTACGTCTTGGTATCGAGTGTTATCGACCAAGTGGCTCTAACCAAGTTGAAGTACGTGACTAAAGTTGGCCTGCCACATTGCCGATTTTTTTTTTGTCTAATCGTTTATGTTCTATTTGTGCTCATATGTGCCCGAACATGAACATTTGTGCTGTGAAACTGGACAATTTAAAAAATATTTAATGTGGTGGGCTAATTTGAGCTCAAGCTAGCCCGCCAAATATTGAAAAACATAACATAACAATGTTTATTTAAGTCAATCCATTGTGCTCCGTTTGTGCTCATATGTGCCCGGAAATGAACATTTGTGCTTTAAAATTAGAAAATCTAGAGAACATTTAATGTGGTGGGCCAACTTGAGTTCAAGCTGGCCCGCCACATTTTTAAATATCAATGTAACGGAATTCAGTTTTCACCATCCATTTAAGCTTAGTATGTGCTCATATGTGCCCGAAAATTAATATTTGTGCTCTAAAATTAGGCATGCTATATAACATTTAATATGGCGGGCTAGGTTGAGACTTCCCGATACCATAACATGTAGAAAAATTGAGTTTAATCTGGCCCACCACATTTTGAGATATCAATGTATCAAAATTATGTTTTCACCACTCGTTTTTATTTAGTTTGTGCTCATATGTGCCTGAACATGAACGTTAGTGCTGTGAACCTAGGCCTTTAGAATTAGAAATTTAAAATGATGGATTCACACAGGTTAGATTATTATTATTATTATTATTATTATTATTATTACTATGACGTGTTTAATCTTTCGACAAGTCCGTTACTGTATTGGTTTGTGAATCAACACAATAATGCTGTACCATATGAAATAGTCTACAAAACCCTTAAATTTTTAGAAAAATGTGAGCAAATATGAGCACAAACGAATGTTGAAAACAGAATTTTGTTATGTTTTGTCTTTCAATATGTGGCTAGCTTGAGCTCCAGGTGGATCGCCTTCATTAAATGTTATATAAAAGGCCTAGTTTTACAGCACAAAAGTTCATTTTCGGGCACTTATTAGCACAAACGAAGCTAAAACGAATGGCAAAGACAGAGTTTTGTTACATTACTATTTAAAATGGGGCGGAAAAGTTTGAGCTCAATTTTTGTTCAGGTTACGCTATAGGGAGGACTGAAGTTAGCCCACCACATTAATTGTTGTCTAGATTTTATAATTTTAGAGCACAAATTTTCATTTTTGGGCACATATGAGCACAAACAAAGCACAAACAAATAGTGAGAACAGAATTTTGATACTTAGATTTTTTTTAATATCAACTCAATTTTTCTACATGTTAAGGTATAGGGAAGGCACAACCTAGCCCACCACATTAAATGTTATATAGCATGCCTAATTTTAGAGCACAAATATTAATTTTCGGGCACATATGAGCACAAATGAAGATTAAACGAGTGGTGAAAACAGAATTTCGTTACATTGATATTTAAAAATGTGGTGGGCCAGCTTGAACTCAATTTTTCTACAAGTTATGATATAGGGAATGCTCAAGTTAGCCCGCCGCATTAAATGTTCTCTAGATTTTCTAATTTTATAGCACAAATGTTCATTTTCGGGCACATATGAGCACAAACGGAGCACAATGGATTGATTTAAATAAATTTTGTTATGTTGTGTTTTTACAATATGTAGCGGGCTAGCTTGAGCTCAAGTTGGCCCACCACATTAAATATTTTTTAAATTGGCCAGTTTCACAGTAAAATGTTCATATTCGGGAACATATGAGCAAAAATAGAGAAAAAACGATTAGACAAAAAAAATAATTTCAGCAATGTGGCGGGCCAACTTGAGTTACGTAGTTGAAGTGCGAAATAGATTTTGAGAAGTTTGTCTAAATCTAGCTGGTAGGTTAAATTATGTAATCTACTACATGTTCTGCAAATTGACGTAAAATGAAAGATTTAATTTTATTCTTAGTTAGATTGGTACTTATTTTGACTAGTCCTAATATTTACACAAAATATCCAGCTAAACATCTTCTCATAAATAAAATTAGAAAACATTAGGTACGTATGTAATATTAAATGAGCGTAGACCATAATAGTTCAGTAGTATTACTCGCTTTTACTCACAACTAAATGGTTTTTAAATACCTACCTACTGTCATGTATTTTTGGCTAGTAATTGCTGTCCATATAAAATCCATTGACTACGAAGTTATACTAGTTTAAATGTAACATAAGACGTGGTGCTGTTTTTAAATTGGCTCAAAAATGCTCAGCTCTTTGGTCGAACCATACTGTTTAGTCTGGTCAAGGAAAGCGTTACTAAACCAAGATCTGGTATCGTGTCAGTCATAAATATTTCGTCGACATCGATACCAGGTTTACCGCTAAAACACGCCTATTGTCATACAGAGATATCTGACAGTTACATCAAAAGTGACTAAAACTACTTTCATATATTCAAACATCAACAAGTCATATAATCTGCAGCTGTCCCTTTTGAAGTATAGTATCGATGTCGATGTCATTAAAATGTATTTACATCTATATCATTTTGACGAGAAAAGTATTTTTCTTAAGGTGCGAATGTAGGGAACGCGAGAAGAAATTTGTTTGAAGTTTGTAACAAAACACCTTTTTGTCAAAATAAATAAAATATTTCTCCAGCAGAAACATATCTCTTAATTTTTTTCACATGGTGATAACAACCATTCTTCAACATTCGTCATGAGCAGCGCGTAATTAAATGATTAACTTTTTTAAAATTAAGATTAAAAGTTGTCACTAAATTCCAGAACATCCTAGACAGAGATTCAGCAACTGTTGATACCACCATGTGAAGAAAATTAAACTCTAAGTTTATACTGAAGAAATGTTTGACTTCTTTCAACCACAACACAAAAAGCTTTGATATAAAACTGCAAAAACACTTACATTTTATAGCGCCCCCTTCACTCCCACATTAAAAAAAAGGCTCAACTAAAGGTAAAGTCCAATTTTATTGCTTTAGAAAATAAGAACATATTTTTTTTTGCGGCCAGAATATAAAATGATTCACTATTTTACTGAGGTGAATTTATAGAAATTGAAAATATTTATCAAAAATGACAGTTGCAGATCCCGTGACTTGTACGGATACGTGAAAGTAGACCTAGTCACTTTTCTAGCTGTCAGATAAGATCCTTCCTGTGCGAGTTGTACTGTCCCGTCCTTGCGAAGGGCTAGCGGTGCGTAGCAAAACGACGCTGTCGGTGCGGAACAGAGGTCACGTGAACGAGTCAGAGGTCAGTATCGGAGAAAGTGAGGGTGGGGAGGGGGGAAGGGAATACGGGATGAGAACTCCAGCGGAAGACCTGACACAGGTATTCTAAGAGAGGAATCTAAAGAAAGTAAGAGTGAGAGAGAAGGAGGGGTTTAACACATCTCAGACTCACAATGAACGACACACTTTTTTTTTAAACAGGAGAGTCACACGTGTGCCGCCAGGTCACAGTGCGTACGTGCTGCGCTGAGAGTATAGTGTTGTTCTCGTCGCTCGCTACAAACAGATATCTTAGACTGAGCGCACATTGAGGTGTTGTCAAAGTAGGAGGTACATCACAAGGCAGGACAGGTTTTTGTAAATAGTGTTATTAATGAATAGTAGCGCAGGTCTGGGTCGAGTCTGTGTCGAGTCGTGGTTGAAGCCGTTTCCTGAATGACCTGCTACAGCTCGCTACATGATTATTATTATTATTATTATTATCAACGCGTCTTAATACCCATTCGGGTTGTACGCACTTACGCTAATGTGTAATGGTAGGGTGATTGTAAGATGAAATGGAGGAACTACAGTTTAACATGGGATCCGAACCACAGTGGAGGCCTGGCGTTCCACACATTCATAAGTTGTGATTAATCCACGTCTTGTCAGAGGTGAAGGAAGGGTTTGGTAATCGATAAATCTGTGCCGGGACCGAGGATTGAACCCCGGAGCCCCAGCACAAAAATCTGAAACCTTACCCCTACACCACCAGGTCACCCAAATATCGCTACGTGATGATTGAAATACTTCCAGTTAAGCTCGTTTCCAAAAAGTGATTGGGTATAATTACATCATTAAGAAAATATATCACTTTCGGTAGCCAGCCCCGAACCTAAGGATTCCGGGTTTGATTCCCGGCTGGTATCTTCGATATTTTTACTGAAATAGGAACTACCCCAACGGTCACAAGGGTTTGGTTAACTAAGCTCACGTAGGCTGTAAGTGTTTTTACTGGTTCCACACCCCCATACTCACACTATCACCCTCGTACTCACTATGACCATCATTTCATCTAATCGGGACATGGAAAGAGCCTCCACGGAAAGGATATATAATTAGTACATTCTGGCGTCCCCTGGGGTGGAATTGAAATCAATTGGGGTCCTTGGGTACTTTTACGTTGTAAACTCTTGATTTAGATAGTCTAGCGAAGGGGGTACGTGGACGCAATTCAAAATCCATTGGGGGTCTGTAATCGTAAAAAGGCTATAAAAACCTTCCTTAGATCATTCAACAACTGAAGCTGTTTACTTGAAAGTAGATCTAGTAGCTTTTCTAGCTGTCAGATAAGATGGTTCCCATGAAGGTGGGACAGTATTAACTGTTGTAAGAAATTAAGAAAGCCACCTTCTCTCTAAATTTAACTGGTATCGACTATAGACGGTTTCGTCAATCCTCGGAAAACGTTAAGTATTGCAGTAAATATAGGAAGTGAAGTGTCTTCCTGCGCGTTTGTCTGTCTCATTAGCGAGGCGCGGCCTAACTGTTTGGATACTGGTCATTACTTCACTATTACCTTGCTCGGAGATGCTCGACTAGCTTGAATGCTTGTTGCGTCATATTATCTTCTCTCCTTAGATAACCTATACAATTCCATGTCACGGCTCATCATGAGAAAAACGTAAGTTCAGGTTTTCATTTTGGAAACGAAACTAAAATATAGCTTGGACAATTTAAACGGTGGTGAGGATTTGAAAATAAAATTAATATATTTTAAATGTCTCAACACATTACATTAATATAATATACTATGTATATAGACTTATATAATGAAATATACAATATAATTCAATGTTTTGAAGCACATATAATTAATATGACATATAATGCAATGTGTTAAAACATATATTGTTTTATTTAATCTGTTGAATCATAACATAACATACATATAAGACGTGTTGGGAGTATGTAAGTATAGGGAAGTGTGGAGAAATTTAGTGAGAATTGATTTATTACGGAGATGTTTTTTGGGCTATGTGCACAGTTTTTTGCCTACCTCTTAAGGGAACGGAGTGATTATGTATGTATGTATGTATGCATGTATGTATGTATGTATGTATGTGTATGTATGTATGTATGTATGTATGTATGTATGTATGTATGATATGTATGTATGTATGTATGTATGTATGTATGTATGTATGTATAAAGAATGTTCATCGCTTCAAAGCTTCAAATTATCAATTATGACTGCGATTCGAAATAAAACTTTTGTTAATATGCATAACAACAAATCTGAAGAAATTAAACTGTATGATAGGATGGTTATTTTATTTATCAGATAATAATGGAATATTACTGATAAATGTACAAACAATTGTGAGTGATCTAAATGTATATATTTGGACAACAAAAAAGCGCATTATATTACTTATTCAAATATAAAAAAGGTAATAAAAATATTTAAACTCCGAGTCGGCTTTGAGAATCAAGTTTGTGTGCAGTAATTTAATCATTACCTTACCGAAAGGGGTAATTGTGAAACCAATTTAATTTTATCTTGGAAAACCATTGGGCAAGTTTCTTCAATTATATGCTCAGGCCCCTTCAGGTTTGAAAACACTGTTAATTGTATTTTCGACATTCATTGTTTTCTTCCAATGCCGGGATGTTTGATTGTGTGTTGAATAACTGACTGGATTTAGTAGATGTGTAACCGGCTATGTCAGTGAAAGAGAAAGTAAGCAAATAATGTGTCAAAATAGGCATAGTCCCATCGGCCAGTGTTAGTATAGCCAGAAATACAAAATATATTAACCGTTGTCTTGTCTTTAGTGCAAAAGCCTACTGCCCATTCGAGATTTTCTGCATAAATATTATTAATATTTTTTTACCACTGCTCATTTCTACCTTTTTAGGTTATACTAATATGTACTAATTACGCTAATGTGGCAGGGATTATGAAAGTTGAATTTAGAGGAAATGTATCCGAATTTGCGTGGAGGGAAAGGGGAAATCGTTTTTTAAACGATCTTTAGTACACCCGACCGAGATTCAAACCTCAATCTCACTGTCATCAGCAGTCCAGTCTAACACGAGATTAATGGCCCAGACCATGTGGACACTGAAGCGTGTATCAATATTATTTCTTAATCTAATATAGTCCTCTGCAGAAACTATCTATTACATATATAAATCGTTAGAATCCGGCACTTTAGCTCAGTGGGTTTGTCTACTGGGTTTGTCTACTGAGCTAAGGGTCCCGGATTCGATTGCCAACATGGCCAAAAAATGTATAATTGATGAAATATTGGTTAAACCTTTCACAGTGATGAATTAAAGTCTAGGGACTATATATTGTGCCTGGTCTGGTCTTAAGTTAAATTATAAGGCATAGGAAGCAACGACAGGCCTAGCCAGCTGGTAGTGGAAAATATATGGCTTGAATAAAAAAAAACTCACTCAGGACATAGGTTGGAAACAGTAATGGATGTAAAGTAAAAAAAAAAATCATTAAAAATAAGGATCCCCCATTTGTGGGTACGTGGGTTTAATATCTGACTCATCTTCTCTAGTTTTGATGGAGGTGGTGAATTAATGGTTAGAGCCCCGACCGGTTGTATTAAGGGTGGTTTTCCCCTAAACTCTTTCATACTTTCCCTCATCCGATTTTCTACCTACCTCATCCCTTACCCAGAAAAGTAAATAAAATGCATATGGTCGGGATGGGTGGTAAAACGTGGCAGGAAAATAATAATGAAAAAATGAATTTAATACATTGATGGAAACGAGGAGGCTAGATAGTGGTTATGCAACCATATTATCCTGGGGAGAAGATGAAATAGCAACATTTAACACTACTGTAGATAGGGGAACTCAAACACGATGTATCCAACCTGTGTTTAAACTTCAACTTTCCCCATGAAAGGTGGCCAGAAACCATATGAGTACACCGATCTCCTAAGCTTGTGGATCACCACTCTAACCACTTGAGCACATGGGTATTTAATTGGTAGGTGAACCTCGTACAACTAAGTCTTCACTATTCGAGCTAATCGTCCACTGCAGGTACCAGAGCTCGCAACAGTTGTGAAATGTAGATCATGGTTAGTCACCGGAGAGAGTGGAACCTGATTCACCAAACACTCTGACTACTCTTTCAACTGATATCTGAATAACTTTCCCGTAAATGGAAACAAAGATAACGATTCCCTTATTCTCGGGCCGGGTCGTTAGTTAATAGGACTTATCCCTGGTGTGGCCTTTGTCCGACGACATTTTCGCTGAGTCGATAGCTCATTTGCCTAGTGAGCTAAGGGTCATAGGCATTGTGGCTCTTAATTATTAGAGGAGCTTGAATGAAGCCATTCTCACTTTAAATAATAAAAACTGCTGAAGACGGAAGGTCGGGTTTGATCCCGGTTGGGTGCACTGAGGGTGGTTTTTCTTAAATAGTTTTCCACTCTCCTCCCATGCAAATGTGGGGGTACTCCATCTCAATCAAACCTTCCTAATCCCCAAACCATTAGTGTAATTAGTACATAGGCGAATAACCCGAACGGGTTGTAAGATACGGTGCTAAAATTAATTGGTACCAACTGAAAAAAACAAACGAAGGATATGATAACTTAAATAATTCTATAAGTCTTATTAAAAAATTGACCTTATTTATGTTTTGCAGCACAGCGTGTATTCTTATTTATTTTAATAATGGAATTTTTTACCGTCTCCTTTACGGTGCAAGGAATGTTCCAGTTGCTCAGATTATTTCTCAGATTGTCCCTCCTATAAATACACATTTCAGTCCTGGGTTTGTTTTCCGACACTGACGAACAAATTGTCAAATATGGACTTTTTATTGATCATTGTTGTATTAACGAAAAAAGATTGAATGCAGTGTCTGCTCTAGTTTGTAAGTCGTATTATTATATAATTAATTATTTCATAATTCGCACGTTAACTATCCCTCTAAAATAATGAAATACAAATATGTACTTTTTAAATAGATTAGAGTGTGATTATGTGTGTGTTGAGCCACCCTGCTATTAAAATTCTTGGAACTAGCCTGGAATGTTTTCGGATTGGTGTGTTCTCCTAGGTTAAGTTAATAAGTACATACCGTAGGTGTATTGCCCAAACGGGTAATAAGACGTGGTTTTTAATTTAATAATTATCATTCGAATTGCTTAGGTAGTAAAAATTAAAGCTATATTTAAAATGTAATGATTATTTAAATTGGTTTAGAAACATTCACATTTTAATCTTTATTTTAAACAACATATATATTTGGTGGTCGCATGGTCTAAGGCACTTATCTCGCAGTAGACTAGACTGCTGATAAAAGGGTGATAGAGGTTCTAAACTAGGTCGGGTGTGGTGAGGGTGTTTTTAAAATGGTTTTTCACCCTCCCTCTATGTAAATGTTGGTGCACGTTCTCTAAATATACCCTTCATGATCCCTAAAACCACCAACGTAAGTTTATCTGCAATTCGTTTATACCACTTAAAATCCTGTTTCACCCTATACTTATTGGAAGTAAGAGGAATTTAAGAGCCGTTTAGGTCTAGTGTGTTGACAGAGAACACACAAACCACTAATTAATTACAGCAGGTTGTTAGTGAAATTATTATTGTTTTATTTTAGTGAATAAGAAAATGTATACATTACACACAAAATTAATTATCTATGATGATTGTGTTCATAAACAGTTTAACTAAATATTAACTACAGCTGGGTACACACGGACAAAGGCGTTTGTTTCGTCTTTTCGGGTTTGATGGCTATGAAGAAGTCGAAACTAACCTATAATCTTTTTTAGATGTGCTGAGGTCCTTTGTATATAATGGGTTTCCCATTATCTTATATGCACTGGATACCATCGTTGAGGCAACTGCAGAAGTTTGGCACCACTGGTTAGTCGAGGTTGCCAGTGGCTCTGTTTCACCCCAGTACACCACTTCAGACACAACCGAAAGCGACCAGATTTGGCAACAGTAAACAGAGACAAAGAGTGAAGATAATGCTTTTCTCCATAAGACCTGCAGCTTCCTCAGTAGTATATTGGGTGTAATGTAATAGTGTTTTAGTACATAAGTGTATAGCCCGAACCGTTAGTAAGACGTGGTGCTAAAAAGAAAACACGCACAACGAACGGCTCTGAATGATTACTTTATTAAATATACTATCTTATCCAGGCTATACGTATAACTCAAGTAAAGTTGCAGTTAAATTCCATAAGTCTGACCTTGCCCCAGCTAAGGGGGCTAGGACTTAATTTCCTATTTTCTGTAGTTCACTGTTAGAGATTTGGGGCCCTAGTTAGATTCTTGATACGGAATAATTGAGACCAGTGAAACTGATTTACCATGTTAAAAATTTGGCAACAAAATTGAAAAATGATTATTTTAAAATGATAAAACTATTAAACTGATGCCAATTTCTCAGTTGTCAAGTGAAAAATGCAGAAAACCTCCCCTCAATATCAGCACACGAGAATTTTCAATGATCGAGAGCGAAACGACATACCAATTTTTCCGGGAAAGGTATTTTCGCATACCTTCCAGGTTTTTTTTTCACATGCCACAATCAAATTGGCTTAAATTTTCTTCAGAAGGAAGTTGTGCTACGGAGGTTCAAGACAAATCCATCGACCTCAGCTGGGTTTGAACCCACGAACATCAGGTCCTGAGGTGAGCACTTAAACCCAAGACCACAGAGGTCAACGATATTTATACTGGTTCAAGAGTAATTATAGTATCTATTATCCCTGTTAATAGGTTGTGAGATGAGCTCTTAAGATAAAAACAGGTATGGTCGAAACAATTAGATGATTAGTAGCTTGAAAATTAGCACTATAATTGAAAAGTAAATATTAATTAGTTAAATAAAAGCAAACTACGTACTACATTTTTTCACTTGATCAGGTGAGCTCCACCAGAAGTCAGGCAAACCTCAGCACGCTGTCCATCACTTTCCTTGCGATAGATAGATCGTCTAATTATTTCCGCCTCACCCTGTAGCTACGAACATTACCCGTGTCAGTAGGAACGTGGGATGGACATAAAGCTTGTCTAGTCTGGTTTGCCGGTGATAGGAAGGTCGAGGTTAGAATCCCACCTGAATGTAATGAGGTTGATTTTATCGTAAATTGTTTCCATTATGTCTCCATACAAATTCTGATATATTTCCTCTATTTATATCTCTACCCGAATTAGCGGGTGGGCAGTAAGATACAGTACAAGGTAAATAAATAAAAAATGCTTATATTTTAGACATAAGTAAGACGTGAAGAAAGAAAAAAAAGTGACTTGCATTCCTATTGTTAAATAAAACTACGCTTCCTTGTTCGGTCTAGTTTAGACTTTAATATTACTCTCTGTAGCTAATTAAAGCTTTCCTCAGACAACGTGCACTAAATTATGTGGAAAGGCAATCCATATTAAAATAATATGAGATAAAGATGGTGTTTAAAAAAAGGTTTGGGAGTGTATTTTTTTTAGTGAGAAATGTTGAGAGATTATATTGTATCATGGGAAAAAGCTTGGATGCTCTTTGGAGGAAGTTCTCAGATTCCCCAGGATAGCCTTTATAACAAGGGAGGGAAAGTTTGCGAACTAGAAATGATGGAAGATCAGTTGATAGTAAAATATAATAATATTTTTTAATGCAATTATCATGCATCTTACTTTGGCTCGCTTCGGTGGTCGCATGGTCTGATGCAGTGGTTCCCAAACTTTCTCGACTCGCGAATCCCCTGGTAAATATCCATAGCCACTCACTTAATTTTATACCTAATTTTTAGGAAATGTAGCTATTAATTGTAATCAAAATGTTTAATACCTTTAAATTAACCTACTATAGCTCAGTTGGTACTTTGGGACACCCAACCAAATATAATGGAATAATATTGAAAATACTTAAGTACAAGTTTAAATAATTATACATTTGTTTTAAAAATTAAAACTGAAATTAAATAAGCGAATTAATGTAGTAAAAATTTCTTATCTTTACTGTCACAATATTATCACATTTCACATGTTTTTTAAAGTAGTACGGGAAATTGCTTTATTGACATAACTGAAATACCTACCTTTAATCACAAAATTTTATGCCGATTTAAGATTCAAAACTGTCAACAAGTTTAAACAGCTACTCACCTCCTCACGTGACTTAGTGAGAAAGGTGCGCTTGCTTTGGATGGAACAGAGCTTTAAAGTCCGGAACCACAGACGATAATTTCATTACTGAGCCTGTTTCTCTATTTATTTTTTAAATAGGCATATGATTAAAAAGATTTATTGCTCAAATACGTAGAAGAAAATGGTAACAAAGCTGTAATAGCTTTATTATCTAACAATGAGAACTCCTCCTTTAAACTTAACCAGAAACCAATTAATGAGTAATATTTATAGCTTTTCCTTAATTCAAAATCAGTGGAAATTTCAAGGCGTTGCTCTTTTTCCCTCACGCTGAATGTAGAGGATTTCAAAACAGCAGTCTCTTCCTAAGGATTGCGAATCCAATTGTTATTATTGGAAATGGCTGGAAAATATTTTCTGGAGGTTTTCCAAGTCCGTTCAACAGTTATATAACCATGTTCTTTACATTTTCTTCCAAAGAAAGCTGATTTTCTACCACGAAGTCGCGAAGGGTATCAAAGCACTCCGTTTGATTAATAATTAAACACTTTTCCCAAAACTTATTTTTTTAAATGAACAACTCGATACGTTCTTGCACAATAAAACGTTAATATTAGACCCCTGAAGAGAGAGGTTTAAACTGTTCATTTTCGAGAAAAAGTATGCCAAAACCTTGAGCCACATTTGATCTTGCGTGCACTTTGCTTTGTGAAAAAGATGGTTTGTAAGAAAAACGAAAACATCGTGTTTAAGTTCAAACAATCTTGTAAGAGTTCTACCTTGAGATAACCACTTGACTTCAGTATGTGACGATAAACAGTTGTAAATCCTTCCCCTTTCCTCACAAAGTTCTGCCAAAATAGGCCATTACAGAAATATTTTGGCGAGCCCTTTGGAAAATTTCACGAGCCCCCAGGGGCTCGTGAAGCTCAGTTTGGGAACAGCTGGTCTAAGGCATAAGAATTAAACTTTAGTTGTTGTTTGCAGACCAACAGATATAATTTATATTCTACTTTGTACAACCAAGTTTATCGGTGCGTTATACCAATTTTACATATTCTATAATCTAAATATAAAGTTCAAAAATCAATTACATCCAAAATAATGTATTAGATGAATAAGCTTTAAATGAGAAATATATACAGTCAAATCTGGTTTTAGTGAACTCAGTTGTAGTGAACATTTGGCTACAGTGAGCCTGATTCAATGTTCCCAACCCACAAACATTTCATTGTATGTTAAAAATATGTTTATAATAACCCTCAACTTCGGTTTTAGTGAACAGAAAAATTTAAACTTTCAATAAGAAATGTTCCTGTTTAGGTAGCTTAAAGCTTGACTGAAAGTATGGAATGTGAAGTGGGATGGTTGGGTACAGTCACTGTACTCACTGACCTGGCTTAAGTTTTAATACCTTTGTCTACGGCAAGTAAAGGAACATAATCCGAGTTGTATTAATACAACAGGAGTTACAGGATAGCGAATGACAGAATGTGGCTATTTTGCAATTGCTTTCACTAATCCCTTTCTTCGAGAGGGTGTATGGAACTCAAAAAGATAGACTTTTCTACTAAGTTTCATTTTTTGAATGCATGGATAGTGTGGAATCAAGTATGGAAAAAGCACAGACTCTAGAGAAGGATCGGAAAAGGATATTAACTAAAAGAGTAAATAACAGCATATAACAGATTTTTTAAGATTAATTAATATATTTCAATAAAGAGCGATTGTATTTGAACTCTTATTTTGTTTGCCACCAACCTACTACTTTCATATTAATACAGATAAAATAATCATTTTTAGTGAACTTCAGAAATAATGAACAAAATATCTGAGTCCGTAGAGGTTAATATAACCAAGAGTTGAATTTATATATTTAAAAAATTATGTTTGTACTTCCATCCCACGTCTTCACTGACCCTAGCTCACAGACAATAATATACTCAGACACTCAACCACCATGTTAAAATGGTTCCGCTCCTTTTGGCAGCTTGAGTTCTTCCCCACTAGGATCGCTGCGGTTATTCCTATCATCACCCAGCACTAACACTGGCGAGATCCAGTGTTGAAGGACTCAAGCTGGCAAAAGGAGTGCAGCGAAATCCCTGTAAGGTTGAGAGTTTGTTTCTTACTTGTCTGTGCCCTAGGAGATCACAAGTGTAAGGCACGAAATCCCTGTAAGGTTGAGAGTTTGTTTCTTACTTGTCTGTGCCCTAGGAGATCACAAGTGTAAGGCAATTATGTCCAGTCTAACCCCAAATGACGGCCGCATGATTTCTTAGAGAAATGGCCGGGATTTATAGAACCCTATTCTCAAATATAATAAAAACATGAATTAAAAATAATATATTTATTCATAGCACATAATTACATTCAAACACTAAACAATTAACACGATGCAAGAAATTAACCGGAATTAACACATATACTAAATTAGAAATGTAGATTAGCACTCATTTGTTGTTTATTTCTGTAATTTGAAGTATTTAAATTTGAGCTGGTGTGCTGTAGAGAATGCATGAGCTCGTAGCCCACGTGTGGCCCGGGGCCAAAGGGTTGGGCATGCATGGTCTAAGGCATCACTCTCACAATAGGCTAGTTTGCCAAATAATGGTGAATCGTTGTTCGAACTCTGGTTGGGTTTATTGACGGTGGGTTTCGTTAAATGGTTTCCCAATCTCTCTCCATCATAATATGGGTATATTTAGTCTATATGGTATATTCCTCGTCCCTACAAGATTAGTGTACAATACTGGCAGTGAGACATGGTAAACTAATTAATCAATCTATTTGTTGTGGGTTAAAGGCTGAACATTTGTGTTTAACTTACCATTATTTTACCTCTAAAATTTGTTGTAATTTAGTAAAACTTATTGAAGACCACTTGAGTATGCCATTATTTTTTAGATGCCTTATTTATCTTCCATGCTGTGGTTATTATCGATCTGCACATTTACAATAGTGGGGTCAGATTGACTAAAGATGAATTTAGTGAAGGTGTGTCAACATTTTCGTGAGAGTGGGGAACCTTTTAAGAATAATAATATATCAACACACCTGGCTAAAATTCGTCCCCCTACCTCCTCAACAATTATAAAAAAAAACACGCATGAATATTCAAAGAGCATGTTTGTCAAAGTGCTCACTGGACTGAGTCATTATTTTGTTATTATATTTATAGCACAAGATATTTTAATTAATTTACATGACTGTTTCCAGCCTGTGGTCAGTTTTTTATTCGAGTTATATATTTTCCAATACCGGCTTGCTAGGCCTGTCGTAGCTATATGCTTTATAATCTAACTTAAGACTAGGACAGGCACAACATCCAGTCCCCGGCCGTCAATGTATCAATGTGACAGGGTAAACCCATATTTTCGTCAATTATAAATTGTCGGCTTTGTCAGGAATTAAACCCTGGGCCCTTAGTTCAGTAGGCAGACACGCTACCGACTGAGCTAAGCTGTTGGACTAAGCTAATTATATATATTTATATATATATATATAATTTAACAATATTGAATAGTAATTCTAAATAAAATGGCTATTTAAAAATGTCTAAAGGTTTTTTATCTAATTTTCAGAAATTATATATTTTACAGAGTTAGTTTGATAGTCAATAGTTCCTAAATTGTTATAGGTGTGAGTTCCGTTAGATTTTAGAGCTACACATTAAAAAAAAATCATATCCTCTTAAAATAAACATACAGTATGTCTTTTTGGAATTTAATCGCACTAGTTTTCTCAAAGAATTGACATGGAGTATCACATTTCCTTTACCATTGCCAATTTACACGTTTGTGGTACGAGGAATTGACACAATCGCCGCTTTTGAGCAAGTTATAAGACAACATAATGTCACCAAGGGGAATGGAATTCAGTGAATCTTTGACAAAGATCCACAAACCAAAGCTTTCTTTGTGTTTATTATGAAGGCTACTCAGTTTGTCAAATGTATTTACATGAATCAACAATTTGTGAAGCACCAACTACACTTGGCTATCATTCTCATGAAGGCTTTATTTTAAAAAGAAATGGTGCTCCGTGTTGTTAAATAAACAATGTTCGAACTTGAATGAATCAAAGCTTTCCAAATCGCTATGTTGGGCGTGGATAAAAACAGGTCCTATACTCTTAAGATCGTCAGATTTGAATTGTCTCAATTTCTTTACCACACTTTCTAATGAAATCAAGAACAGCACAAAAAAAAAGTGGGCCTAGTATAGTAAAGTATAGAATTTAAAGGACGCATACCCTATTTTGTTTAAAGGGAGAGCGTTAATTTTTTTTTAAGGACAAACATCCTAATTTCATCCATCCGAGATTCAAACGCTAACCTCCCCACCACCAAAATACAACAACATATCAGATTAACGTCATGCTGACTGAAGCCGGTTTAACCAGTTTGGTTTGACGATGACGGGGAGGTCTATATTCAAATTCCGGGTGGGTATAGTGAGGTATTTGCTAAACTGTTTCCCACGCTTCCTCCATTATATATGTGAGTACATTTACTCCCAATTCTATCTTCTCCATCCCTACCAAATAATTGTGTGGTTAGACGCATATAGCCCGGATGGGTAGTAAGACCCGAGGGGAAAATAATTGTATCATCTACATTTAATACCCGCCTAGGTGGCGTAGTTAGCTAACATGCTTGTTTCCTGTTGAGCTAGACTGCTGAAGACGGGGAGATAGAGGTTTGACTCTTGGTCGAGTGAACTGAAGGTGTTTTTTACCAAACGGTATTCTACTCTCCCTCCAAGTAAATGCGGGTTCAATTCCTCTAAATTCAACCTTCCTTATTTCTAGCCCATTATCTTAACTAATAAATAAGCGTATAATTTGAACGGGTAGTAAGAAGTGGCGCAAAAAAGAACAACATATAATTAATTTTTAAAACTTTTTCTTTGAACACCATAGCTGTTAAAAGTTGAATCTGAAGTGCAAATGATAGGAACGTTAGTCAAAGGAATTGAACGCGAATTAGTGTGACGAAAGGGCTGTACAAACAACCCTGGTGTCATAGATCACGTGTGACCACCGGTGCGGATCTCATTTAAATCATATTGCAGCCCGTATACAGTTTGGAAGAAATTAGTTAGAGTTCATATCTTTCCCGCCATCTTTCTTCATTGTTTGATTTCGAAAGAATCTCGCTGCGCTTCCTTTTGACCGCTCCATTGTTAATGTCGATTGTTTTCAAAGGACTGTAACAATATAAATAATTGAAACCGTAATTATCTCCAATGGAAGACAATGGATAAGGGATCCATAGTTCCAAACTGGTTTCTGAACGCCATGTTACACCCTATGAGAAATTACACAATATAATAGATGTACCGTATAGTCGGAATAAGAAAACATTAGAGTCCATCAAAAGGAAGACCAAAGTGTTTTAAATGCACAGTACACTAAGTTGTATTTTTTGACTATTTTTGTACCCATTTAAAAAAAGAATACGTTACAAATAACTTCGTTTAAGAGGTGAATATGGTGAAGTTAGTTTTATTTAAAGTGTACCCACATTCACTTAAATTAAGACTAGTAAAACTACAGCTATGATTACCACATTACCGGCACAGATTTATCTGATAGCCAAACCCTTCCTTCACCTTTTACAAGACGTGTATTAATCACAACTTTTGAATGTGTGGGATGCCAGGTCTCCACCGTGGTTCGGATCCCACGTTAAACTGTAGTTCCTCCATTTCAACTCACAATCACCCTACCATTACACATTAACGTAAGTGCGTATAACCCGAACGGGTAGTAAGACGTGGTGCTTTTAATAATAAAGCTCTTAAACATACATAGATTCGAAGCTAGATATTCCATCACCAGCATTCTAGTCTATTATGAGCCTAGTGTCTAAGGCTATAGCGAGATGAGCTGTAAAATACTGCCAAAAATGTTAGTAAAATGAAGATGCTACAAATTGTGGGTGGCCAGACGACGGCGGTAGTGCTGCTTCTTCACGTTATACTAGCAACAAGTAGCTTTCGTGTGCAGCTGGGAAAGTTAAATAAAGGTGATGAATCCTAATACCAAATTGCATTTTGCGTGTTACTTGTCTGATGTTGGCGTCGCCTAAAAAAAGAAAGAAAGTGGTGGATTCATTCAGTCATTAATAACCGAATAACACATGGGTAATTTATACTTCATGAACAACTGAAACTTTAGCCACCTTATAATAAAATTCTTTGAGTATTATTGAATGTCAATTATTTTGTTTGGCTATCAAATGGTTTTTTCCCCTTCAAAACTGAATCCATCCCAAGCATTTCCACTACGCTAGACCAACACTGAAACTTCAAATAGCGGTTTTTGTGTTCTCCACACTTTATATCACCAGACGGGAATATTTCTGTACCTTAGTAATAAGGTACTCACTACTGAATAAATATCCATTTTGGAACCAAATGGTAAATAAAATAAAAATGGCACAGGAGGCAGGGATATAACGCCGCTACACAATACTGCACGTGTGGCCATTCTGTAAACTGTCACCAGAATAATGGGTCCAGGCCAATGCGTCTGCGACACGATTTTGAATTGAATTCCAATTTCAAACTAAGCAGTATTTGACAGTGTTGTTTAACCGGCCCCATTTTAATCTATTGGGTGCATTTTCATGCTTTATTTTACTGCTGGTTTTGGCAGTAGTTATTGTTCATAGCTAGCGGAGTACATGAGCGTGGAACGAATCTTGGATAGATAAATGCTAGACTATTGACGCGACAACCCAAAGTTCCTGGGTTTGATTACCATGTTCGGGTGTTAATTTTCAACTAATAGAAATATGTCAGTAACGATTTAATCCGTAACCTAATATAATTCCATCTCTATTGTTAAATTAATATAAATGCAACTTATATAACAATTTTTGAACAATATACATACATATATATAAAACTTCTTTTATTTTCATAATAGTGGTAAGCAGAAAGAAAAATATATCCCAAAGCTTTTCCTTCATCACATAATTTCTCAAATATTTTTATATAATTCAGAAATACAAATTTAAAAGAGAGACTAATAGCAAAAAAAGTATATACACCAGACATCACAACATTTAAAAAAAATTACTTTTTAAGTTATTTAATTTGCTTTTACAGAACAGTTTGATTATATCAATACTACAAATTATAAATTATCTTCAATTTAGAATAAACACATTAATCAGCTTCGGCCGTTAATTTATAACTGTGAAAGTGTAATCCACAGTTAATCAGAGATACTTTTTTTTGGATCGGGGCCCTTAGCTAAGTAGGCAGTCAGGCTATAAGGTATTGGACAACAGCACAACTATTTTGCTTCATAGAAAAGGAGAAAACAGTCTAAACTTGCCCTTGAACAAGGCTGTAATTCAATTTATAGTTAAAAACACTGCGTTTCACAAACAATGCCATCCATATAATTCGGTACAGAGGTCATGTCACAGCCCAGGAAAATAATAATAATACCATCAAGTTAATACTAAGGTGTATACAAACGTAAAAACGCTTTGTCTATGAATAACACTTTTACCATTATAAAAATACTGTTAATGTGGGAATAATCCTCGCTGTCACCACACCAAGTCTTGGTAGGTTGCATTCTGCCTCGTCATAATCATCAACAGGTAATTTATTTGTTTCACGTGGAGTAGAAACAATGGACAGCCTGGAGAACAGTTTTACTGATCGTAGCTGGCAAGGAGTAGAAACAAGGAATAGCCAACCAGATAACAGTTGTAATTATTGTAACCAGGCAGGAGTAGAAACAAGGAATAGCCAACTAGATAACAATTGTAATTATTGTAACTGGGCAGGAGTATAAACAATGAATAGCCAAGCAGAGAACAGTTTAATGATTGTAACTGGGAAGGAATATAAACACGGAATAGCCAACCAGATAACAGTGTAATTATTGTAACTGGGCAGGAGTATAAACAATGAATAGCCAAGCAGAGAACAGTTTTACTGATCGTAGCTAGGCAGGAATATAAACAAGGAATAGCCAACCAGATAACAGTGTAATTATTGTAACCGGGCAGGAGTAGAAACAAGGAATAGCCAACTAGATAACAATTGTAATTATTGTAACTGGGCAGGAGTATAAACAAGGAATAGCCAACCAGATAACAATTGTAATTATTGTAACCGGGCAGGAGTAGAAACAAGGAATAGCCAGGAAGATAATAGTTTAATGATTGTAACTGGGAAGGAATATAAACAAGGAATAGCCAACTAGATAACAATTGTAATTATTGTAACTGGGCAGGAGTATAAACAATGAATAGCCAAGCAGATAACAGTTTAATGATTGTAACTGGGAAGGAATATAAACACGGAATAGCCAACCAGATAACAGTTGTAATTATTGTAACCGGGCAGGAGTAGAAACAATGAATAGTCAGGCATAGAACAGTTTAATGATTGTAACTGGGAAGCAATATAAACAAGGAATAGCCAACCAGATAACAGTTGTAATTATTGTAACCGGGCAGGAGTAGAAACAAGGAATAGCCAGGAAGATAATAGTTTAATGATTGTAACTGGGAAGGAATATAATAACTGGGAAGGAATATAAACAAGGAATAGCCAACTAGATAACAATTGTAATTATTGTAACTGGGCAGGAGTATAAACAATGAATATTCAGGCAGAGAACAGTTTAATGACTGTAACTGGGAAGGAATATAAACAAGGAATAGCCAACCAGATAACAGTGTAATTATTGTAACCGGGCAGGAGTAGAAACAAGGAATAGCCAGACAGAGAACAGTTTAATGATTGTAACTGGGAAGAAATATAAACAAGGAATAACCAACTAGATAACAATTGTAATTATTGTAGCCGGGCAGGAGTAGAAACAAGGAATAGCCAGGCAGAGAATAGTTTTACTGATTATAGCAGGGCGGGCCCGGCAGATATCCGTTTTACCGATTGTTTAAGTTGGCCAGACTTCCAAATCTATTGATCTACTCCAGAGCAGGAAAACCATTTGCGATCTACTACGGAACCACAGGATGATATAGTTTGTTTCATTGGTAAAAAGTAACTATACCTACTCTTGTGTTTTAATAGTAAAATTAAGTATCTTCCCACTAAAAATATGACTTTGAAATTGATGCATGACCCTTATAAATAATCGGGCACAAACGAAGTCAAGGCTGTAAATGTTCATCAGTCGGACAGCTTCGATATTAAAATTTGTATAATCTTCATTTTTGAGAAATAGCTGTAAGCCCTCTCTTTTATTTTAATTCTATTAATACTTTTTAATCGCTCTCCAAGGAGGTTGACCAAACAGACGGCTGCGTTCGATAGCAATCGACTGTTTGGCCACCCCTGGTCGGAGACGTCACTCTCGTGTTAAACTAGACTGTCAAGGGCAAGGATATCGGGGTTTGAATCCCGGTCGAGGGAATATAAGTTTTTTCCCCATTTTGGTTTACCACTCTCCCTCCACGCGAATCAGGGTACACTTCCTCTAAACTCAACCTTACTCATCCTTAACCAACTAGCGTAATTTTATTGTGCATATGCGTATAATCTGAACAGATAGAAAGAAATACGCAGAGCTAAAATAAATAATCGATTAATATTAATAAAACTATCAATCAAAAAACCACAAGACGGAATAAGATTGTAGCAATATGCTCTCATTTAACTATTAGTTATCATGATTATACCTAGGAATTATGTAAGTGGAACTGTGTGTCGGCTGAAGCCGGCTGTTTTCGTGGTATCTTAAGTCACGAATAACTCGGTATGACACGCATCGGTGGAATACATGTAGTCTAAGGCTCACCTACTATTATTTGTGATTTTTTTTCAGGGAGGTATGGGATCGAATATAAGTGGAGGCAGGTTTAACTTTAATAGTTTCCCACTCTCCCTCCATGCAAATTCGGGTTCTTCTCATCTCAATTCTACCTTCTTTATTCTTACCTCACTAAATTAAAATGCGTGTAGCTCGAGTGTGTGTAAAGACACGGTGGATAATCAACATTTAGTTGATAATCAAATTTACCTTTTCCCAACCATTAAAAAACCTCCATGGCGTCAGCCCTCAATCAAGCCCTACCAACTGAGTGGCCCCCATTTGTAGACGAAGATAGTGCCAACTTCTGCTGATATAGCGTGTCATGTGGCCAGCACAAAAAACCCTAATTAATATCAATATGTTAGATCAAACTCCCTACTTTTTCATTCAAGCAGCTCCTCATTGGTCCTCACAAGTCTGAGTTGACCCTGTTCCAGATCCATTGCTTCACAGAAAATACGGAAAATCAAACATTTTATTTAGTTATGTATTATTATCATAATACCATTAATGAATTAGTATTACAAGGAACGTACTTGGTAGAACGACAATTGATTGATTGATACACTTCTTTAGTCAATTAAACAATATAAGTTATGAATTTAAGGGATTAGTTTATTAAAAGAGAGATTGTTAGATCAAGAAAAAGAATTTAAACAATAAGTCAGTTAACAATATGAATTGATGGAGATAACAAAGAATTAATTATTCTAAGAGAAAGAAAAAAATGGTTAAGTCAGGAATTAAATCACTTACAAATACATAACCATCTTCCTAAGAATCACCTCAGAAATTGTTAAAGAGCAAATTGACTTTATAAATAAGTAAAACTTCAGCAAGATCCTATAAAGCGAAAAAAATTTTGGATAATTTACTGAAAACTAGAAAATTGTAAATAGTAAATGACTGGGATGGAGCTGTTGATACAAGATTGAGGAACAGAAATAAATAATTACATGAATGATCAATTTAATACCAACCTAAGAAAAAGTTAACAAGGAATATTTACACAGATACTAACAATTAATAGGATTACTAAAAGGTGATTGATAGTAAGCTAGCAATTTGACAGGTAGAGTACTTATTTTGTGAAAAAATTACATATGAGAATTGTTGATGAGATAATTAATTACATATGAAACATATTAAAATTAAAATTAAAATATACCTAATAACATAGCCCACAAAGTTAAAATAAGTGATTAAAGTATTATTTAGAGCTTATTATCTGGGTCAAGAGGTTAAAATGTTTGTGTTAACAACTGAAAGAATTAATTACAAAATGGTTGTAGTAGCAGATGTGACATACAGGTCAATCAATATTGATTTATGATATGTTGAATAATATAAATGGTTTATATATAAGATATTGAATGTTATAAAAGAAGTGTAGATGAAAATTGTTACTTTGAAAAATACTAATTATAATGTTACTTGAAAGATAGAATTAAAGAGTCGTTCCTTATCTGTTGTAATGATTCCACTCCTTAAAAGCTTGTTATGCCTCTGAGTTGTTAATCCATATATAAAGTAGCCCCATGGCTTCTTTGGTTCAGACTGACAGCTCACAGCTGACTTCTGACAGTCATCATTTAGGTATGTACCTAAATTTTGACTGCCAGAAGTGAAAGCTGCTAAACACGTGTTTTTTTTCAGATCATATAGCTAGGCGTGGGGATACATAATTTTGTCTGGTAACTTTTCAAAGCCATCAGTTGTAAGCTGTGAGCTGTCAGCCAGCACCAAAGACGTCATGGAGCTACTGTATGCAGCGTAAGCGGTGCTCATCTTTAAACAACTATATAAGGAATTGCATGTCATCTGTAATTGGCTAATTTAGCTTCCTGTGAAGTCACGAATCAAACGGTATGGACTTGATTAACATGTTAAAGCCAACATTTGTTAAGGTTATGAGGGAATGCTGTGTTCTGCACACTTTTGTTTCAAAATTGAATTCCAGGTAACTGATATTCGTCATGCGACCTTTCATATAGCACGAAGTTCCACATCCATCCGTCCGCTCTCACGGCGTTTCAAAACGTTCACCACGTGTTTTACAACATCCCGCTTTGAGGGGGAGAGGGGGCGAACAATTCAAGATGAAGTAACAACGCGATAGCTATTAATTAACTATGATTAGTAATAATTTAAGGTTGGATAAAATTAATGGAAAGTGAGCTAGAATCTGTATTCAAACCATTTTTCTTAGCACCGCCTCTTAAAACCCGTTCAGCCTATTTGCATATATACTAACTACGCTAATGGTTATATTTAGAGTAAGTGTACCCGCATTTGTTTAGAGAGAGAGTGGAAAACAATTTGTAGAAAATCACCCTCAGTACACCCGACAAAGACTCGATTATTCATTATAAATACTCGTATTTAACTCTGAACACTTCGTATGAATGTCTTGTTATACTAAATTTCAGCTCCATACATTAACTATAGTCTGATTTTGGTATGACGAACACGAGAAGTTAGTTACTGAAGTTACTAAAACAATTTTAATATTTTCATAATTCAAGTCATACTATGCTATCTATAGCCATCACTTTTTATAGATAATATCAATACATACAGAATAACACAAAAAACAAAGTAGAATGTTAACAAAGCTGGTCGCAAGGAAGTATGTTTAAATTTCCTATAATGTTATTCCAACCAAAATCAGGGTGTAAGTTACCTTAACAATGGTACACAAAAATAATTAAATATCAAGTTTGATCTCTTATAACTCGTGAGCTGTATTGATTTGAAATAATTTAATCACTATCCATAACTTATTATTATACACTTATTAAAATTGTGTGAGAAAATGTTTACTGCCGAATATCTTTAAAAGAGCCTTGAAAGCCACGCTGTAAAACTAAACCTCCTCAATTCATTCGATGTAGAACTACCGTAATCACGGATTCCAGAGGTGGATTCAAGGGATTGCAGTAATTAAGAGCCCATATCTGTACCTATTAATCTTGTTAGTGTGTATATATATATATATATATACATACATACATACAAAACTAAGCTCGGAACAGAAAACGCATTGAAATGCAGTTTACTACATTCTTCATTTGACAACAACGAAATTGAGATCAGTTTAAAAGTTATATTTCACTTTATAATAATAATTATAAATCTATTCTATTGAATTAAAAAAATGGTCACATTGTTTCACTCGCCTCAATTCCGCTGTTTTATAATGGAAACTACAGAAAACCGACATGATATTCTCTCAGGTTCAGGCCGGTTGGGCTAGAAGCAAATCAAATCTACTAGTTACGCTAGCGGGATAGGGATGAGGAAGGTTTAATTTAGATAAAGTGTAACCTAGTTTGCTTAAAGGGGGTATGGAAAACCTTTTAGGTAAAAAAATAACTTCGGTACAACCTATCGTGATTCGAACCCTGATCTCCACGTCATCGGTAGTCCAGTATATTGTGAGAGTGATTCCTTAGACCAGGGGTGGGCAACCTTATTGATATCGTGGGCCATATGAGTTTAAAAAAATGGAACAGTATTGAAGAAAAAAATATTGATCAAAAAACGTTGATTTTATATTTCTCATGTAGTAATTAGTTATTATTGTGATGTACCAATAAAAAGATGACATGTCATTAAAATCCAGGCCTTGCTAACTCCTATGTTAAGGATAAGGAAGGTCAAATGTTAGAGGATGTGCATCGCATTTGTGGGGCAAGATAGAGTAGAAAACTATCTAGGAAAAACCACCCTTAATATACTCGGCCGCGATTCTAAACTCGATCTCTTCATAATCGACAGTCTGGTCTGCCGTTGAGCTAACGTTGTGTCCTGGCACACTGGTGTGCCCTGGTGGTGAAGGTATGACTTGGAGTCACATTCCAGAGCAGCACGCATCGTTGTTCAGTAAGAACACGAATGAAGTTGGCACGAGTGGCAACCGTGCGTCATCCGCATTTCTTAATTACTCGTGCTTACTAATATATTTTAAATACATCTGACAAAACTAAAACCTTTCGCACGGATTTAAAGTTATGGTTTACCCAAATTACGAATGGTTTGAACGAAGTGTTTCCAAATGTAAAAGAAGCGGGCACAGAAAAAGAACTTCAATCTCTAATAACAGATCATTTAAAGCTACTTCAGGATGAAATTAGTCTAGCTAGATTTTCCTGACTCTAATTTGCCGTACAACTGTTGCACTGGGTGAATAATCAATCTATACTTCCGTGGCACGTACCCAAAACAAAATATCGTTCCGTGAAAATGTTAGACTTGTTAAGTGTGCCATGAACTTAAAAAAAGTTGGTGGAACACTGTTCTAGTCTATTGTGAGAATGATGCCTTAGACCATGCAGCCACCGAAGTGGATATACGATTTGTTAGTTCCTTATAAGGTCCAATTTACATAGGAAGGTTCGTTTAGAAAATACAAACATTTGTTTTAGTGGCCAAAACTGATATTACAGGGTAGCAGAAACAACTAGACGAGCTATGCTGAGGAAAGTGATGGACAACGTGCTGAGGTTTGCATCACGTCCGGTGGAGCTCATCTGAGTGATAAAAATCGAATAAGTGTAATATGTAGTGTACTTTTATTTTGTTTGTGATTATTTACTTTTCAGTTTAAGTGTTAATTTTCACGTTACAAGTCATCTAATTTTTTCAGCGCCCCCCCCCTCCCCCCCACCGCTCTTCATACTCTGTATCTTGTTATATTATTAGTGCTATTTTATAGGTAGCATGTTGATAGTGTATTTAAAAATAGACAGCTGCAGATAGGCTGACCTAAATAATCAAAATTCTCAACGAACGTAACCGGTTGAGACCAAACCCACGCATGCTTGGTGGGTGAGACTCACGCAGAGTGGCCTTGAATCTTCGGTGAGCTCCAGGCTAGATAACGGATAAAAAAAAAGAGGTGAAGGATTGGGATCTTAAGTCGGGAGATGAACTCACTGACAGAGCGAGGTGACCTAGTGAGTTGTCGAACCAAGGTCTGCGACAAAAGAGGGTGTGTGAGATGGGGAGAGAGAGTAATTAGGGAATGGGCTTGGCCAAGTGGAAACTTTCTTTTGTCTTCAGCCAGCATCCAACAGTGGCAATTACTATATCTGATTACCAACACTCCCTCCTTGCCAAGGAAGAATTAGGTGAGTGGTCAGCACAACTGAGTGCCCCCCGAGAAGCAGAGATTTTCAACCCGGCAACTTTGGCGATGAGATATCTACAATGGAATTCTATATCTACCTACTGCAGGTTTTTATTTCTTATTTACCGTCTGGACTATCAGTGTTGAATCCAGTATTGGGGAAGGGGGATTGATAAGGTATAATCTAGAGGAAATTTACCAGAATTTGTATAGAAGTAAAGCAGGAAACCATCCAACGAAACATACACTCAGTAAACCCTCTTGGATTTGAGACCAAGGCTAGTCTAATAGCTCTTCAAATATTCTTATAAAGTTATTTAAAATGAGTTAATATCACGGTTAAACACATTTTTTATGTTCATAAAACTAAATATTTATATATATATATATATATATATAAAACTAAATATATATATATATATATATATATATATGGTTTGTAAGGAAAAAAGAATCCTGTTGGAATCTTTAAACTTTATTTTAGCGTTAACCATATTTTGAAATAACCCATCGTAGAGTTAAATATTTCACTAGAACTGAACATCAACGTGGCAATTTATTGCTTAAGGAGGCGGCCCCCTTAACCTTTATAAATATTTATTGCATTTTTCCCCTTGAAGGTGTTACTATCAATGTTTTTTGTTTAAGTTAATAACAAACAATAGAATAATTGTCTAAGATATTGACTTAGACAATTTAATAAATTTTACTTCTTTAAAAGTGCGTAGCTATTAAAATATTTATTATATTATTTGAGTTGTTCATTATATTTTATAATATTCAACAAGTTTTTATTTTTAAATACTCATTTAAAAACGAAAATAAGATATGGCATACTGGACTAGTTCAAAATTCAGCTAGTCCTTAAGGGGCACACTGGTTGGAAAAATATCGCCACCCCTGCCTTGTTGGCCAACAATCATCGACAGTGTAAACCTAGGTTTTGACCACTGGGCCACTGCTGAGGATCACCGTTTACTGTAAAGAACTCGCCTCGTTCGTTAAGCTAGAGTTATCTCGTAGAATCATGCAAGCGGATTTGAAACACACATAATAGCATCCCAACTGGACAGGAGGCTTTTACTGTTACAACACGTCACACAGGCAAGAACATCAATCAATGTCCAGTGCTTGGTCACTGGAAAATGTTTCATGTTCTAAGGAACCCGTCTCGTCTCCCAATAATGGAGCGTTTTACAATCGGGATGCTGCACTAGTTTGGAGAAAAATAAAAAATAATTTATAAAAAGATATTTAGGATTAAAAATAAATATTATTTAAATCCATTATCAACCTCATTTTTAAAAACATAACATTTATTAGAATCTTAGCCATTTAACTTTTTTTTCAAACTAATAACATCTTTCGTTGAAAAAATAATGGTGTGCCTGGACGATTTTGTGCCTTGTTCTGTGTGTCGTGAATTGAAAAGACCGTTTTAAAAAATACAAATTTTACTTTTTGCAGTGAGCTTTGACAACATTTTACCAAATTATTAATGGTTTTTATTGATTATTGATAATATCTATCAAAAGTGACATGGCTTGATGTATGACTATGTGAAAGTAAATCTTATATATATATATGTATATGTCAAATAATGGGCTATCTATGCAAATCAGGTTATAAATCATCTATACAGCTGGAGACACGCTTTGGCATTCAAATGGTCTGAGGCAGCGGCCAGAAACCCACGGATATGGATCTGGCCCACCAATTGATTTTATCTTACCCTCTAAGGACTTAGCAAACAAAGATTTGTGTTCATAAAAATAGGCTATTAAGTAACATACATTATATACCTGATCTCTTGGGTGTGGACTGATGAATGTAAATTTTATAAGGCATTTTTGGGTCACTTTTTTATAATCTAAGAATTTTAGCTCATATTTTGTTGGTTTGCTTTTTTGGGGCTTTTTTAGTGATTTTTAGACATTCACGTTGACTATATATTCTACTATCTTCTATCAATATTTTATAAATGTATACATTTTTCAATACACAATTGTTGAAATGAGAAAATTATACAGTCGATGAAATTTGTATACTCTTTATTTAATTATTTTGTAAATCAATATTATAATTAGCAGAATATTGTTAGAGGCCTTTTTTTACCAATAAATTTTACTCCACATTTTGTAAAACACGTGTTTGATTTGGTAGTGTCCATTTATTACGACTCTTTGTTCATAATTTTAGGTCATTTTATGGTTCATTTTTTTGATCAATTTTAGGTAATCAAACTCCGGTCCCTGGTAATTAGTACATATGCGTACAACCCAAACGGGTAGTAAGAAGTGTTGCTGAAAAATAGGCTCGGCTTGGTGGACTATCCATACACGGGTTTTTGGATCTGAACCAGATCATAGCGTGCTCAGTACCTTAGTCGCCTGTCACCGCGAACATCGCAGGCAAGGCCGTGGGAACATTATGCCAGTGAATGGCTGCATTTCGTCACAACTCTTTGGGTGTTGAAATCGTCCCCGAGCATCGCGACGAAATCAAAGATACACCGGCTTCAAGGCATGGTGGTCGGAAAGAGATCGCACTCCACTGTGGAACCCATACCCTTAGATTAAATAAATAAAACCCTACGTCTGGTCCGACACCTTAGCTCAGTCGGTAACGTGTCTGTCTTTCGAGCCGAACGTTCTGGGTTCGGTTTCCGACACGGCCGATAGCTTTATCATTAGTGAAATGTGCGTTTACCGTTTCCCAGTTATAAATTAATGGTCGGAGGGTGGTTGTAGAGTCTGTTCTATTTTGAATTTATTTTATAGGTTGTGTGCTGATACGATCAGTCGGTTCAGAAAATGCACGTTAAATACCTTGAATAAAAAATACTATATACTATATATGTGTTTTTTATCACAATGTTTTTCTAGCCGTTCGGGATATAAGCATATAGATTAAATATGATAATATATTATGAATGAAGGAGGTTGAAATTATAAGAAGTGTACCCACCTTTGCGTGGAGAAAGAGAGAGAGAGTGAAAAACCATTTAGGAAAAACACTCAGTACAACTGATTTGGGTTCGAGCCATGATCTCCCCATTGTTTGCAGTCTAGTCTATTGTGAGAGTGACTGACGCCTTAGCCATTTCAACCACAGAGGCGGGTGCATGCTATATTAGGCAACTAATAATAAAAAATAAAACCCCTCTATCACGATAATACAAGTTTTAAAAATTGAATATGACTTATATCTTATTTATTATTTTGACCACAATTTATGATGTCGTTAAATAATAATTTAACATCTTAGCCATATTGAATTATCAAATTTAAATAAACGTTATTAACAGCCTAACCTAAGAAGTAGGGATGAAGAATGCTATTTTTGTGAATACTATTATATGATATTGGAGAGAGGTAATGGGACCTCTAGCAAGGAAAGAAGATGAAGTTTCAGGATCTAAAAAAAGGAATATCCTAATAGGCCATGGTGGAGGATTCAATTTTGACAAAGCAACGGATCTGTCGAGAGAAAAAAAAAACACAAAATAGTAATAATCAGCATATTTAAGGTCTCCCCTAGATTTACAAGAAGAAATCTTCCGCTCAGACATGGGGACTAGTCCAAAAGAACAAATAAGTTAATACGAAGCCAATCAACATGTATTGATGATGATGATGATAATGAAAGGTGATGACGAATCTCGTGCTTGTTTCCATAGGCAACGACATTAGTAAACAGTTTACTCCAAGTTAGTTCCTCTCACGTGTACAATTAAGAATATTCCCAGGTATCTTAATATAGTGCTCAAATAATTGCTTAATCACTCTGCGAAACAAAACAAACAGCTCTGTGGCAACACTGTTTGTATATATTTTAATTTGTCCTTTTATCCCCGTGGTTTTCGTGAGTGTAGTAACCAGGCAAGGGTCGGTTCCCAAGATCAACTTGACAAAGCACCGAGACAATAAGTGCCTCCAAGATAACAAGGGAAAGTGCACTAACAGGCTAATGCAGTCACATGGAGTCGAGGTCTGTCACAAGGGAATTATTGAGCTTTTATTCTTGTCTTAAGAATTCAGGGGTCGCCAAACCTTCGATCGCGAGCCACCGGTGGCTCGCGGTGGCATTTTCGGTAGCTCGCATGAGAATTCCTCATCGAAGGGTGTGAAAAACAAATACAAAAGACGCAACACAGATGGACATCTGGATATTCGGTCGGGGGCAACAAGTTACTCCACAGACATTAAGGACGTTGCCTACCTATGACGTCGTGGTAGGTAAAGAAAGGAATTCCCACATCAATGAATTTACGTTTTTATTCAGCGAGTTTTAAAAATATAACGTTGAAACAAAAACCTTAAATTCTTCAATAATTATAAAAATAGTCCTACGTAATAACTAAATTACTATTTTAACTTTAAGTAGTATTTTTGTAAACTATATTTTTTTTATAAATCATCAATAACTCCGGCTTTTAGGCCTGGTCAAGAAAATGTCCTGTAGAACAAAGTTCTTGATAGCATATGTCTATCTAGAATAGGAAACAAGGAAATGGTAATTTTAAAAAGCAAGTCAATGTTTTCAAGGCGCAAATCGTGTAGTGGCTGAAAACTCGCCAGAGAGGAAGTGACATCAATAATTTTTTTTAAAGTACTTGCATAATGATTTGTTCATTTTATACCCTCTCTTTCTATTCCATACAATGGTATCTAACTAAGTGTGTTAGCGCTTAGAGTGCTTATCTGCAACTCGCTTCGCAAAATTACTCCGAAATTTCCAAGTAGGCAACGTCATTAAATAAAATGTGGACAGAAGGGAGTGTCATTCTTCTTAGTAAGTCATACACCAAATGATTGTTGAAAGTTCGTCTTAGCACAAAAAATGTGTTTACTCTCTTACATTACATTACTTAATTACATACTTAATCTATAAAAATATGAGCTCAAAAGTTCATTGCCACATTCACAAAAATACGTCACATTTACCTATCTCGAGCTAGTTCTATCCAGTCCACCTCATTACACCCCATCTATTTCAGGTCCATTCTGCGTCTTAAGTCTTCCCACTTGTTTCCTCTCTTTAGGTCTTGCAGTCAATATCTTGAACACATAAGGACATATACATATTATGTTAGCTACGAGGCACTAGACATAAAGGAAATTTTGTAAAAAGTAGTCAGAAATTATCCTTTATATGGTGATTATTCTATAAAATATCACTATTTCTTTCTACCCGTTGGAGCTGTACGCATGTATATTAAATATTAGGTTATCTTGGTAGGAATGAGGACGTTATAATTTTGAAGGGACGTACTCAAATTTGCATGGAGGAAGAGTGGTAAGCCATTCAGGAAAAACACTCGCAGTACACCTAACTGGGATTCGAAACCCTATCTCTCACCACTGGCATTCCATTTCAATCTGAGAGTAACACGTTAAGCCATGTGATGTGGTGTAGGAAACTCCATATTCATTTATAAAATGTATAATATTTAAACCTCAGAGAGTGGCTCTGGAAGTATAATGTATAGAGTATATTGGGAGGGTTATACTCAATTAAAAGTATAGACTACGTGCAGGGTTTAATTTAACAGAAAAAAACCCAGTTGAAACTCCTGTTATTATGTTTTTGGAATCAACTGTAATTTGTTTTATAACAAAAGTTCATACCACGTGTGAAACATGCCTACTCATCTAAGCACATCATCTCCAACAGAAGACTTCCTATCCAACGGAAGACGGACGATGATAAAATAAAACGACGACCTAAATTGAGGCTATGTTTGCTCGGGACCACTACTCTTAACATGACTTGGGATAATTCCTTCTACCTTCGTAACTTTCTTTGTGTATTATTGTTATGTTGGTAGCACCACTTCTTGACGTTATGTCATGGAACATACGTGTCTTGAATACGAATAAGTTGAAACTCTAGCTTAATAGACAGTCCCCCTCTTTTCATACGTAGAATTCTTTTGATTAAATTAGCCTCAGTCAAAGGATTTAAATTGGAATTTCACAGCTAATGTTGTAGAATACTGACACTCTGATCATTTAACATTTAGAAATAGGTTTGTTTGAAAGAAGATTATACATCACTAAGACAAGTTGAGTGATCAAAGAGATCATATCTAGAGAAGATGTACGAACTATCAGACTGTCACACAATGAACTAAAGCATAGTACTATTACAATTGTTAGAATTTCTAACTATAATAATAGTACTATAGAATATTTTAGAGTATATAAAACATAATTATTGTAAAATAGCCAACATTTAAATGGTAATTACATACATACATATATATATATATATCCGCCTCAGTGGCGTAGTTGGCTAACGCGCTTGTCGTGTTGAGCTTGACTGCTGAGGATGGGGATATCGAGGTTCGGGTCTCGGTCGGGTGAACCGGGGGTGGTTTTTTCTAAATGGTTTTCCACTCTCCCTCCACGCAAATGCGAGTTCACTTCCTCTAATTCAACCTCCCCATTTCCTAAGCCATTAGAGTAATTAGTACTTAAAGCGTATAACCCGAACGGGTAGTAAGACGCGGTGCTAAATATTAATTAATTAATTACATATATATAATATAATATTAGTATTAACTATTGGTACCACCTATCAAAAGAAAAATAAATATGTCTTGGTGTATGAATATATAAAATAAAATTTTAAAATGTTTTGAACGTTTGGACTTTTTTATTTTTATAGTAAGCCTCCAAAGTCCTCCAAAGTCACTGCAAAGAAGCAAGAGAGATTATACAGAAGTTTAATTTCTCTAATCATCCATGTCTGGTCGAGGAGGGTCGTATACAGTGGTCCAGCAAGGATAATTATACAGGAGTTTTCACTTGTCCACTAGTTATTGTTTAGCCTGAGATTGCTGAGGCCAGGAGGATTGTAAACAATAGTAAATAATAGTCAACAACAGTTTATATAAATTACAACTACGCTCTTAATATTAGTGTTTGGTCATTTATCTTTGAATATTCCTTAGTATCATTGTTAATGTGTTAGCTGAAGTTAAACCTTTTTGTGGTCAAAATCACTGAAGAAACTCGTGTAAACTGTTTGGATTTTAATGGGACACTAAATCTCTTACACACAATAGTACCATGGAAGGCTCACATGTACTTTGGTTCAATAACACAGACATTTTAATAATTCTAAAGTATTAATTTACATTTCCCTATTTTATAAGTTTGTTTTGAGGTGCACCTTAACAAACTTAATATCGGCTTAATTTGAGAGCCCATCTCACTGTCACTTAGCCGGGAAATTAGATAAAAGATTACGCTTGAAACGGAAAATTTATTACTATGTGATTTTATGCATTTTTTGTTGACACTATCAAAGTTGTGATCAGCTTAGGAAGTATTTTTAATTTTAAGATAACTATTTTTCCAGTTATTGGTATTCAAAACTATGGTAAAACTGTCTCACTGAACATTTAAAAAAAGTAGAATACATAAAACCACACCAAGATAAAACGTCTGGTTTGATTTGTATTACCTACTTAAAGCCTGTTCATGGTAGGAATTGTTTTCTGAAAGGCCTTTTTCCCTACCAGAAATCTATTAAATACTAGGATATTGGTAGTAAAAAGGACCTTTAAGAGAGCAATTTCTACCGTGAATGGAGTATACGTTAGGTGTTATCCGTGGGAGGAGACGGGCTTATAGATAAATATAAAATAAATTAGGGTCAATAAAGGGATCATACCGGAATAGTTTTATAGGAAGTTGATATATTAATTGAATGGAAGAGCCCAATATATTTCTGCATTCAAATAACGGGTTTTAATTTTTAAATACACACACTATTTTAGAATATACTATGTTAAGTTTAAAATGTATTTTAAAATGATTAAAGAGCAAATATGAAATATAAATATATATGCTTTTAGAGAGTAAAATTCATTTTAAAGTTATTAACTGTAATTTCCGGTACGATCATGGTAAATAACATATTTGAAATATTGATATTTGAAACGTTATTAAACACAAGCCTATCTTTTACATACAACTTCGACCATGTTGTTGATAGGAGTTCGCTATTTATTTGTAATACGGTAGTTATATTTTACTCTCCCAAAGATCGCGCGAATTTTTAAAATAGCACAGATGGATGCCTCATTAAAGCAACGTCAGACAGAACCTATCGGAACGCTACCCAAGCTGTCGGCCACTTTCCCACGGTATTTATATCGCATTACATTAAACAAGGACGAATGATGTTGCAAGATGACTTCCCAATCAAAAATGCGTTAACTCCATATTTTATCAAATGTGTTTAATAACCCATGGCATTAGCCCATATTCTAGCTATACCAACTGGGTGAATTTGATTATTACAGCAATTAATAAGAAAGGAAAATAAAATGAGCTCAGATATTAATATAATAGTATTTATATCACGATTTGGCTATTACTGATTTATTAAAATATTAATTTGTTTGTTGTTGGTGTGATTTGAACAATTTATGTTCTGATTGTGTCACAAGGACTTCTTGTTTGCTTTAATTCAAATGAATTTTTAACAAGAGATGGGTTTACTTCTTTATGTCTTGAATCCAAATATTTAATTTTCTTTCGAATATATAATTCAAATTAAAATCCTCGTATTTACAAATGTACAATTTAAGTTAAACTGAAAATATTTAAAATTTAATTTTAAAATGTTTATTTAAGTAATGGTGCCACAGACAAATTATATTTTGTTTGTAATTTCTATTAGGCTACGTCACCAACAAAAAGAAAACACTTCTCTTTGTAAAGTAATTATATTGATACAAGTTTGTCCTTTATTTTCTGTGGGATTTTGTTGCCCTTCCAACTAAACAAGTCTATATAACTGCTTTGAACAAATTGCTTAAAATTGTTATTTGAAGTCATAGTCTTTATAATTGTTTTAGAGATATTCTTTTGAGATCGAATCTCGAATCTCTCGAATGCCATAGGATTCGAGATAATCGATAACTTCATCTCTGTTTTTAACCAAATAATCGGTTTCAACCCTTTATTTATATTTTTTCCAATAGTATGAATCTATGAACCAAAATTATCTTTACTATTTTCTTAAAAAATCATAGCTCAACCGTCCCTCAATATATATAGATGTAGAATTGTTTTCAAATACATACAAAGCTCACAAATATAACCGTCACTTGATTGGTTTAACGCCATACACGTCTACATACTTTTAGATTTGAAATAATTATTTTATAAAAGCCAAGGATCCCAAGAACTTGATGTTAAGAATCATGATTTTAGGGCAACCATTTCGATTACAACATAGCTCACATGGTTTCCCAATCTCCCTCCATGCAAAAGCTAGTGCATTTAGTATAAATTATTATTTACTCACCCTTACCTCATCAGCGTAGTTAAAATTATATAAATAAACAAACTTTAGCTAAGAATGTAAAATTAAAAACAAAATTTTGTGGTAGTTCGGCTTATTAAATGAAGTCGTTTTAAAATGCATATTGTATTCTTACCTAGTATTTAATGTATCTTGACCTTAAGATTGGACACTTGGAGCACATTTTGGAAAATAAACTCTTATTATTATTATTATTATTATTATTATTAGCACCGCGTCTTACTACCCGTTCGGGTTATACGCACTTACGCTGATGTGTAATGGTAGGCTGATTGTGAGATGAAATGGAGGACCTACAGTTTAACGTGGAATCCGAACCACGGTGGAGGCCTGGCATTCCTCACATTCACAAGATGTCTTGTCAGAGGTGAAGGAAGGGTTTGGTAATCAGATAAATCTTTACCGGGACCGAGGATTGAACCCCGGCCACCAGCATAGAAGTCTGAAACCTTTCCCCTAGACCGCCAGGTCACCAACACTCTTATTGTATGCTACCAGCAATAATAACATATTTCTGTGTTATTAGTATTATTTTATAGTGTTTGATAATATCAATCAAACGTGAACATTGCAGCTAACATGACTTGACGCATGAACACGTGAAAGTAGCTCCAGTAACTTTTTCTAGCTGTCCGCCCGTAAAATAAGTGGGGTATATTTTCTACTGAAATAACATTTCATTAAGACGCACGTAGACAAAAGTCGATAGCTATTGTCATGTCTGGTTTACCAGTGATGATAAGGTTCAATTATATATATGTGTGTGTGTGTGTGTGTAATCTCCTTTCACGTCCTCCCATTGAATTGATAAATATAAAGTTTTATCTTTATTTACAATAATTTAAAAAAAATAATTATAAATGCAAATAAGGGTTTAGACTAATTATATATATATATATATATATAAATACACACACATATATATATATATATATACAAAAAGTCCATCTTTGAAAAAACCATTTACTGCTTCCCTCTGGCTTTAATGCCCATAAATTTCCCAAATTTAAGTCCCCACGGACTAAGCCGAGTACTCCTTGAGCTCTCATTTGAAGGAGTTAGCTGAACCCGGTAACTTGTGAATGTCGCTTGTATAATAATGACGCGTATTGGCCCTACCTTGGTTTAAGAACAAAAGGCTGGTGGTAGGGGGACAGGGGGGGGGGATTGACACAAACTTATCATTAGTCCCCATAAGACCTTAGCATACACACGTGAAGTCTAGAAAGTGTCGAGAAAATAACTAACATTGTCGCCTGATCGTGGCGAGATTGAACAAAACAACGGAGACTTGAACGCACGGGTAGACTGACACATACCAGTCTCGGAGGCACAAGGGGTAAAGTCACAAGTCGTTTAATACGAGGTGATCTTCATTGACTACAGGTCTCTAATGTGACTGGAAGATTAGGAAGACTGTCTTAAACTCTCGTTTTTCTTAACTCGAGCCCAGAAATACCCTATTTTTCCACTAATTTATTGAAACATATTTGTCAGGAGTCACTTGAACCACTCTCTCCGAAATAGTAAAAAATCGTAAAGTATTGTTATCTGGTATAGTATCTGTGTCCTTCCCATTCATCATAGCTCACACCTTTATCATACACATCAGTGACGTACGTATACCATTGTTTAGCTTGGGAGGTGAGGTGAGCGATTTAAACTGCTAGACACCAAGCTGATATCTGACCCACTTCAATAAAGAGAGAAGATTATTTATTAACATTTTAGTACAACTTATAGAAGTAATTATTTCGATTTCTCTTCTATATGTTGTCTTGGGATCAAAAAATATATGACTGTTATTTATAATAAGTTAAACACAAGCTAAGGATTGTCAGTCCAAAGGTAGTTTATAGGAAGTTAAAACCACAATGATAAGTTACAAATATGAAAATACCTTCAGTGCACCCACCCAAGAATCAAACTTCATCTTCACCACTCCAGGCAATCGGGAACCTTAGGCGAGATGATCACCTGTGCGGATTTCAATTGGCGAAACGCATAAAGTCAATAAAATGCATAATAAATGCACAGATATCTTAATCATTAAAACAGGAACAATCCAAATATGTTCAAAATGTGATCACCAACCTTAGTAATAATAATGATAATAATAAAGGAGTGTCAGACTTGAATCAATCTGTAGTTCAGTTTTTGGACAGGTTAGCCAGTACTATTGTATCGTTGCCCAGGGGACGGCCAAATGTACTAATCATACTTCCTTTCCATGGAGACTCTTTACATGTCCCGATGTGGCAAGAGGATGATGGCAGAGAAGAAGATGGAGTGGAGTCAATGAAGATTTTAACTTAAGCCTTATAAGCAACCGAAACATGGTGACTATGGGAGTTATTCCTTTTAGGATAAAGACTGCATCATAACCCTTGTGGCTATGAGTGTATCAGCGGGTCAGATCAAACAAGTTTTTTAAACGCTACCTTAGATGCCTCTAGCTGCAAGAATAAGGCAATATGAGTGAACATATCTCAGATACCCATTCCATAGCGTGATATCAACTTCGAGTACTTTATCGAAAAAATGTCGTACTTGCTGTTGATTGTTGAAACATACCCTTCTCAGTGGCTTAAGGCTTCACTTTCATAACATATTCGACTGCTTATGGCTTATTGAGGGTATTATAAATTCTTATTGTATGTTTCATTCTTCTTCAATGCCAATGCCGGTACATTTATACCTTCATAATCTTCTACCCCATTAGTGTAAATATGCAAACAGACCGGACTGGTAGTAAGACTTGGCGGAAAAAAAGTTTAACTCATTAAATGAGCTGATGATTGTTGATAAAATGTGTTTCAGCCGATCTCTGAGTCTTCTAGACTCGTACATATATCAAGCTCTTACAAATACAATGTTTGTTTGTCAAAAATCACCTTGATTGATCATATCAGGTAATGTTATAATGTGATTAAATAATTCCATGTGAAAATATACCGTTTATTTATTCTTTTTTTTCAGAAAGGTGGAGACAAAATAATTTGAAAAAATATTTAATTTAAGGAATAAATATAAGATGTATAAGCCAAACAAATTAAAATAGAGTGAACAAACTATGGGTGATCGTGGGACCCACAATAGGTTGCTGACATTTGGGTTTTTGTATAGTCTTTCACTATGTTCAAACAACTGAAGAACGTTTCAATTTTTACCATAAGACATTTCTCAACACCCAAGATTTTTTTTTTTACTTTTTTATTTCAACAAATATTTGTATTATTACAAAAAGTGAAATGAGAATTTTCGATTAAAAAATACCCTGTTTAGAGGGGATGGCGTAAAAACATTTTTAAATTAACATTTCTTCTCGTCTCTGAGCCATGTAAATCATGTAACACAAACCACACGTTACTCACTTGTTCGGCCAGTTGTGACCGTTCTCCATCTCATTGTAATGACCTTATCAAATAGGTCATGGCAATAATGAACTCGCGATATTGATCATGTCGGAGTATTCCCCCAATCAATTCATTCCCAAATAGGCCCGTGATTAAAGTCCGTATTGGAGAAAGAGCATACCACATGACAGATTATCTTAGTTCCATTCTTGTACGTTACGTGTCAATAGTACCGCGATGTGGCCCCTTGCCCCTTGACCGCAACCTCTGAGCAAACTCTCACGCATGCGCGCATATGGGTCATGTGGTCCCTCCACTGCCTTGTATTACACTACTTGTGGACACATCCCAGCAACAAGGAGACATGGAACAAATTTGGAATATACATGACGTAAAGCTTTAAGACCTGTACTACCTTATGGATAACACCTAACTTAGTTACTGTACGGATAACCACATAGCATAGTCATTTGTTTTTATCACCTTGTCTTACTACCTGTTCAGGCTATGCGTATGATAGTTACTATAATGGGGTAGGGATGAGGAAGGACGAATTTTAGAGGTAATCTACTCTAATTTGTGAGGAAGGAGAGTGGGGGACAATTTAGGAAAATCAACCCTTAGTAGATCCGACCGGGATTCGAACCACAATATACCCGTCTTCAGCAGGCCAGTCTATCACGAGAGCGATGCCTCAAACCATTAGGCCACTGACGTGGGTCTAAGAAAGTAAAAATTTAAAAAAATTGGAAGGTAATAATTTTATTGCGGACAACTACTAAGATAATCCTGATTTTGCTGTTGTCAATTAAAGAAAGCTTAAAATATCTCTCTGATACTTTTTTTTTTGTTCGGACGTAATCTTGTAAATAGTAACTATCCCGGATAGTTGGCCGTGAAAGGGGCTCGGAAGAAACAGATTAAATTTTTCCCTTAGTTCACCATATTTTATTGCTTGACTGGGCTGTTAATATATTCACACTAATGGGGTAGGGATAAGGGAGTTATACTTTAAAGAAAATGTATCTTCATTTACGTGGACGGAGAAATTGGTGAAACGTCGCTTAGTTTATACAGTCAGGATTTAAGCTCCGACATTCACATCACCGGAAACCCTGACAAGAATTTTACGTTTAGTTCAATCGTCCACCGTTGTAGATAGTTAATATTTAAGCTAATAAAAATTTTTATATGTTAATAAGTGCTTGAATTTTCTATTATTATTTTCAAAGTTTAATCCTTATAAATCAATTATTAATCAATATCACAATATCAGATAACTAACAACCGAAAAATGGGATCAACTAAGTTTTATTTCGCAAGTCAAGAGTATATTTGTGTCTTAGGCTCTTCTTTCACGCAATTCATAAGTAACTACGTTAGGATGAGCAGTTTGTTGTACAAATACAGCGAGCAATTTCCTTTCTTGGTACTGGCACTATTCTTTGGGTCATCCTATTAGCTATCGCATTGTCTCGTGTATCTTACTTAGCCAATCAGAATGCCCAGCTTCATATTGCACAATTTTGAAGAGAAAAAAAAGCACACATCTGAGATTTTCTTTCATGTTGATTCGGTCGCACTTGAGGTGAGATGGAAAGGGATTCGAGAAAAGGCCAGTGTTGTTGCAGTTTTATCCCAAAACTTTTTTTTCCCAAAATTATTAAAATATGTCTCCCAGTACAAGCATAGCTACCTCAAAATTTCTGGAATATATGTGTCAAGTGTGTCGTGGAATTTAATGAAAACTTTTCTCTTCTTTAAAAAAGTTTCTCATCTAATGCCGCTATGCTCATTACAGATATTCAGGAAATGTTGATTTCAACATGTGAGGGAAATTGAACTCCATCTTTGTACTAGAGCAATATTTTATATATTTTAACCAACAATTGTTTTACCATAAAAATTTCAGAAACCCCGGCCTTTTCTCGTGTCCCCTTCCGTTCCATCTTAAACCATCTGCAACGCATTATATGAAGGATATGAAACTGGGACACAGACAAGGTACACACCAGAGCCTCAGCCTTACGTATGTTTCGCTGCGCTCCTTAAGCCAGGTTGAGTCCATCAATACTGGGGTTCACTAGTATCAATGCTCAGTGAAAAAAGCAATCATGTAGTTGTAAAACGACTCCCTTTTAACATGTTCGTTATAAAGGGACCAATGTAATTGTAATTGACAGCATGAGTAAGCAACGCCATAGTGGAAATGAGCAGAGTCAGCTTACAGCCTTGCGGGGTAAACGGAATGCACCTAATCATTGATATGAAAACGGAAGAGATAAAACATATACAATAATCTTACTATACAAATAAAGCCATGGCTGGCTCTTGATTCAATATTCCGGCCTAAAAACTTCGTACCCGACAAAAGCCGATGTGGCTTCTTATGGCCTTGCGTTGATTCTTGCGCCTCCCCTGTCCAACTTTGAACTAACCTCATCTTACAAGATGTTCCCAGATACCAACGGAGTAATTGCACGTTTAAGAACAAGAACGTTCTTATTAACAACCACGTTGATGCCGATAACTTGGTATTTCACGCGCCTGAAGCACTTTTGCTCGCCTACTGGCAAGTATTTTCTAGGTGTGTGGCGATTCCTTCCATTTAACACTGGTAGCCAGACCTGGGAGCAGACATTAGGCACAACTGCGGGCCTTACGTCACCAACCACGATAGTATTCACTTTATGTAACATAAGTTAAGAGATTTTTCTGTGCTTGATCCTTTTGGGTTATACGAAACTTCACCAACTATTCTACCACGTTCAGTGGTCGAATGGTCTAAGGCAGGGGCTTCACTCATGGCGGGCAGGCCACTTGCGGCCCACCAGCTAATGAAAAATATAAAATTATTTCAACAGAAGAAATTACAAATACATATTAATATTTAATATAATTGAATAATAAAATAAATACGTATCTTAAGTTATTCTATAAGCTATTTTTGCTTTATACGCGTAGAAAAATATTACGTTTTTGTACAAATGTACCTTGAGCCGAACAATTATTATTATTATTATTACTATTAGCACCGCGTCTTACTACCCGTTCAGGTTATACGCACTTAGGCTAATGTGTAATGGTACTGCGATTGTGAGATGAAATGGAGGACCAACAGTTTAAAGTGGAATCCAAACCACGGTGGAGGCCTGGCATTCCACGAGCTGGCAAATGACTACTCTAATAGACAAGGGGAAGAATACTATTCAGGGTGCGTTCTAACATAGTCGGGAGTGTTCGTACACAATCGGGAATATTCGTAAATAGTCGGGAGTATTCGTACACAATCGGGAATATTCGTAAATAGTCGGGAGTGTTCGTACATAGTCGGGAGTATTCGAACATAGTTGGGAGTGTTCGTACATAGTCGAGTGTTTGGACATAGTCGGAAGTATTCGAATATAGTTGGAAGTGTTCGTACATAGTCGGGAGTGTTTGTATATAGTCAGGAGTGTTCGTACATAGTCGGGAGTGCTCGCGTTCACTCACCCCCGCTGAGAAACTCGGTATGCCAAAATAAAAATAATACCTATATTAAGTGTTCAATACTAATATTGTTGGTATAGTGTTGCGGCCCACGAGCCAAAAAAGGGACAGAAACTTTGGCCCTTGGACATAAAAAAAAGGTTGAAGACCTCTAGTCTAAGGTGTGACACACGCAATAAACTGGATTACCAAAGACGGGGAGAGTGGGGTATAAATTATAGTCAGGTATGCTGAGAATTCTATTTTCCTAAGGTTTTCCCCAATCTACGTCCACACAAATGGGGTACATTTCATATAAATTCTATTCTTATCATCCATAATTCATAAGTGTAATGATACTGATAGATTGAACGGGTAGTATGACATGGTGCACGCACACCATTCTAATCTGATACATTAGCCCAGTCAGTAGAGCATCTCTATAGTGAATTCAGTGTTCGATTCCCAACACGCGTGAAAAACATATATTTGTTGAAATATGTTTTGGTTTATATTTTCACAATGATGAATTAATTAACAGGAGAATGGACGATATGTTTGTTTTAGTCAGTTGAGCTGTAAGCTGTGTGCTGATGTAATCATTTGGTTCAGAAAGTGTTCGTTAAATATATCTGGTAAAAACGAATTCATTTATTCTAAAGGAGAAAGGATGATAAAATGATAACTAAGACGAGTAGTTAAAATCCTCTGAATATCTGAATAAAACAATATTTTAATGAATAACTACAATATTTGCTTAGAGAGGAGATATGTAAACAAAATTTGGAAAAATACTTGATTGAATCGAAATAAAAAATAAATAACTATAAATGGAATAGATTGTACTCAAACAAACTTCGTTCATGAAATGGATACCCTTTCCAGAAAACAGTGTGTGGAAGGACATTACATAGTTGCCGTTTAAAAAATTTGTCTGTAGAGGTTTTGACGGCACTTGTTCCCCTTCCACATACAGCGATAAACGGTTCATGCCGTAGGTTTGAAAGTTGAACGGGTTCTTGATGACGTCTCCATTGAAAGCAGCGTTTGATACAAATCCCACGATGCATCGTTTGCATAAATGTCCGGTGAATACGTTGTCCAGTGAGTTCCCTTGCACACCCGTAGGAATAGTGAGTGTGTTAACTTCCACAAAGGTGATGGGATACTTTGCGGGTCTAACGCTTAATGTCTTGGCATGTGCCAAAAGTATAGAAGGTGCTACTTTGACACGTCGTACTAGAAGGCCGGCTTCAGAGTTGTGAACCTTAAAGTGAGGGAGTTCAGGGATGGCCATAAGATAAAACCCGTCTTTGGAAAGGACCAAATTGACTCTAAGTTCGGTGCTGGTCAAAATTTATTTCTCGTGTTTAAAAACTTCACTGTGTAGATACCCCAAAAGATCCACCGTCATACTTTCTGTGGTGAGACTACGACGGGCCTCAAATCCCTTGTTGTGTTAGCCTCCTCAAAGGTTCCAGGGCTATCTGCAAACCACAAACCACAAGTAAAATGTGTTCTTTTGGCGTCACTGTTGAAATTAAAAAGCGTCTCAATCTCCGTTCTATATATATACGTGTTACTGGGCGGAGAGCCTAGTGTTTGGTTTAAAAACAAATCTACCTGTGTGAATAGCAAATGCAACCAGTTGTTGGCAGGAGTGATTTGATCCAACTCTGTGAAAGCACCGCCGTCGGGTTTCATGATGGCCGCCCTGAGATAGAACATAGTCTGTGATAGATCAATATAGAACTCCTCTTGTCCGGTAACGGCAATTTTCATGGGCAAATCATCGTTGAGGGAAAAGACAGTTTTGTACTGGAGCCATTGCCCAATTTCAAGACTGGTTTGCCTGGGTGGGACGGAAAAGAGATCGAGTACACTGAAGGCATGGCCACAGGACTGGGGTGTAGAAACGACACTTCAACTGAGCTGACCTTATTAAGTTGGGCAGCGACAAAAGACTGACGTTGGTGCTTCTTATGCTCTTTATAGCCTGAGCCGGTCATCAGTGTGTCGATATTCTGCCCCACTTTACGTTTCAGGTTTATTCCAGCCTCACCAATACGCTGCCGTAGAGCCTCTTTGAAAGGACTACGCTGATTGGCGACGTTGGAGAGCACATCGATACCCGTATGAAGTGCCTATTTTCCGATGACTTTAGCCCCTCCTCTTCGTAACGTTACAACGCTCTTGAAAAGGTCGCTGAAAAAACTATCCCGTGCCCGCGTTGATAAGGAACATCGTTATAGATAGAAAATATTCCTGTTCCAGCCTGGTTGACGTTGTATATTTGGTAGGGACAGTTCATGTTGAGAAGCGTGAAAATTAAGTTTCACGCACACTTTTCCAAACTCAATAATACAGGTTCACCACTGTCTGTTCTTATATTGATTTCCAGGCTTTCAATTTCCCTTCCAAGTAAGAGCACGTAGTGCAATGAATCATAGCTAACTGTCTTATGTATGACGTAGAGATAAATTATGTTGTTGATACCGATAATACGTAAAAGGGGAGAAACAATATCTTTCACAGGCTGAAGATTGACGATATCCGTGTAAATGTACATTTGCGAGGGCAAGCCTAGTATAATGTTGGCGGCGTACTGTAACTTTGGGAATTTGATCAGATTAGCCTGAGGATCGAAAATGAGCTGAAGACTTAGTTAACTTGATTGAGTAAGCAGCTGTATATTTGGTGAAAAAGAAACAACGTCCACTTTTTTGTTGGGTTTTGTTTACTTGAAAACAACACAGGATTCCCCTTTAAACGCCTCTACTTATTTTAGGGCTTTGATCAATTCATGGATAGTGCTGTAGTTTCCAGGAGGGATATGATCCTTGAATATTTGTTCCACGCCATTAGCATCTACCCAGATTTACCATACAATATTTTGGCCCTCGGGTACGGTGGTGAAAAAAACATTGATATTGGAATTTGGTGAGAGTGACGTCCAACTAGCCTTCAAGTGTAAGACGGTAAGGAAGTTGCGTGGTGAAATTCACGAGGATATTTTCCGGGAAATATCCTATAGAACTGTCGTTCAGCAAAGTGATGTAAAACTAATCCTTCATGGTAAAGCGCTGACGTAACTGGCCAATAATTAAACTTGGTGGGCTAACATTTTTACTGTGCGTACACTTTCTTTCTGCCACTTTTACCCTTGACACGTAGTATTTTATCAACTTTAAAAGTTTCGGGAAGACGTACGCGTTGCAATTATGGTTCGTAAAACGTTCCTCCACCTCCTTGCCGTCAAGATCGTTCAGCCTGTAGACGACTGGTTGTCGCGACACGACACTGCTGACTTTGAAAATGTCTTCTCTTCAACGGCTTCCGTAGCCCTTTTGAAACAACATTTTGGATTTTCTAATACGCACCGTGTCACCGACTTTATATTTGGCTTATTATTCGAGTTTGGACACCATTTGCCGTACAGATTATCTCTAACTTGAAGCACATTGGTTTCTGAAATGTCGGCAGGCGCCATATGTATACTGGAATTTTTTGAGCCATTGTAAGCGTCAATGAGACCTTGGATGACGTCCACATACAGATACGTGTTATTTTTGGTAAAGTAGCGCCACATGCGCCCTTTCAGAGTTCTATTGAATCGTTACACGATGCTTGCCTTCACGTTCAGATTATCAGTGGTGTAGTAATAAACGCCTTCTTGTTGATAAATTTCCGGTCTAGACGTGCCGTGAACTCTGTCCCCTCGTCCTTCTGTAAACTTAAAGGTTTACGGCCACTTTGTTTGACAATGCAAACGTAAGGATACAATTAACACACATCCAAGTACTTGATCGTTTCTCCACAAGAAAGGTCTGCTTCGTTGAACAGTTTGATACAATTTGTACAACGGCCAAAGAATGCGTCCCTGGGATTGAGGGGCTCCTTTCTGTACACCTCGTGCTGGAGTACAAATTGTTAAAGTTCTTGTATGTGCGTTTCATAGCATTAAACGTACATTCCCACATCTCTATGACCGTGTAGCCGGCATTCTTAAACTTTTACACGCAAGCCATGGACGCTTCATAGCGCGTCTCCATTTCTCATGGCAGCTGTTTTTGATAGGTGTGGTCCTGACAGGATAACAGAGAGGGCACCCGTGGCAATAATAGCCCCGGAACTGAAATACGGTGGATCTCCAGCTATAACAACGCCGTCTACACGTCGCCCTAACATATATTTCTCACGGCCGTCACCCGCTTGAAGGATAGAGACACCGCGTTGGTGGGCTTCCAATAAGAGCCATTGTATGGTGACTTGTGACTGTTAGTCTGCCCACAGGAAGCCACCGTTAGGGATGATACCGACGGTATTCTTCTTAATATGACTTCGGTGGTAAACCAACATGGCCGCTCCTTCGATCGTACACGTCTCTCTGAAAGGATCCACCTTTGATATTTCCATAATCATATCCCTAAACTTTAGGATCTCTACATCTTTTACGCAATACAGTTCCAACTCGCGGTTGAAATCAAAGACATAATTTTCTTTGACCAACGCGTCATACCAATTCTTAAAGTGCTCCTTTCCCTCAACTGACATCTCCCCGATACTCTAGTCCTTTTTGGGGGGGGGGCAAGGGACCCCCTATACACAGCGTTTTCTTTTTGATTGAAAAAATGGGGGAAATGTCCCTTTGACAATGACTCGTCCAAGAAGAATTATATTGGGAATCTTGAACAACTTCATCGAAAGAAAGTTCAGTGAGTAAATAAATTGGAGTGGGCCGTAACGCATTGACATGGTTTTCCCACCGTTCATTGTGAGCTCTGGAGTACATTTTTTTTCCTCCGTCATATATTTTAAAATACAATTCCCAGCACAGTCTTTCAAATAATGGCCTAGGTGTGTGATATTTATAAATTTTGTTGCTTTAATTTGCTCTACAAATTCGAAAAATTGGACTATTGTGGTATCACAATTGAATAATGTGAGTCCTATTACCCTTGAATTCGGTGGAATGATGGTAATTTAAATCGATATGAAGGAAGGCCTTGCAACACGTCAGCACGACACATAGGTTAGGCTCGTGCAAGTACGTGTTGACCGCACCTTGAAGAAGCGTTTCTTGTCTGCATTCAAAATCATAGAACACAAACATGAAATTGCTCTCTTCCAGTGACGGCTTGGATGGGGCTTGCTTCATATAACAGAAATGACCAAAAGGACAATATGTATGGCATACTCAACAAAAAGTCTCATAGCACCTGTCTGAATAATTTGATATTTCCAAACTGAAAAATTGCTCACAGACTTCACAAACCTTTTTGACATCATAGACCTCTGACCTCTGAAAAAAACACGACGTTTATGGTTATCAAAACACGACTGGTTTGTTAACCAGCACCCACAGGCTTGACACGTCACATTTTGTTCTCCACTTCAAACCGCTTTAGCGTAGCACCTTTTGCACGTGGATTCACATTTGTGAGCATTCTTATGATCAAATAGCAGCAGCACTTGCGGCAAAAGTATGAGTACTTAATTGCGGCTGTCAAGGATGTTATTACGTCAAAATTGTTTTGTTTATAGTAATGAAAATACAAATCAAGTTAGCCCTCAAAGGAATGTTCGAGAGGAGTAGGCCTCTCATATAGGATCTTACGCCCCCGACGTTCCCTGAACACTGTGATTTTGTATTTGGAGAGGTATGTTTGAAATTGTTTCAGTTCGGTCAATCCACCATCTTTCAATCAATTCACACGGACATCACGGCATAGTTCCTCTGCTTTGAGTTCAATTCCCCCCTCGTGTTCAGTTGTCCATGACGCGCAAATGTGGATACATATCTTGCATTGTGACATAAGGAGGTAGGGGTTCAAGTCCCTTAGAAAATAACAAACGCTAATTACTTCACAGTTCAAACCCTTGCAAATGCTATTACACATTTGCCTGGTCAAAATCAGCTCTTATCTCATACTTGCCTTAAGAGATTAGTTCGAATCCCTGTCGTAGGTGTGTACTGAGACCTATCCTTGGGTAGCAATCTGCCATCACAATATATTTTATACTTGCATCGATGGTTGCATGGTCTAAGGTTTCACTATACAGCGGGTTACAGAGTGATCGATGTTTGAAGTAAATTCGTGTACACATTCTACCTGGTTGACTGGAAAAATGGTGGGGGTGCAGGAAGTACGGCCGTCCTATCAGCTGTGCTAAATATATTGAGTATCAAGTCCCAGTGTGCATGCCATCTAATTGTCAGGCTCCTGGCAGGGGGAAATCGAATCATTGGTCCCAGAATGGGTATTTAGAAAGCACATCTGAGCCAGCGACCTTTAGAAAGCCATGAACGATGTATCAAGTAGCCTTGGGGGTTCATGACTCTTCAACAAGGTCGTTGTCACCCATTTTTGAAATCTGTAACAAGTTTGCATCATATGACGACCTCACAAAGAGAGAGGTATGACTAAGTGGGTGGTGGTGAGGGGTGAAGTGAAAGGCAGTCTAACAGAGGCTTGCAAGAGGGACAAGTCAGTGTAACTTAGTTCGTTCTGTGCCAGGGCGATGTAAGGAGGGTGGGGAGTGAAGGAAAAGTGAAAGCGGCTCTAAGGCCGTGATACACTATCAGCTGTTCGGTGGTCACTCTTAGCTAAGCGGCCGGGCAGAGAAGATGCTCCCAGCGCTCACTAGCGATTCCGAGGGAGGAGCACCTGGCGCCGTGGACTGCACGCCAATAAATAAATTAAAAATTCCAACGCCCCGTCCCAATCCTAACCAGATAATAACCAATGAGCACAAATAAATAAAAGCAATGAGCATACATAAATACCCATTGAGCATACATAAATAACCAATGAGCACAAATTAAAACACAAGTTTGGACAAGACTAAACAAGTTTGGAACACTGGAAAGGGGGTCAGGTGGAGGGGAGGGGGTCAGGAGGAGGGTAAGAGGAAAACCAACAGACAATAAGAGATCGAGGGCTAAAATTAACAACCTATCAGACCAGTGGGGCGACATAGCGTACTAGTTACTTATGGGTGCTCATAAAATAGGGTGGCGATTATCAACTCTCTTTTCCTCTCTTCCTTCAAAGAAGAGAACGTGGTGGATACTTTACAGTATAAAAATAACAGCATTGTTAGCGTACATAAGACCCAATATAAAAATCTTAAATTATCTTATTATCTTAATTTTCTTAAATTATCTGTGAGCCTATCAAAGCATGACTTTGTTTTACGAACGATAGGTCCAGGTTAATAACGTTTCATTTTAATTTCAAAAGTACAAATATTTGCTTAGAGTATTGTTGAATTTTTATTTAAACTTAAAATTTAAGTTTTTTAAACGGTCAGAAACCTGTTGACAAGTTTTGCCTACATTTTGGTAGGAACCAGATTAAATAATATCAAACTACTTCTTGAATAGTTAGGTATTAATTTATAAACATCTGCAACACATCTTTGTGCTCTACTATACATTCCCATTAATTGGATACTGCAAGTTTTTGACATTCTTTCAATGTTAGCCATTCTACATCTCAATAAAATCGATAAGTAGGGGAAAAATGCCCCTGGACACAAGAATTGAACCCACGGCCCTTGACCTTGCATGTAAAAGTTCTAACACCAAACAATTCCCGTGACCAGGGTTATTCATCACTCATAGACTAAGACAGAGTCTGAGATGGACTTGTGATATCGTCTGTTAAAAGTATACATTAGAAACACAAGTCACCGATGACTCGGGGTCTGTATTTATGTTGCCACTGGTTCGAGCTACTAACTTTAGGCCCTACATGGTGCATTGATGCGCTAAAACAGAGGCCTTGATTCGGATTCCCATGTCTAGATATAATAATAATAATAATAATAATAAGTGAATCACCATAATATTCAATAGTGATTATTTTGACGGATTACCAATGACAGGATGATTGGGGTTAGAATACCTGTCGGATATATTGAGGGTCAAGTTTCCTAAAAGGTTCTACCTTCTCTCTTAACGCAAATTTGGATACAATTCTTCTAAATTCAACCTTGCTCACCCTTAAAACATTAGAAGTATTAGTACATATATGTATGGTCTGAAGGATTAGTAATACGTGGTGTGAAAACATAATAGTAATACTAAACTAGCTGGCTAGTAGGAGGAAGCCAAGTAATTATAGGGGCGCTCAGAACCCAAAAATTGGTGCAAGATGATTCTAAATCTACATGACTTAATATTCAGTTCTCACATCCCGTCCAATTTAAATTATAAAAACTAGGCAACAACTGACATACAATTACAACAAGGTTAATAAGATCATAATTAAAGGATAAACTCATAAAAATTGTGTAAATCACTCTGTATGGAGCAGAAACTTGGACCCTTAGGAAGATGGAAAATAAATACTTGGAAAAACTTGAGATGTGGTGCTGGAGAAGACTTAATAAGATCTGGTGGACTGACAGGGTGACAAATTAAGAAGAAATCCTAAGAAGTATGTGCGAGAAGAGAAACATTTGGATGTGATTCTTTGGAACAAAGTAACTGGACCGAACACATCATTAGGAATAAATGTCTTCTGCACGTCATAGAAGGAAGGAGGATTCAAATATTGGATGACTTGAAGAAAATAAAAAACAATCTGGGAGCTGAAGGAGGTCAGGGCGTATTGGCGGTTTAAGTTCACTGACAAAAGGATTGGACCTGTCATAAGGCAGAGCACTTAATAATAATAATAATAATAATAATAATGAGCATAAATAAATAATTTTATACTTAATTGGTATTTAAATTTTACAATAGAAAATTAATAACTTTTACATTTTCTCTTTCGTGTGACCGATTGTTTGGAGTTTAAGAGTCCTTTTTCATTTCCTGCTGTTGACACCTCAGGTCAGTCTGTAGGGATTATGTCTTACCAAGCTAAGGTCTCCAAATCGATTCCCGGAATGATCGGAAAATCAGAAATTTCACTCTCGCAGCGGTGAATAAACGGCTGGAGGAGTGAGTGATGGTGTTGTGTATAATCTAGAATTAAATTAGTTTGTAGGTACTGTACTGATATGAACCTTCCGTTCAGAAACATGTTAATAACTCCACCAGTTCTCCCCACACACAATTTCTTTTTAAACGTTACCTAAAATAATTCGTGCATGTGGCTGTCCTCGTACCTTTTCCAGTGGCAAGGCTGTGTGTGTATTATTAGTTGAGACGCCCTAGGTTAAGTATCATACTGATAGAGTGATGCGTATAGAAAGTATACGTTAGAGCATTTAACCTCATTAACAAACACTTTCTCCACCTACTGATAGCCCACGACGTTGGAAGTAGGAGACAATGGGAGCAGAAGTTCAGCCAATGAGAGGGTTGTCCCATCTCCCTCTCAGCTTATGTCTCACGCACTTAGCGCGTGTGTTACGTCAGAGACCGCCAGCAGACAAGGCAGGAAGATGATGCACGACTCATAAGTTACCAGGCCGTGCCCTGGGGTCACTTTCTCTTCTATTGATCACCAACCAAGACGCTACCGAGCGACGAACAACAGTTTTGAATACTCTGAGTTAATAAAACGGTGGACACAAGGGTTGGGACGTCAAATCCACCTAATCTGACTTGCTGGTGACCAAATGGTCTGAGGTTCTAATTCTAGCCTTATTTGATAGCATTATTTGGTCTTAAATGGCTTTCCAATCACCCTCCACGTAAACACGGGTACTTTTAATATAAACTCAACCTTCCTCATAACTAATACATTCGAGCAATTAGTTCATATGCGTATAAGCCGAATGGGTAGTGAAACACGGTGACAATAGTAAACAATTAAAATTTTGTGGAAGCCAATAAATAGTTAGTAAGTAAGATTGAATAAGATCGATATGTTCTAGACAAAATAAAATAATACAGCTGGATTTACACCACGTATAGGCTATGTGCACCAGTACTGGTGGCGCGACTCGTGATCATTTCGTAAGTTCTTGGGGGGAAAATCGAGTGTCATCGTGTTTACCACGATCAAATACTCAAAAATTTTAAAACACAACTCACTGTTTCTCGTAAACTACTTGGATAATAACAGTAGTTGTTTTTTTTCAAAATTTGTTATAAAAACCTTCAAAGACATAAGGATATTATTAAAATTCCCCTAATCCAGCTGTTTTACTTTAAAAAAAATCTTTTCTAATTAAATTAATGTAATGAGGTTTTTTCTGCAGACATATTTTCAATCTATGTAAAAGTTTTTTTCTAATTGATGTAGATGGGTAGTGTAAGTGTAAGAAATGATTGTCATAAACTGAATTTTATTTTAATATAAAACTCATTCCAATAACACCAATACTTTTCATAGTTTGATGTGTTTAGCTACGAGCTCTTCACGCGTGCCAGGTTTTCGATAAACTGAATATTGTCAGAGAGACCGGTCCGTCATTCCGTTCGGCCATTGATTGACGACTCTGCTTGAAGGGAAGCTCGACATTATAATGGTATACATAAATGAAGTAATAATTAGAGTTGGTTTGTCTAGTAGAAAGCACTACATCCCTTTCAAGATTGGTCCACCGACAAAGGGAAAAGGATAAGTAGCGAGTAATCATGTAACAAGGGTGGAGGAAATAACGAGATTCTAAAAATAATATTAAAGGTTTCATCATAAGGCAGACATAGTATAGTCTGTTCATCGTAGGAATTGTTTTCTGAAAGGTCTTAATCCCCACCAGAAATATATTATATAGTAGGATATTAGTAGTAAAAAGACCTTTCAGAGAGTAATTCCTACCGTGAATGGAGAAGTCTACAACAATATGAAGGGGTATTACATGTAAATAATAAACATATAAAATGCCATCGTAATTTTTGAAAATGATGACTAGTGCTATAAAAAAATTTAAGTGGTTTTATAAAGTCAATAGCTTATATATTGGGTCAAAATTAGGTATAAATAGATTTTCAATATTATTATAGAAGTATTACTAAATTACTTTTCAGAAGTTCTAATATTAACTTAATATCATTCATTTAATAATTTATTTATAATACAAATACGATACAATATATTTTCACTGATAAATTCGGGTGTTCTACCCTATTTAACGCGGACTTATATGCAGTGGCAGCTCGTAGCTAAAATTAGTGGGGGTGCTGCTCCAGAAAATGTTTAGCCTTTGTTTTAAAATTGTGTAAAAGGAAAAAAAACATGTATAAAAAGAAAATGTATCTAGGAACTTGATAAAATATTAATTTTTTTTTGCTTGCTTACTTTTACTTAAATTGTTACAATTCAAGCTTGATCTACTCATTTAAAAATTAAATTCATTATTCTTGTTTTAATTTGCGCAAAAAGTTCAATAAATTTCTCCTTGATCTCTGGATGACAATTGAGGAATTTTTTCTCCATTGAAATTATTGCAAACGAATGTAGTCTTTATGTTAAATAAAGTAACAGAAAAAAAAATTAATAAAATAAAATAACTGGAAGCAGAATAATAATCTAACTATACATCCTCTACACTTTATCACATTAAAGAATATGGTACACGGTTTTTAAGCACAACACACGATGAGTAAGAAAAAATTCCTTCCACCATCACGCCAGAGCCGGCACTGCGAGAGCAACAGTGCTCTCTCTACCTGGCAGTCCCACCTTCCTCCCCACCCCCTCCAATGTGAGCATAAGCACAACAGTCAAACACCACGTCACTGGCACTGTGAAGCGTACAGTTCCATACAAAGATTTCTGTATCTTTTTCATAAATTGGGTGATCGCTACTAAAGTACTGACATTAAGCTTAACAAATATATATTGTACTACAAAAATAAAGAAAGAATTAAAGAAAAAAGGACTCATTATATTGGATGTTATCGATAATATCAAGTGGAAATAGAGGGTGCTGCAGATCCACAGTGCCTATACACGAGCCGCCCCTGCTTCTATGACTAAACTCGTTTAGTTCTCAAATAAATTCTCAACATTCAATTCCTAGGCTGACAATTCACCAAATATTAATATATAGCATGACGGAAATCAAACCCGGGACTATTAACACATAAGGTAGACGTATTAATGACCAAAATGAATAATTATTCTCGGACAAAGTGGACAACAATTATAAATTTAAGATGTATCTAATCACTAATTTACAAGCAAGGTAGAATATATTATAAATAAGGCACACAGCCAAAAGTGATTTAAGGTATTCAACATAATAATAATGATTATCGTAAAGATAGTAATAGTAAAGCTGGTTATAGTATATCAGGAGAAATAAATGTAGGAAAGGAATGATGGATTAGTCTTTCTGACAAACTTCAGTTAATCTAAACCTGGCACGCGTGAAGAGCTCGTAGCTAAACACATCAAACTGTGAAAAGTATTGGTGTTATTGGAATGAGTCTTGTAATAAAATAGAATCCAGTTCATGAGGATAATTTCGTACACTTATACTACCCATCTATCTCAATTAGAAAAAAACTTTTACACAGAGTGAAAATATGTCTGCAGTAAAAACCTAATTACAGTTCTTTCATTAGAAAACTTTTTTTTTTCAAAGTAAACCAATTGCAATAGGGGAATTTTAATAATATCCTCATGTCTTTTAAGGGGTTTATAACATATTCTGAAAAAACTACTGTGACTGCCCAAGTTGTTTACGAGAAACAGTGAGTTATGTTTTAGGATTTTCGAGTATTTGATCGCGGTAAACACGTTGCCGCTAGGATTTAACCTGCAAGAACTTAACAATGTGTCCGTCTTGCGCGCTGGTGTCGTGAATTCAAATATCGTCTGCACCTTGCACGGTGTCTATAGACTGACTATAAACGTCATTCCCACTGGGGTTTGAAAAAAACTTCACAGTTGATATTAGTATCAATTTAATCCCAAAGTTTTTCGATATAACCTAAAAATTTATGTTTAATGAATTTAAAAAATTAAAAGATAGGCTTTGAGTTAAAATACACGTTTGTTTAAGAGTATAGAGCCTATATCAAACAATATATTGAAACTAATATTGGTATAGAAGTTATGGGTATATAAAAATTGATTTTAAATATATGATGATGATGATGATGATGATATAGGGTCATGGTTATTAAATCCTTACTACCGAGCTATCCAGGTTCCCTGTACTAAGCCTAGAATGAGTAAATATTATATTACCTGTAGCTAATAAAAAACCTTTATAGTGAATTGGTATGTCATTACTACTCTACAAAGGTTCCTATTTGATTCCTTTGTTCAGGTGTAATATTTTAACATATATTTTAACAAATCATGACTAACTCCAGATGAAATACAACAATTCCACTAATTTACAGGTTACTCATATTTCGTATATATTTTATCTTGTACATCATTACCTATTATTAATTATCTTTAGCACCCCATCTTACTACCCATTTGGGTCATACGCCTATGTATTTATTAACTACTCTAATATGCTAGGGATGAAAAAGGTTTCATTAGAAGAAATTTACCCAAATTTGCGTGGAAGGAAAGTGGAAAACCATTTAGGAAAATGAATCCTCAGTACACTTACACATTACCAGGATTAGAACCTTGATCTCCCCGATATCGGCAGTCTAGTCTATATCGAGATTAGTGCCTTAGACCATGCGCCCACCCTTCTTTCACGTCAAAAATAAAATCCCTGGGAAATTATTTTTGACTAATGATCGCTCTCAAGAATTTAAAAATATCAAGGTGCCATAAGTAATTAAACTGTAACTGCAACTTAGTGTAACTAAATTATGATTATGAGGGATTAAATAACCATGTTATTAAATTTGTTAGTTAGTTTATTGCCGAATCTAAATAACATATTCTGCAAATTTAAAAACGATTCCTGGAAACGGGAATTGAACTCAGAATATTTGATTCTAGTACGCAAATTCTCTAGCCACTGAGCCATCCAGAATATTTTATTTGAAAGTAGCTATAACCGTAATAAACAAAGATAATAACTTAGATATTTAATCCATATTAATATGTGAATTCGTACAGATGTCATTGTATTGTGGTTATTGGCAGCACAAAGCGTTATCTGATATCCCGGGATCTTAATTGATCACTTACATGTAGCTAACGATTTCCACACGTCCATCATAGACTCTGCCTTAAAATATGAATGAAGAAGACCTCGACCACGGTATGACTCCTGGATAGTTCAGTGGTTAGGGCTTTGACTTACGTATCTTAAAATTCTGTGGTCGATTCCCGTGTCCAGCCATCACTTTTCAATTTATAGAATAAACTAATATTATTATTTTATTTTAATCCTCGCTTAGGAAACAAATAACCCGCTATTTTGACTGAATGGTCAGAAGTCTACACAAATATAAAATACATGAGTCTTATTCCAGGTGGTTCTAAAGAAGATATTTATTAATGATGTATTCACACCGGTGGTCTGGCGTTAGACTTGACTGCTTGTGACGGGGAGGTCAGGATTTGAATCTTGACCGGATGCCCCAGGAGTGGTTTTCCGCACGTGAATCATTAGATATCACTGTGATTTTATCAAACTCCCTACACGATATTCGGGTGCACTTACTTTAATTTACATTCCTCACTCCTACACCTTAAATAAATTCGTAAATTATTAACCTAGGTGTTAACGGTGACAGTCAATATGCAGAGTGTTTAGAAACGCATAGCCCAAACTCCACATATAGTTTCTTAGAACCAAAAGTAATATAAGCTCCCTGTACACTTACGTTCGGAAAACTATGCTAATATCATTAAATTGTGTTCAAAGTTTCGGCGTACAGCGCTGGGAGATCAAAGCTGTTCAAGCATGCGTGTGCACCAGGTTGCATAGGAGTTAGGCGCATGGCACTACACACCTCAACATCTTGGAGCACGGTAGCAGAGCACACAACAATTAATATTAAACAACACACCAGTCCATCTAGAAATACTTTCTGAGGGTTTGCATTAACGGTCCTACATCACATAAAGTGCTTGCCATTATTACATGTGCAGTGCCATGAACCTAGCTCCTATGCAACCTGTTGTACATGCATGCTTGAACATCTTTGCTCTCCCGGTGCTGTACGCCGAAACTATGAACACAATTTAATGGTATTAACATAGTTTTCTGGATATAAGTGTATAGGGATTTCGTATTACTTTTGGTTCAAACAAGCTATATGTACAGTTTGGGCTATGAGTTAACGAAGAGCCTGTTGTTGTTTTTTTGAACACATTTGTTTGGCTACCAAATTAGTAGATGTTTAAGCGCTAAGAGTGTTCACTTTTTGTTGTATTCCTAATAATGTTATATGTTAAGTTTGTTTTAAAGTAATTTTCTGATTCAATCTATGTGTTTATAAAGTGTACGATAAAAAAAAATCAAATAGAGTTCTAATTTGCATTTTCTAAACATAATCCCATATCAGCACAATAAAGTTAACTTAACCTAGAGCTGTACACCGACTTTTAACGTCGATAATTGTATTATATTGTACCGGGGACAAACAGTACATTATTAAACGTATACGCAAGTGTTGCCAAACCAGACTCTCTAAGGCTTTTCGTATACCATTCTAAGGACAGTTTTACACTGTTATTTTCATTTTATAAAATAAACATACTTATTTGATAAAAGAAAAATATTTATTTAATAAAAATATACGATAGAAATCTGGGGACGTTTTTAATGTAATTATATTATATTACTTTAATTTCAAAGTTTTTTTTAATATTCACAGGCAAATATGAATTAATAGCACCACTAATTACATAAAAAACACACATGCCTTAGAAATAATATCAATTTGTATTTTGTGTCATATAAGAAAGCAACCTGGGTGACCTGGCGGTCTAGGGGTAAGGTGTCAGACTTTTGTGCTGGCAGCCGGGGTTCGATCCTCGGTCCCGGCACATATTTATCTGATAACCAAACCCTTCCTTCACCTCTGACAAGACATCTTGTGAATGTGGGGAATGCCAGGCCTCCACCGTGGTTCAGATTCCACGTTAAACTGTAGGTCCTCCATTTCATCTCACAATCATCCTACCATTACACATTAGCGTAAGTGCGTACAACCCGAATGGGTAGTAAGAAGCGGTGCTAATCATAATAATAATAATAATAATAATAATAATAATAATAAAGCAACCTGTTCATGCAGTAAAATTAGATGTTTAACTGCATCTCACGCTTCAAGTATCGCCATTTTCTTTTATAAAACCTTAGTACTGATTTTATAGTGATTCTATTTTATAAAAAGATTTATAAAACATTATTTGATCAAATATGTTGATTGAGGGTCAAAGTTCCATCATATATATTTTATCTAAGAACTTTCTAAACAAATATGAGAGTGTAATACCATACTAATCACCCGTCCACAAACACATCCAAACAAATCCAATATAAATCAAACATGGAACCTTTTTGCTCGTACAAATGCACCACGGTCGCGCATTTTATAGCTCTTCTTCCGCGAAGAACAAGTAAGGAACATGGGTGGATTTAGTAATCCATTCCCTCCCCGGTGAGATACGACGATGTTATATTTTCTTGCGAGACTCAAGAATGTGGGCACAATGCCGACAGATGTTCCTGCTTACTAAGGTGGAGGTCAGGCGTGCGTTCGGGTGGGTGTGACGGACAACACCAAAACACCTGAAGGTGTAAGGTGTAGTTCTGTGGATATGCTCCTTCATAAAACACACGATATTCGTACATCAACAACAAACACAAATTTTTCCATGGTCGTTCCTTTTATTTGTTTGTGTGTGTTTATTTTTAAACATACCCACTAAATCACCTCGGACGTGGGTGTGATCGCCTAGGCGTTGTGCTGCTGAAGTTGTTAAGACACCTGTGGCCCTCATCAGGGGACTCGTGGATTTAATGTCAGGCTCATATAGTCTGGTTTTCCAATTACAGGGCGGTTGGGAGTACGAATCAAAGTTGGGTGCATTGAGGGTGGTTTTATTACTAAATTTATTACTACTTTCCCTCCATGAAAATGAGGACGGATGCTTTGCGGAATTTTTTTAAATTAAAATTAAATTCATGTACACTACTTCTGAGTTTTAGCTTTGGCCATCAACGTTTTATTGCACAGTTTTAACAAGCGCATGATTATTATAAGCTATAAATAGTGATTTGCCTTTTTTGGTGGCCGCATGGTATACGGTGTCACTCTCGCAATAGACTAGACAGCCGATGACAGGAAGATTGGAGTTTGAATCCCGGTCGGGTGTATTGAGGGAGATTATACCTAAATGGTACACTCTAGAGCCCTGCACGCAAATGTGAGTAAACTTTCTTTAAATTCAACTTACCTCACCCTAAATTATTATTATTATTAATATTAGCACCGCGTATTACTACCCGTTCGGGCTATACGCACTTACGCTAATGTGTAATGGTAGGGTGATTGTGAGATGAAATGGAGGACCTACAGTTTAACGTGGAATCCGAACCACGGTGGAGGCCTGGCATTCCCCACATTCACAAGATGTCTTGTCATAGGTCCTAAATTATTAACATAGCTAGTACATGTGCATATATATAACCTGAACACTTGACAGGTAGTAAGAAGCAGTTCTAATTTAAAAAAAGTTACTTACATTTGTCTCACACATACTCATGTGCTTATATTTATTATATATTTTTTTCTCACATTGGTGGTCACGTGGGTTAAGACGTCAACTTCGTCTGGTTTGGTTTACCGATGACGGGGAGGCTGGGGCTCGAATTGCGACTAGGTGTACACAAGAGTTGTTAACCTAAATGGTCTCCCACTCTCTCTCCATGCAATTTCGGGTATATTTCCTCTAAAATCACACCTTTCTCATCCATAGTTCAGATGGTTAGTGAGACACGGTGAACGTTAAAAAAAAAGAAGGATTGTATAATATTATTTTTCTCTTTTTTCTTCTTTTTAGAAGCCCGTCTTATTACTAGTTCGGGTTGTACGTTTATGTACTAATTACAATAATGCTTTTAGAGATTAGGAAGGCTATATTTTAGAAGGAGTGTATCCGCATTTGCGTTGAGGAAGAGTGGAGAGCCATTTTGGGAAACCACCCTCAGTAAGCCCGACTGAGATTTTATCTTCGAGCTCCCCGTCATCGGCAGTCTAGTCTACTGTGAGTGTAGTGCGTTAGACCGTTTTTATCAAAAAGTAAGCAAAACCAACATGTAATAGCTACTTAGATATTAAATGTCTTCGTCAAAATAGCTCGGATTCAAACCAGGGTCCTTAGACTTCCGGTAAATAACTCTAACCAGATAGGAAGTCGTTTACCGATATAGCCATGTGTTTAAGAAAGTGTGCATAAAATACTATAAATAAAGTTTAGAAAAATTCTAGTTTAATTTACAACCAGTCCATCTTCCTGAATAACCAGTTAGTCCGATCACTTCCGGAGTCAGAAGCCGAAAGGTGGTAAGAATGTTCCTCCCTTCTTCCCTCGATAGTTTGAGGCAGCCAAAATTCTCGTGATGTATCGTAAATGTCGAGAGGTCGCCGTGTTTGCTTTAGGCACCAGCCCTTCTTGATACCAACTTTCCATCAGCATCTTCTTCCTGGTCGGGATGGTTTGGGAACCGTTCTTTGTTATTATTCTGAGTAATGGCGGGGCTGGTTGACACGACTGTCGTGGCCAACTCTGACCCCGGGAGTTGGACAGGGGTTCAACTCCGAGCTGTACTTCACTGAGGTTGTTTTACACTGTCAGTAGGTGAGCTGTTAACACTCCTGACTGGTCTAGGAGTTAGACAGGGGTTCAACTCCAACCTATACTCCACTGTGGTTGTTTAATACTGTCAGTAGGTGAGCTGTTAACACTCCTGACTGGTCTAGGAGTTGGACAGGGGTTCAACTCCAACCTATACTCCACTGTGGTTGTTTAATACTGTCAGTAGGTGAGCTGTTAACACTCCTGACTGGTCTAGGAGCTGGACAGGGGTTCAACTCCAACATATACTCCACTGAGGTTGTTTAATACTGTCGGTAGGTGAGCTGTTAGCACTCCTGACTGGTCTAGGAGTTGGACAGGGGTTCAACTCCAACCTATACTCCACTGAGGTTGTTTAATACTGTCAGTAGGTGAGCTGTTAACACTCCTGACTGGTCTAGGAGCTGGACAGGGGTTCAACTCCAACATATACTCCACTGAGGTTGTTTAATACTGTCGGTAGGTGAGCTGTTAGCACTCCTGACTGGTCTAGGAGTTGGACAGGGGTTCAACTCCAACCTATACTCCACTGAGGTTGTTTAATACTGTCAGTAGGTGAGCTGTTAACACTCCTGACTGGTCTAGGAGCTGGACAGGGGTTCAACTCCAACATATACTCCACTGAGGTTGTTTAATACTGTCGGTAGGTGAGCTGTTAGCACTCCTGACTGGTCTAGGAGTTGGACAGGGGTTCAACTCCAACCTATACTCCACTGAGGTTGTTTAATACTGTCAGTAGGTGAGCTGTTAACACTCCTGACTGGTCTAGGAGCTGGACAGGGGTTCAACTCCAACATATACTCCACTGAGGTTGTTTAATACTGTCGGTAGGTGAGCTGTTAGCACTCCTGACTGGTCTAGGAGTTGGACAGGGGTTCAACTCCAACCTATACTCCACTGAGGTTGTTTAATACTGTCAGTAGGTGAGCTGTTAACACTCCTGACTGGTCTAGGAGCTGGACAGGGGTTCAACTCCAACATATACTCCACTGAGGTTGTTTAATACTGTCGGTAGGTGAGCTGTTAGCACTCCTGACTGGTCTAGGAGTTGGACAGGGGTTCAACTCCAACCTATACTCCACTGAGGTTGTTTAATACTGTCAGTAGGTGAGCTGTTAACACTCCTGACTGGTCTAGGAGTTGGACAGGGGTTCAACTCCAACCTATACTCCACTGTGGTTGTTTAATACTGCCAGTAGGTGAGCTGTTAGCACTCCTGACTGGTCTAGGAGTTGGACAGGGGTTCAACTCCAACCTATACTCCACTGTGGTTGTATAATACTGCCAGTAGGTGAGCTGTTAACACTACTGACTGGTCTAGGAGTTGGACAGGGGTTCAACTCCGAGCTGTACTTCACTGTGGTTGTTTAATACTGTCGGTAGGTGAGATGTTAACACTCCTGACTGGTCTAGGAGTTGGACAGGGGTTCCACTCCAACCTATACTCCACTGTGGTTGTATAATACTGCCAGTAGGTGAGCTGTTAGCACTCTTGACTGGTCTAGGAGTTGGACAGGGGTTCAAATCCATCATATACTCCACTGTGGTTGTTTTACACTGTCAGTAGGTGAGCTGTTAACACTCCTGACTGGTCTAGGAGTTGGACAGGGGTTCCACTCCAACCTATACTCCACTGTGGTTGTTTAATACTGTCGGTAGGTGAGCTGTTAGCACTCCTGACTGGTCTAGGAGTTGGACAGGGGTTCAACTCCAACCTATACTCCACTGAGGTTGTTTAATACTGTCAGTAGGTGAGCTGTTAGCACTCCTGTCTGGTATAGGAGCTCGATAAGTATTCAACCTCATCTGGTTTGCTGGTGGCTGTGAGGTTGGTGTTATAATTTACCGAGGATGCTTTTCTTTAAATAATGTAAGTGTGTGTGTGTCCCTTATATCTCTTCATCCCTACCCGATAATGTGAAAACAGTATGTGGAAAACTCTGAAGAGTAGTAAAGTTTGATTCACACGTTCGCCTAAAATTAAGAGCAGAATCTGCTTGACTAGCACAGTAATTCAAACTCTGTGTGTTGCCCCATGATGCATCGCAACGTTAACTCGAAACAGCGGATTATCAACATATTTTATTTTCTAGTGGATAAAAATATATTTTATATCATTGTCCCGATGAATGTTTTCAAATTATAGCTCTGTGTCGTGACAAAATCCAATACATCGATACACACTATTTACATTAACAGGTTATTTTTTCGAATCTTCTCACAACGGCAAACGAAGTATTCGGCTTTCTTCTGGCTGTAAAGAGCATGCATTGTCGAAAGCGCATGCGCACTGATTTGAGATGGTTGGCTCTGAGATTTGATTGGTTCTCCTGTGCCGAGTATCTCAGTTAGAGCGGACGAAGTAGAGCTAAGTTGAACTTGAGCAGAACAGCTCGCGACGATGAGGCGGAAATCTTGTGATTGGCTTAGAGCTCATCACGTGACCCCCTTCCTGTTCTGTGCTTGTTTTTAGGCGAACGTGTGAATACCAAGTAAGGCGCGGTGCTCAAAATAAATCTCATAGCTGCATTTTAGGAAGGACAGAATCTAGCAAATACAGAATAATGGTACAACTACTTTAATATATTCATGCATCAAGTAATATGATCTGCTATGGTCAATATATATATTACCAATTATATGGCTAAATCCTAACAAAATCCTCAAAATAAGTTTGTATTTTCTAAATGGCTCTTCTTAAGAAAATTTGACTGTATCTTACACCACTGGATCTATAGCTCATCTACGATGGGATTGAAGTTAAATGACAACAGAAGGTTCTTTATTGAAAGTATTGGTTGAAAGTAATTAATGTTAAGCTATGTGGAAATCATCATTTTTATTTTATTAGTAATATTACTATATATATATGCAGAACCTTCTGCTAGCCATCACATACACTCCCATCGTAAATGAGGTATATACTAGTTGGGCTTAGGTTGTCCCGCATTGCATATCTCTTTGAGGATCTGTATTTAAAATAAATAAATACATAAGAAGTCTTCTAAATATAACTACTCACTGTGATGCGTCCTTATACCTCTGGAACAAGCAAGGCTATAAACCCCCCTTACCCCTCTTGTGCTGCGTACAGCCTTGCAGTCAAGGTTGCTCCTATCCCACCTCGGGGCGAAGAGGCCCCAGTCTCCAAAGAGACTGTGTAATTGGTCCATCGAGAGGCCGTCAGGTCGTAGTCAAGCGGTCACCCTGACCATCCTAGTCACGCCGAGATAATGGTCTCAGAAACTCATCCCGGATGCTGCCACTGTTATTCAGGTTCCGGCAACCATCTTTACCCATCCTCTTCAAGAAGAAGAATATATTACGAGTTTTGATAGAAGGTATCAAAAGTCAGGGTCATGAGTCAATCATTTACTGTGTGGTATAAAAGAGATTTTAGTTGAGTATTTAGTGGCAACAACAGTAATTAATTTTTATGGGACATTCATTACGTTCGTGGTATCTTAAATGAAATTAATTCGAGTTTAAAATTGCCTTTTTTAAATTTATCTTACCCTACCTTACAACCCATCAGGGATATCTGCATATGTATACTTTAAGGGTAAGGATGGGGATGGCATAATAGATACTCGTATTTATCTTGGAGTACCGTACGCTAACCCCACAGGGTACATAAATATATTTTAGTGGGTATGTAAAATTTAAAAAAAGTTACTCACACATGCACAATTATGTTTATAATTTAAAAAGGATTATTTAACATATTAATACCCGCCTCGGTGGCATAGTTGGCTAACGCGCTAGTCGTGTTGAGCTCGACTACTGAGGACGGGGAGATCGAGGTTCGAATCTCAGTCGGGTGAAATGGGGGAGGTTTTTCCTAAATGGTTTTCCACTCTCCCTCCACGCAAATGCGGGCTCACTTTCTCTAATTCAACCGTCCCAATTCCTAATCTATTAGCGTAATTAGTACATAAAGCGTATAACCCGAAAGGGTAGTAAGACGCGGTGCTAATTTTATATATATATAAATTTGTATTTAATCTAATTTTACTTATTTTAAATATATATCATTAAATAGTCTATGACTGTATACTATGCAAATAGCACCAACTCCATCACCATTATAAAACCTTAATTCAAAATGCAACTATGGTTTATTAAAAATATGTTTGAATACAAACTTTAAAAATCTTATAAGAGTGACTCATTGCTCCATTAAGGAAGTAATTAATGTAATTTTACTACACATACTTTCAACAAACCACTCACTTGAAGTTCATATTCTCACAGTTTGTCTATCAATGTATCTTTCTCTCTCTAAAATAGCGCTCTTTATTTATTATGAAAGTCTAGTGAAATAAAAAAAGGTTTGTCATGTTGTTCTGTAATACAATCCGACTACCGTCTGCACAGGCCTTATAGACTGAGACACACGTATGGAGGGAACTACACCTGTCATTCTCAGGCATATGTGAGGGGAAAGTCGTACAAGGAAACCCGACATAAAGGGGAATAGTTCCCACTCACAACAAACTCTTCAACATACGTTATAAACATAACGTTGGTTTCCGCCTCAAGACCGACACTACATAAGAATGTTTGTACAGTCCAATTTTTTTTACCTGGCAGCTAAAAAAATGAGAATGAATTGAAAATTGAACAGGTCTGATTGTATGATAGCATCCTCTACAGCCAGACTGTCGTATACATTATCTTAAGATATCTATATTGTCAATGGATCAGTGGAACGTGGTTTTGATATCTTAAAATAGTTAAATCTACTACCCGGGGTTTAATTAAGTTGGCATTTTTTAAGGCGTGGCCAAGTGTTGAGAAGGAAAAGCGCCTCGATCTCGAGCTGAATTTATGTTTAAATTGTTCTTCCAGAGGGAGGGGGTGATTACTATCTATGTAGCAGTTCCTCACTGATATTTATAGGAATTACACTTTCTAACAACAACATTGATTGAAATTCACTCAAATTTGTTATTATAAAAATGTGTCTTTCTTATTTGATTTATTAATTATGAAGTTGATATATAAAAAAAGTTGTAAAAATCTTACAAACCATTTATCTTTCTTTACATTAATAACTAAATGGGCTAAGAATGTTAACTCAATATTTGTTTTTCCACCACTGTGCCGAAATGAATTTTCCAGTGTTTATGAAAATCAGACTTTAGATATACTTTCACGTATTCATACGTAGAGTCAATCTAACTGCAACTGTCACTTTTGATATTGTATTTGATATTATTATTTTATATTATCTATAACAATAAACTAACACCAATAAAATATTTGTTTATCAATGTTATCCAATAAAATATATGTTTGTATTGTCTTAAAAAGTACCTTCCTATTAAAATTTGAATGTAACATGAATATTAGGAGAGGAGAGGGGGAAGGTAAGAGGGGAATTGACCATTTCATGGTTTTGCTCTTCTTTATTTGCTTATTTGTAAATAAAGGTGCGATTTCTGGGAAAACAACCGCGTTTGTGTGTTAATATTGAACCCAATTAATATACACCCGTTTATCTGTATTCAGTATATTTTTCTCCCCCCAATGGAAAACACGCACATGTGGTCACATAGTATAAATTCTAAAGCTTGGCTGGGTGAGCTGGGGTGGTTTCCCACACATGTTTTATCGTTGGGATTTCCCTATCCTCTTTTCGTGCTTATTTAGGTGCACTTCCTCTAAACATCCCTCATCATTCCTGCTTACTGGATTACGTTAATTATAAACTTAGTATTTATTAAAAATAACACATGTATTTGGATGACTTCCGTCATAAATATAATTTCTTTTAGCACCGCATCTTACTACCCGTTCAGGTTATACGACTATAAACTAATTACGATAATTATTTTAGGGATTAGGAAAGTAATATTTTTAAAGAAAGTATGCCAGCACTTGAGTGGAGCGAGAATGAGAAAACAATTTTGTAAAAATCAACCTCTGTACACCCGATTGAGATTCGAACCTTGCTTTCCCGGTCATCTAGCCCACTGCGAGAGTGGTGCATTAGAGCACGCGTCTACTGAAGCGGGTAGTATAAAATTGACTTAGAAGTTTTAATGAGGAATATTTTCCAAATTAAGATGAATTGAAAATATTATGCTATCGACGAAAACAGGAATATTTATTTATATATAAGTGTAAATGATCATGTAAAATTGAACATTGACTAAAACCTTGATTAGTTATCTATTGGTGACCTGGCGGTCTAGGGGTAAGGTGTCAGACTTCTATGCTGGGGGCCGGGGTTCAATCCTTGGTCCCGGCAAAGATTTATCTGATTACCAAACCCTTCCTTCACCTCTGACAAGACATCTTGTGCATGTGAGGAATGCCAGGCCTCCACCGTGGTTCGGATTCCACGTTAAACTGTAGGTCCTCCATTCCATCTCACAATCACCCTACCATAACACATTAGCGTAAGTGCGTATAACCCGAACGGGTAGTAAGACGCGGTGCTAATAATAATAATAATAATAATATTTATCTATCGTACGAGCCGGACAAACTGAACTAATTAACATATTCAGAAAATTGAAAATGACACATGGACACGGAAATCGAATCCGGGACCTTTGGCTTCGTACGCAAATGCTCTTACCACTGAGCTATCCAGGACTCATCCCGTGCTCATGGTCGCTCTTCACTCTTCACTCATATTTTAAGGCAGATGGAGTAATCCACAATAAAATGCATAAATAATAGCTTTAACTATTTGAGTCATGAACTAATTTAGTTATTTATAACACTGAGTAGAACACCAATCGTATGAAGTCAACAGATCTATAAGAACATGTCACACAGATAACTTATGTCTATATGAAACATTGATTATAAGTAATACTACACAAATCTAGTAATTCTTGCTGGTCAGCAATCATGCACGAAATATGCCGTGGATTCCAAAATAACAATGATTTATTTCCGTTACGATTAATCATCGCAGAAAATGTTATAAGAAACCGACAAACCTTTCCATGACTCACAAACGGAGTAGCATCATCCATATTTTATCCGCATTACCGCAATCTTTCACGTTCGAAATGTTAGCGGTTATGAAGGACATTTCCATGACACGGGTCATTAGGGCCAGGCAAAGCCACCTCTACAAATAACTACCGCAGTAATGTCAGGCGAGGCCTCAGGCTGGAAGAAGCCAGTTGGCCATGAGAAACTGTTTTTTTTTCTCTCGTATCCACAGAGACGCATCCTCCAATACAACTCTTTACTTTCACTTTTTATTTTACCGGCCGGTATGGTTAGGCGCACAATAAATGTGTGTTTCTGACCCGGGAAGCCAGAGCTTGACCATAACCAATACTAAACATAACGACCAGAGCCCATTTAAGTGATTTAACATTTTATAGCAAACATATTATTATTATTATTATTATTATTATTAGCACCGCGTCTTACTACCCGTTCGGGTTATACGCACTTACGCTAATGTGTAATGGTAGGGTGATTGTGAGATGAAATGAAGGACCTACAGTTTAACGTGGAATCCGAACCACGGTGGAGGCCTGGCATTCCTCTATAACAAAAATAAACAATCATAATTGATCTAATTAAAAACTTTCTGTCCAACAATAAACCAAACTCAGGACCTCTTGGATAAGATATCAGATGCGCGATGTCGACTGAATTGAGACTTGCAGGTGGTCTGAGGTGTCAGGCTCACAGTAGACAGGATTTATAGTGATGGGGAGGCTGAGGTTCGAATTATGGCTGTGTGCACTTAAGGTAGTATTACCACATCCTGTATATCCTGTAAATCTTTACGTTGTCCTATGTGGGTAAACTTCCTCTAAAACAACCTTACATATCCTTCTTAGAGGAAGACGTCAATAACGGACATTTAATCTGTCAAAAATAAAACAAAATCTTTGAAAAAATATATGACTATTTATATTTTCGTCTATCTTGCTAGCCATAAATTTATACTCCGATTAAAATCTCAAATTAAATAAATACAACCATATTTAACGTAAAACCTTATATACGGGCAAATTTTCATTCATTTCCTTATGACTTAACCTCCCTCCCCTGGTGTTCTTAGGTTAGATAAATTAACATTCACAATAAATGGTACTTAAGTTTACTATATATATATATATGTATGTATGTTGGAGATGAATTTTTAGTTGAAACACTGCTGGAAGAAACATAATTAACAGTTTAAAAACTATGAATATACTTTAATGTGTACGAACACCAAATAATGTGCTCTGTAGACATTAATAATTACAGAAGATATTAATATTTATATATTATGTTAGATAAATATAATTGTAAATGTTAAGATGGGAGGGGACACCCGAATTAAGGTTGGTATTTTTGGCACTTTCCAAAACAAAGTAAATTTCTGACCAAAACAAATTAAATATTGGATCAGTAGCTAAGTTAAGTTTAGTTTAGTTTACAATTTATAGTAATCTCAACAATTCTTGAATATCTGTTGTAATGATATTGGTTTGAATTACTCTAAATTATATAAAAATGTAATTTTTCTTTAAAGTAATATATGTAGAGTATCCTTTTAAGATTCATCCATGAAAAAACACGCGCTTCTCAGAAATAATGGGAAAAGGATTACACCTTTAAAATATATTTTTATGCCATATTTCCTGTTAAAAGAACCACTGCGCTATTTCCTGTTTAAAGGAACAACTCCGCAGTATTTGACAAAATACGCCAATTCCCTATACCAATAAGAAGCTAGCCTTCACAACACCAGTCGCCGGGACTATTTCTGATGGTTGTTTTTTACACTGTTGACGAGGGGAGAAAGATGCAAAGGGTATGTCATATATAAACTGTTTGTGCGTATCAGCCAGGCATCCAGGGATACAAAGATCTACACCAGGCATCTCCGCCCACGCACAAGTCAGTCAGAGCCACACACTGGCAGTCACAGTCTAACACAGTATAAAATAACTTACATTAATATCACAAGTGTGCAGTTATATAAAACATTTAATTGGAATATGTATAAGTAATTAACAGATGTCATTTAAATAAACCGTGTGTGAATAAACTGCCATCAACAGTTCTCTTTCTTCCCATTTATTAATTATACCGTTCTAATTAGTGCTCGACCACGGAGCTATAGACAGCTGGTTAAACTGTATCTTTTCCATACAGTGATGATAGGCGCTAGATCACGGAGCTATAGACAACCTAAACATCATCACAGCATTATTATATCAGGAAATTAATTTGTAGTGTTTCAATCAACGCCCAAAGCGGGGCGATTAATTTCCATAGTAATACATTGTCATGGCCATCTCAGAATTTGAATGTTAACTCTTTGTATGAAGAAAAATAATTTCCTGTCAAATGGTGCTATGCTCATGACATATATTCAAGAACTGTTGAGATTACTATGTTTCAAAAACTAAACAAAACATACATACTGAAGCAATATTTTGTTTATTTCACCCCCCATCCCCCCAAATGTATGTATTATATATAAAAACAGTTAGCTCAGGGACTTTAAACTCTCGTTTTCTTCCTTAAAAAGGTTCTTCCAATGACTACACAAATATAATATGCTAGGATGATGGGATGAGGAGGTAGTGAAAGGAGACATACACAATTACACAATATTTTTCTGTTTTAGACAGTAAGTTTAAGAATACAACCCAAATCATTACTTAACCTAAGAAGTTGCACTAAACTATGAACACACTACTCCATCGAAAATACATTCAACAATTTAAGTTAAATTACTAACAAATCACAGAACGTGTAGCTTCTCTCGGAGAACATCCGGCTACGAACCGGGATCCACTCAGCAGACGGCCTTCCAGCCATTTATATTAACTCACCTGTTGTATCACACGTGGGCAAGGTGTCACGATATCACAATAACTATTTCAAGGTAATTAATTACACATTCACATTCCGGACTTCCTCAGTTTAGTGAGTGTTTTAACGTTTACTTTCCAAACACAATTTTCTATAACAAAATGAAGATAGGAAGGTAGACATATGCATAGATTATTGAGGTGTGGATATAGGGAAAGTGAGAAAATAACAGTATGTTTGCACTTTTTATATCAAAACATGTTTGGCCAAAATAAATAAAGTATTTCTCCAATAGAGACACAATAGTTTAATTTTCTTAACATAGTGATATCAACAGTTGTTAGCTATATGTTATGACCATAGCGGTATTAGATGAGAAACCTTTTAAATGAAGAGAAATGTTGTCATTACATTACAAGACACTCATGACAGATATATAACAACTGTTGATTTCACCATGTGAAGAAAATAAAACTCTATGTTTCTACTTGAGAAATATTTGATTTATTTTGACCAAAAGGTTTTTGTTTTAAAAACTGTAAAAATACATACCTTTACCTGCATTCCTTTACACCCCAACTTAACTTGAAAGGTTAAAATGAGGTGAGCAACGTAACCTAAAGGGAAAGTCACCTGTATTAGTGTGAAGAAAGGATAACAAAATCACACGAGGAAAGCAACCATAGCTAAACCCACCCTGCCATCAACCAAATGTAATGTATTTTATACAGGATGTACTTAATACCATTTAAATTGCATCTAACTTATGCGGTTAACACACGCTATTTTAGAATAGTTGTCCATAAAATTACACTCTCGTGATCGTGATCATATTTCCCCATACTGTAAGAGACTAACTTGGCTACGACTTAAAGAAAGACGAGCTCTACACTCGATGACCGTCTTAAAGAAACTATTGACTTCCAACTACCCACAATACCTTTCTTCACGGATATGCTCACTCAATTATAATTATAATTTCAACCCTTGATCACAAGAAAACTCAACTTTATTCATTCCGTTCCATAATTCCAATCACTACTCAAATTCTTTCACAGTTTCAGCTTCTCGTTCATGGAATACCCTAACCAACGATGTAAAGGAATTATAATTGAATTGTATCAACCGGAAAGTCGCAAATAATCTGCGCGTGGAAGCTTATTCGCTAGATTGAGGGGTGTGAGACGTAATTACACCTTCTTGTGTGTGTTTATGTGTGTGCGCGCGCGCGCGTGTGAGCGTGAATTATTTATGTTTGTATAAAATTGATCTCTGGTTCTCATATTATATAATCCATGTGCATTTTAGCTTTAGTTTTTATATTTCATTAATGTGTTTTTATGTATTTTAATTTTGTTAAACTTAATTTCAATTATATTGTATTCAATTATAAGGAAAGGCGATAGTCTTAAATCCGCCTTTAAAGTCGATTATTATTATTATTATTATTATTATTATTATTATTATTACTATCAGATAAGAAATCCACTTCACATTAAACCCACCTATTACAACAAATCCTGGACATAGATAGTTTTATCCCTGTGGAGCGTGCGTTACGTCCCAGTCTAGAGGATCCGGCCCGTTAGCCTCCCAAAGAGTCTGGTCACGACTATTACCAACATCTCTGGTATCCCTATCATCGACCTAACAGCGCTTCACGGCTCACTGTGGGAACTAGTTCCCTCTTGCCATTTCGCTTTAAGGATAGGTTTCGAAAGGGACCGTTTTTCATGAGCTAGGAATAGTTATTATATCGAGATGTGGTCCTATAAAACACGCCGATAGACCTTCAAACGAGTAGGACGTTATTCACAGCCTTTTAATATATGAGAGTTATTTCTCTGAGGATGTTATTCACAATATTGTAATTCGTAGAGGTTATTTTTCTGAGGATGTTATTTCCATTCTTGCAATATGTGGGGGTTATTTCTCTGAGGATGTTATTTCCATTCTTGTAATATGTGGGAGTTATTTCTATGAGGATGTTATTCTCGGTCTTGTAATATATGTTGTGTTATATATGTGACCCTTAGGGTTTATTTTCTGCGTATGTTTTGTTCACGTGAATTATTTACTCAAAATAATACATTTACTAGAAACTTGTTCCTGATATCAATATTAAGAGTTGAATTTGCGTAGCGTAGATTGTTGCCGTGGTTATCATCAGGATTGGTTTAAACTGCGCCTGTGATATGACCTTATCACTCATTGGCCAGATATAAATGAAGATACAAACCCGTGTTAGATATAAAGAGTATAGCCAATTTGGGATTTTTCGAAGATAGGCTGAGTGGGTGATAACATTATTAGATAAGATAGTGTTTTAACAAGCCTCTTTACAACGTCATTGAAGAAATGTATAGTGTACATATAAAAAAACATAGTACTTTTTTAATTAATTCGTTCATAGAAGGACTTTAATAACTTAAATTGATAGTTGAAGTGCCCTCGCAATAGAGATTAGAGTGGTTGATAAAACGAAAGCTATATTTCACGTGTGACTTAAGTTAGGTCTAAAAGTTTCCACTGGTTTCACACTCTCATACTCATACTCACTATCACTATCACCTCATCTCATCGTGACATGGAAAGAGCATCCATGGAAAGGATGTACGATTAGTAAATACGGGCGTCCTCTGCTTCATTTCTACTGGATAATCTTTCCACTATTGAGCTACGAGTGAGGAAACCCAGATGCGCGATAAAAAATAAGGTACGGAGCTTCGCACGGACTTTCTTCCTCTATTGTTTAAAAATGGAGATATTTACTCAAAACTCGTAATATATGTAAAATGAAATAATACACACTAGCAAACCCAAGCGTAAATTGCACTATAGTTATGTAAGACATTTTTTGAGTCCCAGTTTTAAATTTTATAATTTTATTTTTAAATAATTAATGTCCTTATTTGTATGTTTGGACCAATAAAAAGATCGATATTAGGTTCACAAGGGTCAACACTTCGTATTAAAATTTTGACTTCCGGTTAAAATTTTCTACATTTTATTAGGTGTTGCATATCTTCAGGTCATCTCATTTGCTATTAAATTCCTCATTTATAAATGTTGACCTATAAAAATATTAATATTGACTATTGAGTCTAGAATGGAGATAGATCATTGTTGTACAAACATTTCTCCTAAGAGGTTTAGGGATAAATAACATAAACCTTTTGAGAGACTAGCTTATATTTAATTACTCTATGGGATTGGAGAATTATTGCGTTACAACTTAAGTAGCATCTCTTTACAACTAAAGGTCACAAAATTGTTTTACTATATTTACCAATAGCTCAGCTGGTTTTATAAAAATATATTTCATATTAAAGTATTTATTTGTAATAATACTAAATTTTGCTATGATAAGTTATTTAGTATCTCAAATAGTTGCGGAGATACGGAAAGTTCAGCTTCTGTAAAGTACCCTAAAAGTAATTTTCATGGGAAATTTCAAATAGCCACTTTATTTATAATCTTAATCAACGAATTTTAATCAAAATCGTTAGAACTGATTTGAGAAGATTGATTTTTTTTCTCTTTTCGCCCTTTATTAAACTACTCTTAATTTAAAGTTTAAACAGACACAGAAGGCATTGCAAAGGCAATTTTTTAGGGTCGGGGGGCTATGAGACGTCGACAACCATCAAAATTTCAGGTTAGATTTTTTTTACGATCACATTATTTAACCTTTAGTTTTCGAAAAGTTAAAAAATATATATATTTGCGTATAGATTGAAAGTTATTGGTTTTATACAAATATGCTACGAATAAAATACCTGTATTATAAATAGATCTACATATTTGTATAGTTAGTTTCCTATCTCAAATAGTTTTGGAGATATGATTTTTTTTAAATGAGTGTTTAAACATCAGCCCTTAAAGTCATTTTTCTGAAATGTTGAGGGTAGCCATTTTGCTTAGAATACTGATAAATGTTTTAAAATGAAATTTAATCAAAATCGCTAGAGCCGATTTAGAGAAAATCGATTTTTTCTTTTTTCCCTTCAGTAAACTAACTTTAATTTTAGGATTGGAGAGTCCTAAAATACCTCGGGGCAACCCTATGAAAACCCTAGATATCAAGTTTTATCCTGATAAAATAGCTCGGTAAAATAGTTTAGGCTCTAGTCTGAGGTAAAACAGACAGACGGAGATTAAAAAAAACACTTTTTCAGATTCGAGGGGGAAGCGGTCCATGAAATGTCGAAAATCATCAAAATCTTGAGTTCAATTTTTTGACGATCACAATACCTTCTCTACTTGTAAGATAGTGAGAAAGTCAAGATATATTTGAATCTCAAGATGAAATGTTTCTGTCTCCTATTATTTGTCGTAGGATTTGAAGAAGATATTGTTCCTTCGTGATCAAGTAAAACAGAAAGTTAATTAATGTTAATTTCAATATTATATTATAGGCATAGAAAATAGCTTTTTTTCACGCATCTTGCAAAACTATATGTAAAAATGTATAATAGGTAGCCTACTCAAATTAATGCTTATAATTTTAAATTAAACTCACTTGCGATGAGATGTTGGACTAAAAACATTTTGAATGGTCATCATCTTGAAACGGATAACCATATTGAAAATCTATGTGCACACATCGTTTAGCTTGGTCTCAAAGAATCTCCTTTCCAAATTTAGTTAAAATTGGTTGACACATGTTACAGCTATCGCGCAACAAACATCTGGCTAGACAACCAGATAAAATGCTTAGTGGTCAAGTTAAAGCAGCACATCGCTACCATCTGGCAATAGTATTGAATGCCCTTCCAGATTCTCATAGAAATAATTCTTGGTTTTTAGTTCCAATAGGTCCTACAGCATAATACAGTCGTATTTAATAAATTGTATTTCATTTAATTATATTTTAAATGTAGTATTCATTTTAAACTTACTCCGCATCAGTGCTGTACGAGAAAACACTATCTACTGTGATTGGCAGAAGCCTTTTAAGAACTTACATTAACAAATAATTTATAAAATTGTTTTATAAAGTAATACTTTGGTGAAAATTGAAGCATCAAATAGCTTCCCAGATAACAGGGCTATGTTTGTGACATTTCAAATCCATGACTTTATTTCAAAACTTCTTTTAAAATTATTCTTGAATATGTAAAGCATTATGCGTCCACGATGGGTGCCAATTAAAATGCTTTGCGTCCACGATGGGTGCCAATTAAAATTATTTGCGTCCACGATGGGCGCCAATTAATGCAACACTGGTCCGCGATGGGCGCCAATTAAAACGTTATTGAATTTTATTTAAATATATACGCCACGCAATGGGCGCCGATTAAAGTGCTACGAATTGTCTTCCCCACTATTTGCACCAATTAAAGTGATACGGATCAAAATCGTGATATTGCCCTGTTATTGAGCACTATCTATAACGAAATTGGGTTTTACAATGATGACGATGCGAGCATGCCTTACTGTGCACGTGCTCGCGGCTTGTAATATGATTATTTCTGATATTTAATATTATTAAGTAAACAAGACTTTTGATGTGACACACGATTTATTTGAATGATTACACCTTCGGTACTCAAGGTATGATAAATAAAATAACAGTTTTTTGTTAAATTCCCAGATAGTTTTTCTGTGATTTTTCTCTCTAATATATTTTATATACTCTATGGATTTAAGTTAATGGAACTATTAATTACTGTCTTACTGCTATATATATATATTACCACCACTCATATGGATTCATACGCGCAAGAGGCTTATATATATATATTTATATATATATATATAAATATATATATAACCTACTCCTTGCCTCTTGGACTCCTTGTCACCAGTGTTAAAACCAACTAATAGAAGAACCCCTGGCAACAAGTGTTGTGAAGGCTATCTTCCTAATGGGTAGAGGGACCCAGCGTCACAAAATCTTTCGAATACGACGGAGTTGAACTTTTAAAAAAATGTGGTGAAATATATTGAAATTACTTCTGAAAAGCGCGTGACTCTCCATGGATAAAGTATTAAAAGGATATTTTATATATAGTTTATCTAAGAAAAATGAACTTCATCCATGACTTTTTTTAAAATATATGAGAGGGGTCCAAACAATTATCATTACAGATGGTTTTGTGAAAATTTGATTTTGTGACAGAGCAAAATTTAAAATTGCTTATCAAAATATCCCTTGATAATTGTGATTAACAAAACTATATTCTTCTCTATAGTGGATAACATAACAAAAAACAAATAATTAAATCTTTCACTCCTACACAGAATATTCATTCATTTTGTTAGTAAAACATATCTATTCAAGCCTATCTAATTAATCAAAATATTTCATAAGTTCTCGAGTTTTTAATATACGAGTTGGCATACCCAAGTAAACAAAGTAAATTTTTATTCGTTATTACATATCAACAATTATTATTACTTCAATAAAAATTACTATAAATGAGAGCTAGCAAGGTTTTACTGTAAGGAATCCGCATTACATCGAATCAATGTCCAGCATAATCTAATAATACTTTACACTTCACTTTTTTTCCTAACTAATAAGAGCTTGCTAAACTTATTATAACCATAAAATCAACATTTATTTGATATCTTAAACACAATCTAATTTAGATCAGAAGAATTCTTTTTATATTAAAAATGCTATAATTTTTTTTAAATATATATATTTATTTTTAAAGTTATGATATCTGAGGGTGTTAATTTTGAGAGATAGTGTCTTTAAAGATAAAATATTAATAATAACATAATAAAATGGAACAATGTTGACATAGGAACTTATGAGTTTTTTTAAAATTATTTCTTCCTACTAAAATCATACTAGGGGATAGATAGCAATGACGTTTAGCAACAAACATAATTCCTAGAACTAGAATTAAATAGAGGTTAGATGACGTTTAGAATCAAACTAGGCAACCTATAGTCATTCACCCTTGTCACTTGTAATGGTTTGTAAAATCTTATCAATAATATCCATCTCAGAGCAAGAATAGCATAAGGTGTACGTTTATTCGTCGAGCTTGTTAGCATCTTCTACCTTCTATATTCCCTGTCATGTTTTTGCATGTGAACCCCCCCCCTCCTCCTCTTAAATGAAAAGATGTTCATGTGATGTTGGTATGTGGGTCGAGCTCTTCATTAAAGTTCAAGGCTGTCGTAACCACATAAATGACAGGGAGGTTATTTCTAAACCATCCAGTTAGTGTCCCATGAGTCCACTTCACGAGTAGCTCAGAAGCTGGTTTGGATAAAACTAGATATAATTACATAGAGCTTTTCAACATAGGCACATTATGTGTTGATATATACCTTAATAATAAAATAAATATCACCATAAATATATGTTCAGTTTGCACAGTGGCTCATTTCAAAATCATTAATAGCAACGCAAATTAAATTAAATTGTAAATTTTCATCTTTCACTATAATAATAATCATCAACATCAAATTGTAGCTCAATTTGTGGAAAGATTATCCAGTACTAATATACTGCTGGCCAGGATACGCCCGACTGTACTAATAGTACATCCTTTCCATGTCCCGATGAGGTGATGGTGATAGTTAATACGATGGGGTGGAGCCAATGGATATCTTAACCTAACTTAACCAAGCCCTGGTGACCACAGGAGTTATCCCCCTTTCAGAGAAAATCCCCTGGTACCAGCTGGTAATTGAATCCCGGGCCTCTATGTCAGCAGCCTGAAGGCTTTTACCACTACTACACGAAGCCAGATATTTTTATTTATGAAAGGTAACAATAATCCCTAATTTAAAAATGAAATTGACCATGGTAAAATGTGACATTTTATCTTAATAGCTCTTTAAATTAACGTAATATTTAAACATAATACGAGTAATATGTATAGAGCAGAGGTCCCCAACCTTTTGTACCTTAGATCACATTCAAAACTAACGGTAGTTCGGCGGGCACCAATTACTTTTTCAAGGCAAATTTACTAACTCCCGCCAGGCTCAAAGGTCAACCGCCATTTTAAGTTTCCAACAGCAATTGTGACGTTACGTCATGTGGTTGTGGGTAATTCTCAAGGCCTAGCCATGGGGTGGAGGGATGTTAAACCCCCTTCAAGTTGAAAATAATAAAAAATGCTGCTTTACTTACACTTTCAACAAGAAAAAAAAAGACACAAGGAACTATTTAACTACTCACCACCATTTTGGTGCTTGGTTACATTTTTAAAATATATATTTGTTCTGTGTTTATTCAGGCAAAGAAGCTGGGTAGACACATACCAAGATATTTACAAAGGGAATATGAAGTATTAGCGTGGTATTAGTGAGTGTGAAGAGAATGATGGAAGGGGGTAGGTTTTTGAGGTTAGGAAAGTGCAAAACCATTCAGTTTGTAGTTATTATAAAGGTAGTACAAAAGTAGGTACAAAATTCCGAGTACCCTTTGTAAATGAGCCGGCAAAGAAAAGGGAATGAGAAGAAGGGTTTGGAAAGAGGGGGGGGGGGCGGAGGACTTTCAATCACCAACTTCTTGAGAACAGCATACCTAGAGATAAGCACAAACTTGATTTTTGTCGGAAAAGTGACAGATTAAAATTATTAGTCAATAACATTTCAGCTGTGGTCAAAAAGTTGCGGGCAGACGCAAAAGGCTCGTTGGGTGCCATGGCGCCCGCGGGCATAAGGTTGGGGACCCCTGGTATAGAGTTTCTAAAATGTATTAAAACTACATTACCAACATATTTCAGCCAAACTATCAATTTAATTGGATGACATCCATCTATGTTACCACTGCCCTGTTGGTTGCTTTTCAATAGGTAGTTGTCAAATCGGGATAAAAAAATATTGATTGATTGTTTGTTTGAATGAAAACTGATTAATGATGTAGCCATGAACTATTAATTAGAAACCAATAATTTTGTTTGGTATGCACACAATTAGAACTTTCTATTCTCATAATATGGCTAGTGTGTTCGTTACAGAGAAACTACTTTATTTTAGCAATAACGTTTTAAAAATACTTAAAAATTCCTTAATACGTCATATAAACAATTTTTATTTATTTGACACTAAACCAAAGTAATAAAATACAGCTATGATTATGAAATATTATAATTTCAAATTTATTCTTTAGTAATATTACACATATTAAAATGGTTGTTTAATAAATTCTCTATTTTTGTAGAATGGACCTAAAAGAGATAGTATGTAGTGAGGTGGACTGGCTTAAGACAGGGATAGGTGGCGTACTTTTAAGTGCAATTATTTTTATAGTTCCTAATGTAATATAGTGAGTGTGCGTTTTATGGATATATTTCTTCAAGCAACCGATATTGGATTGATAAATCCTAAACACATATCGAATGAAATAAAACATTAATGCTGTCGCATTATATAATAAAACGCAAGATTAAATAAAAAAGTTTGCTTCGAGAGCAGAAAAATTAAATTAATATGTATAAAACTTCTACGCTATTAGTCACTGTTTTCATATTTTAAAGGGCATTATAGGTTTATTAAAAATAAATGTCTAATGCTATATAGAAAAACGTGAATATTTTTTATATATTTGATTTAACACCGTGGTCTCACCATTTTATTATTTCAACACAAATATTATTGCATTTTCTATAAACTACCTTCTACGTCCCTAACACTTAAAATAATTTGATAATATCCCTGGTGTTGAATTGTAATAATGTTTAAAAAAAATCAAAACACAGTACTAAATTAAAATTATTTTGTTGCGTAGCTTCCATACCCCACATATGTGGGCAAGCTGACAAATTCGTTGGTCTTGACTGCCCTTATTTTCTTAGGTTGGTGATGTTGGAACTACAATCCTAGCTGGGATAGTTTTCCATTAATAGTTTCCTCCAAGCAAATGCGGGTACACTTTCTTAAAATGGTGTATTTATAACTCCTACCCTATCAGTGTAAATGTTCAGCTAGCCTTCACGAGTAGTAAGACTTGAAATTAAAGTAAATTAAAATTGTTACCATTTAAATAAGTTTTATCCCACTGATTCTGAGTAATTTATGTGAAATATGTAATCGACGTTTCTTGAATAAAAGTTTTGTTATAGAGCGAAATTATTATATAAGCCCGTTTTTATTTCTTAGCTGACATAAGTAACCCACGTTTATTATTTTCAATTTTAGCTATACCGAATAAGGCGTATTTAGACGATAAAGTTAACAACTTACTTATTCAAAAATTGAAATAGTTGTGGATACAGCGCTGACTAGATACACCGTCCTGGTTTCGAATACCAAGTCCAAGTGTCATTTTTCAAATATAATGTATTTAATTCAAACTATCTTTATGCCCCGTCAAAGATGTACAATTTAAAAGCCCATCTCACCCTCCAAATATCACCTAACTTAACTCCAACTAGAAGGCGCATCGTAGTGTGGTTTTCCTGTAGTGTAATTGACACAAGAGAAACTGTCACTAAATTTTTTAAATCACAAAAATTGAAAGATGATTATTTTAAAATAGATATAAAAATTCCACATATGCCAATTACACTGTTATCAAGCGAGGAATGCAGAAGACTGCACTTAGAAGCGATTTACGTATTGAGCGTAGTCTTGTGCCTAATTTCACAGCCAAACCGCTGTGGTATGAACTATTAAGAGGCCAGTTTAGACACAGATGAACTTGAAATCAGACTTTATTTTCTATACAATTGGGCGTAAGCAGTGGGTTCTCATGAATAAAAAAAAGGGTTGGAGATTATCTACTTTATCTTCCTCTCCTCCTTCCGAGGAGAGTTCGTAGTAGTCCTTGTAGTAGTCTTATTCGTAGTCTCAGTGGAAAAATAACAGCGTTGATAACTTATATAAAATCCAATTAAAATCATCTCGCTGTATCTTAACTTTTTCTATCAAAACATGATTTTAATAAAGGATGGTTATATCTAAGTTTCTAACCTTTTAAATTAATCTATACATTACAAAACCCACCTCGGTGGCCGCATGGTCTAACACGCTACTCTCATGTTTGACTAGGACTGCCTACTATGGGGATATCGAAGTTCGAATCTCGGTCGGGTGTACTAAGAGTGTTTTTTCAAAATAGCTTTTCCCCCTTTCTCCACGCTAATGTGGGTACACTTACTATAAACATTACAGTCCTTATCCTTAAAGCCGATAAGTAATTATTACAGTAGTACATTAGGAATTAGTATATAAGCCTATAACCAGAACGGGTAGTAAGACGTGGTGATAAAAAAAAGTCTACGTAAAGCATCGTTGAATTTTTTTTAAACACTTTTCACTTAAAATTTAAAGTCTTCAATTGGTCATAATTATGTTGATAACTTTCATCAACATTTTGGTGAAAACCATATTTAAAAATATCAAACCACTTCTTAAATGATGCGGGATTTTTAAATTTCTATAGTGTTCTTACCTGCAGCCCTATCAATAAGCTCTCAAACGTAAATCCCGAACGGGTAGTAAGGCGTGGTATAGAAAAAAAAGCTCTCAGTTTGTCACAAATACTCTCGGCGCATATTCGTGTGGTGTGAGTGGAGGAAAATTTTGAGAGCTGCCGTAAGACAAACCAAAGTGTATATAATCCACTCTTGAATAAAGACTGAAGGTATGTTTCTACCATAGAACATAAATGTGATGGTTTCTTTTGCCGTGACTGGATGATTCGCGGCGTAATAAAACTGTTAAAAGAATCACTCTCACGCCCTTTTAACAAGTGGCCTTTAAAACATTTTAAACATCTCGTATCCCTCCCCAATTCCTTCGCCTCGGCCAATGTAGTCCTTCTATATGACGTCACGAGTCTCTAATAAACACCGCTCAAAGCTACGGTCGGATAAATGGCGTGGTTGTGGGGAAGATACAAGAAATTAACATGATGCTAGCGGAAATTACATTCCAGTGAAACGTTCGACAAAATGGCATTAATGTAGTGCACACATTAGCCGATTGTGAAGGAAAAAAATTAACTTCTGAAACGTAAGATTTTAAATTCTAGTTTTTTTAATCACCACAGCTTACTACCTGTTCAGGTTGTACGCAAATATTACGATAGCTACTCTAATGAGGTAGGGACGAGGAAGGACGCATTCATGAGGTAATCTACCTGCATTTGCGTGGAAGGAAAGTGGGAAACCATTTAAGGAAAATCGCCCTTAGTAGACCCGACTGGTATTCGAGACATGATCTCCAGATCATAAGCAGGGAAGTCTAACGTGAGAGTCACACCCTAGACCATTCGGCCACTGAAGCGTGTAAGACCTTGTTGTTGTTTTGTTGTTTAGTGTTTTAAAGGCTCATATCATAGCCCATCACGATTCAAACTGAAAACGATCCAATCAAAATAAATTGACTTGCTTGAACTTGAAGGTCATTAGGCTCTTTTAAAATATGGAAATGTCCCTCAAACGTTAAAGATAGCTCACGTTTACATTCTAATGGTAGCCACACTAAATAATCTCGTGTGAGTGGCGAAGTCTCTGTTCAAATTTCGCAACGCCATTGCCATTTTCTAACTGCATTCCATTATACTCAATTGTTTGGCTGTTCACCCCCTCCTCTTTTCTTAGTGTTGTCCGACGGTTACGTGATCACGTTATAAGGAGCGGGAATGATGAGGGGGGAAGAGAGGGTGGGGGTGGGAAGATGTTCTGACAACACTGGTGTGTGAATACTGTGTTGTCGGGAACAAGAGAGAAGAAGAAACTTCTAGACACAAACATATATTCACTTTTACTATTGTTCTCTCTTACTAGTTTGGAGATTTATCCTACCTTTGGGTGTTGATTTATTTGTGTGTGGTTTTTTTATCAGCTATTACTACCCGTCCAGGAACTACCCATTTTTATGATAATTTTTTAGAACCGTGTCTTACTACCCGTTTGGGTCTTATGTACTAATTACTGTAATGATTTTAGGGATTTGGAAAGTTATATTTAGTGGACGTGTACCCAAATTTGCGTGGAGTGATAGTGTAAACCGTTTTGGAAAAAACACCCTGAGTACATCTGACTGAGATTCGAACCTCGATCTACCTACCCGTCATCGGTGGTCTAGTCTATTGTGAGAGTAGCGCCTTAGACCATGCAGCCACCGAAAAGGGATTTTACGATAATGTGATAGATATTATAAAGATAAAACTTAGATGAAATGTACCGGCATCAGTGGTAGGAATTAAATATGAACGTCACATTGATAGAGAGTCCTTAATTGTAAATTTGAATATTAATTTTCACCAAAAAATCCCGGGAAATAAATTTTCCTGTTTGAGTTGCGGGACCATCCAATTTCTTGGATCCCCCCCCTCCCCCCCCCGCAAAGTTATAGATCCCGAACAAGTCTAGTGCTAAAAAATTATTAATAATTTATCGTTTATTGCCAGAAAGCAATCTATTAACAATCCCGAATAGTAATATTTAAGCACATAATTCAAAACAAAGCATTGTACGTACATTACTAATTTCGGTTATTAAAACGATCCAAAAGATAAAATTTACTTATCTATTTTAAGAAAGAATATCGAGCTTTACTATACAGAAACTCCCTATTTTTACTTTCTCGCTATCTTACAGGTAGAGAAAGTATTGGGATCGCCAAAAAAAATCGAACTATAGATTTTGATGAATCTCGACGTTTCATGACCCCCCCGAATCCGAAAAAGTTGTTTTTGAATTTTCGTCTGTCTGTACCTCCAACTAGAGGCTAAACCATTTTACCGATCGGGCTAAAACTTGATATCTAGGGTTTTCATAGGGCTGTCCTAGGGTTTTTTGAAATTGGATATCTAACCCTAAAATTAAGGATGATTTATTGAGGGGAAAAAAGAGAAAAAGTCGATTTTCTCAAAATCGGCTCTAACTATTTTGATCAAATTTCATTTCTAAGCATTTATGAATATTCCAAACAAAATGGTTACTCTTAATATTTCGCCAAAATTACTTTAAGGGTTCCGGTCCAATGCGTAAATTCTCATTTTGTATCATATCTCCGAAATTATTCGAGAAATGAAATTACTACAAATATGTAGATCTATTTATAATACATAACCGAAGCATATTTTTATAAGACCAATAACTTTCAAGCTACACGCAAATATATTTTTTTTAACTTTTAGAAACACTAAAGGTAAAGTATTGCGACCATAAAAAAACCTAACCTGAAATGTGGATGGATGCCGATGTCTCATGACACCCCGAACCCAAAAAAGTTGTCTTTGCAATGCCGTCTATCTGTGTGTCTGTTTAAACTAAATATTATGAGTAGTTTAAAGTGTGAAAAGAGAAAAAATAAATTTTCTCAAAAATGGCTCCAACTATTTTGATTAAGGTTCGTACTAGGCGTTGATTAAGATTATTAATAAACTGACTATTTTCATTTTCCCGTGAAAATGTGAAAATAACTTTTAGGGTACTTTACAGAAGCAAAAATTTACATATCTCCGCAACTATTTGAAATACTAAATAACTTATCATTGCAAAATTGTAGTACTATTAAAAATAAAAAACTTTTAAATAGAATATATTTTTATAAAACCAACAGTTTCTTAGATATTGGCAAATATATTAATACAATTTTGTGAGCTTTAGCTGTAAAGATATACTACTCGAGTTTTAACACAATAATTCTCCAATGCCATAGAGTAATTAAATATAAGTAAGTCTCTCAAAAAGTTTATGTTGTTTTTCCTTAAATCTCTTAGAAAAAATGTTTCTACAACAATTATCTCCATTTTAGACTCAATAGTCAATATTTACATTTTTTATTGGTAAAAATTTATAAATGAGGAATTTAATAGCAATTCGATGACATCAAGATGTGCAACACCTAATAAAATGTTGAAATTTTAACCTGAAGTCGAAATTTTAATACGAAGTGTTGACTCTTGTGGACCCAATATTGATCTTTCTCTTATCGGTCCAAACATACAATTGAGGACATTCATTCTTTAAAAATAAAATTATAAAATTTAAAACCACGACTCAAAAAATGTTTTAGATAAGGATAGTGCAATTTATTTTTGAGTTTGCTAGTGTATATTATTTTGATTCACATATTTTTTTATGAGTGTTGAGTAAATACTTCCATTTTTAAACAATAGAGCGAGAAAGTCCGTGTGGAGCTCCGTACCATTTATTTTAATATATTTTCCCCAGTTGAATTTCCTTATGGGCACGCTATAGCAAAGGAGCTTATTTCATACAGTTAAAAAAACAACTAGAACATTAATTTGAAACGGATTATAAAAACTCACAACGCCTATCATAGAATATTATATTTTTTATAAAACTACTTTGAAATACGTAATCCTGGTCCTCAAAGTAATTTTAGACCTAGATTACCAATACGAAATACTTTTAAAAATCCCTCTGTTATCGGTATTTTCTTTAAATTCAAACATTTCGTTTGATTGTTATAGATTTTTAAACTAACTATTCCAAGTAATGATGGGTGGTTAATTTTGATTTCTTTAAAAAATTTGCGTATAACCCGAACGGGTAGTAAGACGCGGTGCTAATAATAATAATAATAATAATTTAAAAAATTATGAATACAAAATTATCCCAATACATACTTTTAAGAACACGTGAAGCTAATAGCTTATAACTATTAGTCAAGTGTCACACATGATATGTCTCAAGTAAACGTGCTTCAAATATTAACTAAGCATTTGTTTTATCTCCACTCCTGTTGACTCCATCTTTTTCTTTATTTTGTTTAGCAACCACTCTCAGATGAGCGTGCGCCTAACTAGCTGGTAGACGTAAAGTGCAGAAAAGCAAAATAAAAGTAGTACCAAATACACTATAATAAGTTTGCCTCGGGAATTCAAAAGACCCGCTTCGATGGTTGAATGGTCTGGTGTGTTACTCTCACAATAGACTGAGCTGCTAATGACGGAGATATCGGGGTTCTAATCCAAGTCGAGTGTACTGAGGGTGATTTTTCCCTAATGGTTTACAACAATCTTTACACGCTAATGAATGTACACTTCCTCTAAATTCGACCTTTCTCATCCCTAACACACCAGTTTAATTAAAATTACGTACAGCCTGAGTAACAAAAAATAACTATCGAGACCTTGGATTAATTATTGTAGTTTGTGGAGGACGTGACCTCTTTAAGGGGGTGAATTAAAAATTAATTATTTTTAAATAATGAAATTATTTTTATTATTAAAAGTTAAACATATGGGGATATGTCTTCCTCGTTCATTGAAGTCCCCACAAGAGTTGTATAAAATATAATTTGGGATGATAAAGAGGTGAGAGGAGGGGNGGGGGGGGGGGGGGGTTGAAATTATATGGGTACGAAGAAAGGAGGATATTTTCGTCCAAACGAGTTTGAATTGTGAGCTGACCTCATGGGTCAAAGCCATAGATGCCAATGGCCTGTCAAACTGTCCGTTAACACCAACTGTACTTAACAAATGAAACGGATGGACGTTCTTTGTAAGGTTGTAGTCAAATAAACATAAGAAAAATGTATCGTACAGCCCACCACTTGGTGTATAAGACTAAGTTATAAGGAATATTTTACTAATTAGTTTTAACACCCAAATTATTAACAACTTATTCACAGAGGTAGGGGTTAAGAGGTTAGCTTAGAGTGTCCGCATTAGTGGGTGTGAAAACTATGGTGACAAATCATATGTGGAACACCATTCTTAGTAAGCTCTGCCAAGATTGGAACCTCGACCTCCAAAACACCTGCAATCCAGTCTAGCACATGTGTTATGCCTTAGAGTAGTGTTTTCCAGACTCTTTCCAGTTGCGTACCTCTTCCATCTCTTCACGAAAGAAAGAAAAAGGAAACAAATTCTTAAAATCTTGTAAAGTGTAAATTATCGTTTAAATTTTAACATATTAATAGAAAGCCAAACAAAACCTTGACATAGGGAAAGAATTACAAAATGTCATGACATCACGTCAAAACAGGCGATGATTTGTTTAAAAGACTATTATTACTATAAAATATATTACAATACACTTTCATGGGGTTCACATATCCCTGGGTGTACGCGTAGAACAGTTTCAAAAACACTGTCTTAGACCTTGTGACCAGTAAACCTAATATATCAATCACGTTTTATAGGAATGTTTGGTCAATATTAATTACCTTAAAAGTTCAAATATGTTCTTATCTCCATCGTTGGTCGCATTGTTTAACATTTCATTCTAATGTTGGACTATATTACCAGTGACGTAGAGATCGGGGTTCTAAACCAGATTGGGTGTACTAAAAGGTTTTTTTTACGTAATTGGTTTTCCCACTCTATATACACGAAAATGTGGGTACATTTCCCCTAAAACTCCAACTTACTTTTTCATATTCCATTAAAGTAATTAATATATGCGTTAAACTTGATTCGATGGCCATGGGGTCCAACGTGCTACTCTCGCGTTGTGCTAGACTGCCAAAGACAGAGATATCGGGGTTCAATCTTGGTTGGATGCATTGAGCGTAGTTGTTACTATATGATTTTCTACTCTTCCTCCACGCAATTGCGGGTGCATTACCTCTGAATTAAACCTTACCAATCCCTAGCCCATGTTTGTAATTAGTACTTAAGCGTGTAACCCGAGCGGATAGTAAGACGTGGTGCTAAATTAAATATATTATATACTAGACCCTTCCCCCTTCACCCCCCTCCCACATTATCATTTTCAACACAAATATTGAAGAATCCTCATAGACTTTACCATAAAATATGAGTGACTATCGACATTTTTATGAGGAATAAATTAAATTAAATTAAAAAATTCAAACTAAAATATAGCCTATTACTCGCTGATAATGTAGCTTTATATTGGTGGAATAATTTTGAAATCGGTCCAGTAGTTTTTGAGTTTATCCATTACAAACAAAAAAATCAAATCTTTCCTCTTTATAATATTAGTGTAGATATGCGTATAGCCTGAACGGATACTAAGACATGGTGGAAAAAACAAACTAAAGCAACATTATAATAAAGCACTGTCTAACCTTTGCGGGACGAGTTTAAAGTGAGATAGTATGTTTTTTCCAGTGAGGCGTGAGGATGGATAGAAGGAATGAAAGTGAGAGTGAACGAGGGAGATGAGCCGGTAAGAATGAAGGAGATGGCAGTAAACGTGATGTGAAGGACGATTATAGAAGGACCTACTGGTTCACCTTTCACTATTTGTCCGAACGCCGTTTTTACTGCCTAGATGTAACGTGTTCACATCCGAGTAGACGCACAGTTGATGTTAGGGTGTGGAAGAGTGAACATCGCTGTTATTAGAAGTAGGTACCTTTACTTGGTGTGCGGAGTGCGAAGGTGGTTTGTTATTACAACACTTGGTGATCTCCAGGAAGAGTGATTTGGTTTGATCGGTTATTCTTTTAACAGTGTACTTAAATGGGATACATGTGTTAGGTCTGATTTGTGTGTTTGTTACAGGTTTGCTAGAATAATAGTTTCAGGTATTTTTATATTATAAGCTACAAACATAATTATAAACATACTTACATAGGTACATGTAAAGAAGAATGGTTTCATTGAAAAAATAATTTTGATAAAAACATATAAGCAGTTCGATTTTGATTGGAATGAACTAATAAATGTTTAAAAAGTTGCATACCAATTTATAAGAGACATAGCATTTGATCAGATTTTATTAGTTTTAAATTTGAATTCAGAAATGATTGTTAGTAGCACTGCATACAAATTATTTGGTAGTCAGTGTGAAATAAGAAGTAAATAGATAAGTGTGTAAGGGGAAAATGATTTTTGTGTCACTCTGTAATTTCTGCAAAGCTATGTGATCTTAAACAGTCACTTTCATAGAAAATAGCGACACCTATTAACAATATTACTGAAGTAGAATATTATTAATGTTTACCGCCAAAAAAAGGGTTTGTATTTCTTTAAAGCTGCTTTCTAACAAAGTCCTATTATAGTTTGATCATACATAATAGTACCTTCAAAAGAGATAGAAAAAATAATCTAATGCAATGATTAAATTATTATATATGTATTTAATGTTCACTTCGAAACATTTTTCAGTTATATTTCCCAGATATTACTTTAAGGGAGAGTAAACGTAAAAAGGGGGGGAGGGTGGAATTGTGAGTCTATAAATTGGTTGAATTAATAACAAGTTTAGTAATGCATTTTTTTAATAAGTTATTTAAAAAAATAAATAATAGTAATAGTCGAAAATAATTTGTAAAACTAATAAATTAAATTAATGTCACAATTATAGTAACTATTATTGATCTGTAGTTCTACTATAATATGCAAAATATATTGGACTTCTGGAGACTAAAAATTGAATATTATTTTATTCGCTAATATCTGGTTTGTAATATTTGATTTAGTATATTTATTATTTACAATGTCCCCCAAATAAATGTTAGATCAAAATATTGTCATAGTAAAAATTTACACGATAACATTTTAATTATTTATTTTTCATATTTATTTGCGAACAATCTTGTACTACATTTTGACGGGCTTGCCCGAATTGCGCCAATCCACCTAGCTTGGACCCGAATTGCGCCAAGAGCTTAAAATTGCCCCTCCTCCCCAGACCGGGCCCGAAATGCGCCAATACCCTCCTTCCCAAGACCGTACCCGAAATGCGCCAATACCCTCCTTCCCAAGACCGTACCCGAATTGCGCCAATACCCTCCTTCCCAAGACCGAATCCGAAATGCGCCAATACCCTCCTTCCCAAGACCGTACCCAAAATGTGCCAATACCCTCCTTCCCAAGACCGTACCCGAAATGCGCCAATACCCTCCTTCCCAAGACCGTACCCGAATTGCGCCAACTGTGAATATTAACAAATAATAATGCTATGGTGGGTGGTAAGAAGAACACAAGTCAAAAAATATTATTTACTCAACTATATTTAACTATATAAAACCAAATTAAACATTATAACATCACGGTAAAATTTACATTTTAAAAACATTTTTAGTAATAGCTAAATGTAAGCTAAATTATAATATAATAATAACAAAAACAAAATAAAAAACAAGTAATACAAAAGATTTTTGGAGGGGCATACACTTCACAGAGCTTAATCTATCTATTAACAAAATTGTTAAAAATTTCAAAATATTTTGAATTTTTGAAAACTTTTCATTATTAAACTGCCCTTAAAAGAACATTGCCCCAAAAACCAAGTATACAATATTGTCATCTTAAAAACCACCCAAGATACATGTTTTAATCATAATTGTTAAAGCTATCATTGATAAATTTTGAATTATTTTAAAATTAGTCATTAGGAAACTGCCTATAATTCAATTTTTTTTCCCCCTGAAGATCAATTATTATACAGTCCTATTCATTATTTAAAAAACTCCCCAGATATACACTTTGAATTAAAATATTTAAGCCAATGATTGGGAAGTTGGGGTTCGAATCCTGGTCGAGTGAACTGAAGGTGGTTTTTCCTCAATGTTTTTCCACTCTTCTTCCAGGAAAATTTGGATTCACTTTCTCTACATTCAACCTATCTCATCCAGAAGCCCACTATTATAATTAGCACATAAAAGTATAACTTAAACAGGTAGTAAAACGCAGTGCAAAAGAAAATCAACAGTGAAAAGTATAATAATCAATTATCAAGTCAAAAATTATAACAGTATTTATGTAAAGTTGTAAATGAAATTGTTTCGCTTACTATGCTTGCATCAAATGAGATCTACAGCCTACTATCTTGGTTTGTGGAAATGTTGACACGATGCACTCATGGAGCGCTTGCTTGAAATCAATAACAACGTATAAAGGCTCTGCTTTTTCTTGTCTTTAAGCAGGCAAAAGACCAGAGGTATGTATGGCCCTTTGAAATACCCCATCATTCGAATGACAACAATCCTTATAATGCATAGAGATTAACATCCAAAGAATGAACTGTTGTCATTCGAATGAGCTTTATAGTCTCGTAAAACCAACATCACATTTCATATTAAATTATATATAATCCGACACCTCTAAAAGGCTGTCCTTCAATTTCCGGTTAGGACGGATTTAAAGTTTCAAGAAATACGAGAGATTCAGAACCGTAAGTTTTGGTTAATCTCCATCGTGTCTCACTTACTGGCCATTCAGGTTGTACGCACATATATTAATTACTATAGTATGTTAGGGATGAACAAAGTTTAATTTTATAGGAAGTGTACACGTATTTGCATAGAGATAGATTAGAAATCAATATAGGAATATACAACTTCAGTACACTTGAACGAGACTCGAATACCCGTCTCCCCATCAACGGTAATTATTATATTTATTGTTATTATTGCCTTTTTTAATTTAATTACTCTAGTATGAGACAATTTATGGGGGGATGGAAAGGTACGATAGAAGCTTTTGCAGCTTTTATGGCAATTTTTTTTTGGCCAAGATAAATCAAATATTGTTCCAGTACAAACATATAGTTTAATTTTCTTCACATGATGGAGGAAAAAGTCTGTTAGATAATATCAATATGCTCATGTCAGATATTCAGGAAATGTTGATATCACCATGTGAGGAAGACTGAACTCTATGTTTGTCCTGGAACAATATTTTATTTATTTTAACCAAACAAATGTTTTGCCATAAAAATTGAAAAAAAAA